>VRYO01002782.1:15548188-15568188 GCA_009812075.1 Sialia sialis
ATTAGATGGTTTAAAAGGAAAATGCCACCTCTGTGTTTCCTTTCCACAGTTCAGTAATGAATAGAGAGCTGTCCAAGTAGCCATCCAATTTAACACATTGGAAAACTAGATGGGCAGCTTTGGAAGCACAATCCTGTTTGCTTAAAAATTCTACAAAGGCTTTTAAGTTAGTATATCTAAATAGGGTCATATTTAGGTTCCCTCTACTTCCATTGTGTAATAATATAAAACTGTAAGAAGAGAGAAAATCAAAGTTATTCACTCCTACCTGCTTTACAGAGGTTATACATTCCTCTGATTAGCGTAATGCACCTTTCAATTGTTATCTGTAAATCTTTTACAGATCTGTAAATCTTTTACATGCAATCAGAGGACTCTCACGGCGTTCGCAATACCTCATAATTCAAACTGGTCTGTGTTTTAACTTCAAAAATTATTCTTCTGGAGTAAAATCAACTTTTAACAAATGTTTAGTACTGCTATCAGATACTTCAGTGAATATCTATTTGTCTATGAACTTAATTCTTGATGCTAAGTGTGTTTAATTATATTAGTGCTAAGCACTCTTTAAGTAGTTCCTGTATGCTACTTATACATTCTGAATGAACAGAGATGTGTTAATAGAAAATATAATTTAAGCTTATAATTGCTGCATACTCAGTAAAATTCTAATGTTCCTGTTGATAGTGTATAGAATTTTTAATACTAAATCCATGTGGATGCACTTTTCTAATATTATGTAATGTAAAATTAGATGGTGACTTTTCTAACTAAAACCTTATAAAAAAGCATGCCTGGAGAAATGGCAGAAGAGGGATGCACAGGGAAGGATGCAGGGCTGCTGAAAGTGGTTTGTTGGACTGGTGTCTTAGAATGTGGCTGAAATCAGACTGTCCAGTCAGTTTAGAGTGAATTTTAGGAAGGCTCACATTCAATGAAGTTTGAATGCCACCTAATTAGATACAGAAAATTAATCAAAAATGGAGATGGTGCAGTAAATATCAGAACCCTCCATAAAGATTGTAATGAAATATTTTCTGTGATTAATTTTTATTAAACACACGCCCCAAACACTGGTGCATAAAATATAATTTGTGTAATTAACACATTTTAATGGGGCACATTTACATCTCCTTTGCAATAAATTGTAAACTTGGTAGTTCTTCTGACTTCAAACCAGAGAAGTGGCAGAAGAATCAAGCCCATGAACCTGGGGTCTATGTATCTTGTATGGGCCCATAAAGCCCTTTTTAGGTTCTTTTTGTGATGTTATCTTTCTACCTTGTTTTTGAGATTCTTAGCTGTTATATATTGTATATATTTTGTGATAGGACTTTCATTAGTGTGCATCATCAAGCATCAAGTAAAATAGTGGGGAGGCAGGGGGGGAGTTGGGTTTTTTTTAGCAGCATACAAACACAAGTGCTATTATTCTGCTATACAAATGTGTGCCTGTAGTGCGCTTTGAGATGCTAATCAGTGGAGCTTGACTTCTGTACCCTGAAGCAAATTTTAAAAGTATTTCATCATTAGGTGACTACATATGCAAAAAGACTATGGACAAAATTACAGAAAAATAACACAGATTATTGTTATTTAAGCTATCAACATACTCAGCTAGTTATTGATACAGTCATTGTATGGTTTAGATATTTGTTGTATCTTGAAGGCTGTTTACAGAAATGGCTAAATTTTTGTGATAGCTGCAAAGGAATGTGACATTTTATCAGCTGGGCCCTATAATTTCTTTCTGTTTTTAAAACAGCATGTTATTTTTTTCCTGCCCTCTTTTTCTGCTTGTGCATCCTCTCAATGACATACTGTGTCTCTTAGGACATGGCTTAACTTTTCCTGTTGCAGATGAACGTTACTTTTTTTTTTTTTTTGAGAAAGGAGAACCAACATATAATATGATTAGTTAGTCTCTTTTCCTTACCACTCTCTGCAGGAATATGGAAAAAATATCAGTATACACAGAGTTCAGTTTCTCAGTTGAGACATTCTCTCTCTGGTGCCTTGGTGCCTGTGTGTCTAAAATATATAAATGGGGAGAGAGAGAAGGAGAGAGAGATTTCTATATTTGTCTATAGAAAATTCCCTGTTCCTTCTCTCCTGGTCCCCCAGATAATTTGTCAAGCCAACTGAACAATCTATATAGTTCCTTTCAAATGCTCAGGAAATAATACAGTAAGTCCCAAACCAAAAGCATGCAAAAATTGGCAATATTTCCATTTTTCAGTAGCTAATTCAGATACATTTTATTGAGTGAGCAAGAAAAAATCTTTGGAATTTGTGAAATACAGTAATTGAAAGGTTTAAGTGGGGGAAAGATTTATCTCAGCTTAGTTTTTCTAGGATGTCAGTTCTTTGGTTGTGCTTCTGCTTTTAATCTTGTTTCTCTGCTTTGGGGGGAGCAGGAAGGAAAGGAAGGGTCAGCTGCTCGCACAGCCGAGCCGGGAAGGAGCTGTGCCGGAGCTCTTTTTTCCCTAAAAGCGTGATTAGTACAGTTCTGATGACTTAGCTTAGGTGTTCCCTACCCTGGCGAGGAAATCTCAGGTTCCCTCGGGTAACATCATCCCTTCTTACAACAATGCCAGCTCCCATGTTGTAATACAGACACTGTTGTTTGTTTGGGTTTTTAATGGAGACACCAAATCAGTGTACAGGTTGATAATACAATCCTTTTGCACAGGATATTCTCTTTGGAAAGGCAGTGTGTGTCAGCAGTAGCTGCTCTGATGCGTACAGGAGAGAGAAATGTGTGTGATGTGTGCCTGGTGCGATGGGAAAAAGGGAGAGAAGTGGATGAGCTCTGCTAAGAGCTCCCTGCTCTTAATCCTGGGCCATGTCAGGAGCATTCTAAAGCAGTTTATCTTCATATGTCGTCTTGTATATAAGAAACAACACTAAACCCACCAAAACTCATTTCATATGTAGCTTTTTCCACAGCCTTCAGATCAAAGTTATTTTCTTCAGGCTGGACTAAATTATACACAGGTCCCAGGAGTGAAGGACGCTGAATTAATGCACTATGTCAACCAGTCCTGGTTATAGAATATTTTTACTGAAGTGTGAGACGCAACATCTCTTTACTGTTTCATTAAAAATTAATGTGCAGATTGCCAAAAAGCATAAATAACATAAACAATTTTTGTGAAAGCTTTCTATACTGTGGACACATGTTAAGGATTTTTTTTTTTTTCTTGAGTATCAGATTACTTCTATATATACATTTAATCAGTATGTGTTCTCATTTAGCTAATTAGCAGAGGTACTCTAATCTGAGTAAAGCAAGTGTTCATACCTATCCTACAAGGGTAGGTTTTGAAATAAGTGTTTTAAAAGGAAAGCAGTATTCCTGGTTCCAAGCTGGAGCATTGTGCCACTGGCCCATATAAATTTGCTTTTTCACTTATGTTAGGTGAATGTAATGGGTCAAACTTGACTACAGTTGTTTAAAACTTATTGAAATCGAGCTTTACCTTCATATTTGTAAAGCAATAGAGCTGGCTAGGTGAATCTTTAGATTTAACCTTTTGTTGCTATACATAAAGCTTTGAACTACATACCTACTTTTTTAGATATGATGAGTGAAAAATATATTAAAATTATAGTGGAATTTATACAGAGTCCTGCTTCTGTTAATTGAAGAGAAATATATTTGAAATAACTCTTGCTGTCTAACTTGGTCTTACATTTTAAAGAAAGATGATTTTCTAACATTTTAGAACAACATGATATAAAAATAATTCAGCGTCAGTGAAATCTGTATTTATTGTGCACCTACTTTGTCCAAATAAAGTATGTCCCTGTATGGCAATTTTAACCCCATTTATCCTCATGCACAAGTGCTCACCTGTTATTTACTCACATAAGAGAAGGTCGATACTGCAGAACAAGGGGAGTGCTCTGTTGTGACATAAAACATACATATTCATCAGCTCTGCTGTCCCTTTGGACATGTGTGGTATGTCCTGATGATCTTCATTTGGCAAAAGGAAGTGAGCTTAAGAAGGAAATTGTCTTAATGGATTTACGATACATGCAAAAGGGTTTTTAAAAAGCTTTATTAGTGGCAAGGAACCAACCAAAGCAATAATTCTAAGTGTGAATGAAAGAGTAAAAGGAAACAATTTGCTAAAACATGATTAGCAACAGAAATGGAAAAATAACAGAATCCAATATTTGAAAATTATGATTTGCAGATATTAAAGAATTTTTTTTTCCTAGAAGTATTTAGGTCAAGATCTGAATGATCCATTACAGGCTCCCTAGTGCTGAAAATTTATTCCTTTTGCCTCTCACTTACTTGCTAAAAAACAAGTTCAGGGTTTTGTGTTTCACCTGCTTCAGCTGATTATGTGAGAAACACAATAAAGCATGAAGGTATTTTGTCCGCTCTGCTTTTAAGGATTTGTGTTATGCTCTTTCAAGGTAAATGGGCCTCAGACTCCACTTCTTGAAGAAAAACCAAATAAAAGGCTACTTCTGCTACTTTGTTGCCTAAAAAGAGAGTATGCATTTTGTTGCCCTTCTAAAAGCTTCAGTTGGGTTTATTTGAGCCTTGAAATAAGCACTTCAGTGGGAGCACAATCACACTTCAGGTCTAAAATATTTTGCATTTTCAAATATGCATAAATACTTGTGCCAAGTGGCCAAACTCCACATTTATTCATTATTATATTTTATTATGTGAATATTCTAATTCTCAGAATCACTAGTTACCCTGCAGCAGCTATGTCGATTTTCATGTTTATATGGGCATAAATTGCAGATTGTGGTATATTAAATCTTTTAAAAATACATTATAGCCATAAGTATGTGTTCAGTGAGCTGCAAAAGGGTTTTGTTTTTTTTCATGTAAGTTATGCTTACATTTGTTTACAGCTATTGTTCTTCTGAGTATTCTCTCAGAAATTATTATGATCCTATTCATCTGGCACTGACAAAGAATGCTAGGTCCTTTAAAGACATCGTACTGTTCAGAGCTCCTTGACAAAAACAGCTTAAAAATGTAAATCCTGGCAAAATGAAGCATCATAATAGAGTAAAAGAAAATTCAGTTATCGTTTTCATTACTGTGTTTTCTAGTTGGTTTAGAAAAGTGCTGTGAGCAAATTAGTATGGTTGAGGGCAAACTGACATAATAAAATCTTTCCAGGATGAACTGCCTTTAATCACAAAGATGACCAATCTTCTACAGAGATGGGTTCCAAGGCACGTGTGCATATATGGTTTTACTTATGGTGCAGGGTGATTGTGCATCAATGTGATTACACAGCAAGGATGTTTTTGTGTCAGGGGCTGCTGGTGCAGAGAAACCAACCCCTCCGAGGTGGGCAGCGGGCTGGGAGGTCCCAGGAGTGCCCCAGTGACAGCTCCAGTCCCCATCAGCTGCGGCTGCAAGGCTGGCTCCAGGTCCAGATTGCTCCTGCTGGCAAAATATGCCAATGTCATCTCTGGACATAGCTTCCCTTTGCTTGCTTGGCTATTATTTCTTTTTATTTCTGTTTCTTCAGCCTTTGAAGCTAATGGATCTTCTAAGGGCTGTTTAGCCAGAAATGTCTTTGTGACTATCAAAGGCTGCTTTATGTAAATGGTAGGGAGGGGGCTTGTGGGAAGAGAACTCATTTGCTGTAGATGTATTGCAATTTGCTGTTGCAAGGTGTGAAAGTGTGATTTTTAAAGAATAATCATTTGACAGTATTTAAGTTAGATAATTGGGGTGTAACAGTTTGGAATTAGTTTTTAATTTTGTAATTTTGTTTTTAACCATTCCCCTCTTATATAAAATATGTTGCATTTTTCTTACAACTTTCATCTTTAAGTGCTGTTGACATATATGTGATCCTCCATCTTACTCATGATTTAAGGGTTTTGTTTTAAAGATTGAAATGCTTTCACTATCCTTGCTAGATGGAAATCATATTGTAAATACCCTGCCAACAGCTTGCTCCCACTGATGTGCAGGGCATGCATATATAATAAGACGAGGAACAGACCCCTACCAAGAAAATGCCGAGAGCACTTTCCAGGCCTGTTTTTGTGAGTTTGTGGTGCCACTTACCGAAAAAAGCGTACAAAGTTGGGACTGTACAGCTGGGCATCTCAGTTGGAGGCTCATCCTCCCACCAAGTCCTTTGACGTCAAAGGAGTTCCTCATGGACTGGAGCAGAGGTCTTCACTGAGTAATTAGAAAATAAATGTGGGAATCATTTTCATTCCTTTTTTTTCCCCCCTCCGCAAAACATAATTAGCTCAATTCACTCTTCAAAATCCTCCCTGTTTCCAATTAAGAGAGATCAGTTGCACTATCTTCAAACAGCTGAAATTATGCTTATTAATAAAAAATTGAGTGTAAAAGAATTGTTTTATCTTGAATTAATTTTTATTATTGCGGGAACATATGACAGTATACAGTCTTATAAAATATTATCAGATTTAGTACAAATCCAGGGAGCTGTGTGTCCTACATCTTGCACAGCGGTTACACCATGACTCATTTATTCTACTCTGCCCCATACTTGAGAACGACTTTAAAATGTGACTTTAGGGCCTGATCCTCAAGGTACTGACACCTTCAGCCCACACTGAAGTAAGGGTTTTGAGGTATACACTGGCATGTTCCCAATGAAACACCTATTCAGGCCAGTAGCTCTTTTGGCAGAGCCAATCTCCACATGGTCTGTTGTTTAAATACTCAGCATCTTGAATAACTAGGGATGGGGCTGAAGGTCATAGTTCAGTGGGCAGGGACAGTTTTTGGGGTCCTAGGCTAAATGTGTAAGCAATCCAAAGTGATGAAGTTCTCATGCACTTTCAAGTCTAGAGGGAAAATGGTTGGTGGTACTTAGGGCTGTGGCTTTGGAGTTGTTTCCTACCTTGTGGCAGTGTGTTCCTACTTGTCTGCTGTGGACACTCAGCAGAAGCATCCATTTGCTTTCACCCCTGGTGCAGTGCAGCCCTTTTCAACAGTACATACATTAGGCATTGCTCGGATCATGTTTAACAACAGGCCTAAAGTTAAGAACCTGCTTGACTCCTGATGCTTGCAAAGGACCTTGCACTGTAGGACCTATGCACTGCAGGGGTGATTGGGGCAGGAAAAGAGAGACCACAAGAAGAGAAGAATTACTTTCTTTTGCCTCAAGTATGTTGAAGGCACAGTTGAAGGCCCCTGATCCAAACTGAAACTTTAGTAGCTGGTTGGGAGGCTTGGTGTACTGCCTTACTTCTAGCACCTTGTGCACAGCAGCTCTGGGATATTTAGGGTTTTTTCACCATCACCTCTAGAAGTGCAGTACAATCTCTTCCAGTGTCTTCAGACATCCACATCTGCATACGATTTAATTTTAGTTTGATTGTTTTATTAGAGGTGTTAATAGATGAGAGCTTTGCTAAAGTTCCAGTATCCTTTCTCTAAAGCACATTGTTGCTGGGCAAGTTGGTGAAGTGGGACACCGTAAAACCTTTGTGGTGGTTTTACCCAGTGTGGTCCTATTTCTGTTGCCATAACTGTTTTCAACAGAAACCCTTGTATTTAAATTGAAAGCGAAGGCTAGTTATTTATCTTTTTTGACTGATATAATCCTGTAAGGAGATGAGAAGTTTTGGCCTGGTACCGAGGGCACCAGCACTGGGGGGGTTCTTTGTGTGCACAAACTCATCTGAGCTCCCAGCAGGATAGGGCCCTGTTGGACAGTGAGGATGTGTAGGAGGTTGCTTGTTGCTTTTTGAGTTCAGATTGCAATGTTAGTTTTTTGTAACTCTGGCATTTTTTCCTTTTTGTTTCTTTTTGTTTGTTTGTTTTTAATTTGAATTCATATATCTGAATATGTAACTGGCTTTTGGCCATATGGAATTATTTTATGTGCAACTGATGAAGTATTATGTATTAGATTTTCTGTTTTCAGGCTAAGTGCACAGTATTAGAAGAGGAAATATGTTTAAACACTTAGTTTGAAGTAATTCCATAATGAAATTGTTGCCTGTAATTACTTTTAATGTAATCCAGATAGATCCAACTGTAGGAATTAGAGAGCAGGGATGTATAGCAAGGCTGTTAGGACAAGGAAAAATAGATACTGCTAAAATAGCCTACCCTACCTGTCTATATAATGTATTAAATTTATCTTAAAAGGAATTCTCTGATAAGTACATACCTGTACTTAAAGAATGAAATCTTTTCCTTTTGCCTTTTACAGCCCATACCAGCACACTTTACACAGTTCAAAAATGTCGATAGTTCAGAGGATTCCTAAGTTAGCAAAGAATTTAAAAAAATAAATACATTCTGCCTTGCATTGCTTCTGGATTTTCAGAAGTTTATTAACCAAATACATTATCTGCAGGACAGTGGTTTATGTCAGAGTTTAAATTACACTAAAATAAAAAAATGCAACCTCTAAATATGCCCTGATTTACCTGATTTTAGATGTTTATATCAGCATTTAGATTCCTAAGAAAAGAAATGTGGAAATCTGTATCAGCTGAAACAAAAAAGCAATTAATAAAATATAATTTGAAATATGGAGAGGAAGTGGCCACAAACATTAAGCAATTTGGGGCTGAGGATGGGCAGAGGGAAGGGGAATGTTTGCATAATTGAGAAGTACAACAGCTGCTGCTGCTTCTTTTTTCTCCCAAATCAGACATTTGACTTTTGTCAAACAATTTGTGAACTATTATCAAATAGAGTCAAACCTAGCAGAAGTTTTCTGCTTATTCAATTAATATCAAATTGAGGAAAGGGCTCTTTGTGCCCCCCAGTCCAGACCATTCCGGTAGACTTCATGTAAATTCAGATTTCTTCACTGCTTATTAGTGCAAAAAATATGCTTATGGTTAACTATTAACCTATGCTTCCAAATAACACTAATGATTGCGATGTGCTGGAATAAATGCTCATGTTTCATGGGATGAGAACAGTACTTTTCTCTTAAGCTTATCTAATCAAAGCCTAATCCTGCCTTTACAGCCTTTGTTAAATGCACTGGTATTTAATATGCATCAATAAATAAACTTTCAATTATTGTTCAGTGAGCATATCCAAAGATAGCATGACAGTGTGAAACTACTGGTCTATCTAGCAATTATTCTAAATAAAGAATGCCGATGATGTGATTTCCCCCTCCCCTTTAGATTTTCTGACATTTTTTTGCAGCCTCATAATAAGAAAAATAAATTAATCTAGATGAATAAATTTCAAATAATTGAATTTTTGCACAATCGAAATACATCTCCCCACTGTGACTATAAATTTAATTATTTTGTTTTAAAAACACATGATCCATTCTAAACAAAAAAGACCAACTGATGAATTTTTAAAAGTATTTGTAAAAGGTATTTTGAAAAGCTTACAGAGTAGGTAGTGTGTGGTGTTGAGGTCTGACCCAGTGCATTTTTTATCTCTTTGAATTGAACAGGCTTTCTTTTAGAAACAGTTAAAAACAATGTGCCAAAAGCATATTCGTTAACTACAGTGCAAATGCAACCCTATGAGGTTGTCTGCTCCATCCATCTCTATTTTGCCTTCTTTTTCCAAAGTTCCACTGCTGCTTTAGTGCTTTCTTTGCAAAGAGTCTTTCCCATGGCATCTGTTCTTTAGTGTCTAGTGAAACATCAACCTACTCAAGTTTTTCTGCATCTCTGTAACAGAAACCTTCAGTGTTTTGGTAACCTTATAAGCAAAACATTGCAGCACACAGATAGGTTTTGTTTGTTGGTTGGTTTTGTTTGACTTGGGTTTTTTTTATTTATTTATTTAATGGGGCAGTGGACTTGTATGCTGTCATGCAGTTCTACATTACATGAACATTAATATCTTTGACTTTTAAAAGAGCTTGTGGTATTTCTTATGACATTAGAATAATTTCAGATACTGATTACTGGTAATGGGCTCTTGGTGATTTGTTCTTCAGATTTCCAGAAGAATTTAACAAAGTGTGATTTCTGGAAACTTCTTACAATTTCTCATTAAAATTGCATTTTTTAAATGCAGTTATTTAAATACATGATTTCCATAATTTCTCCCAATTTCGTGATATACTTACTCCCTCTGAAAGGCAACGGTTGAAACATCAGAAACAATTAGCAAAAAAGTATTATATTAATGCTAAATGATAGAAATAAATCTGACAAAACGTTAGTCTCAAAGCAGCATTTGTCAAAAGCACTTCTCTGAATTAACTTTTCTAGGATAACTGTATAATTGTTAACAGACATTTTTATCAAGTTGTCAACCTGTTTGAAAAAATGAGAGAGAAAGAGAATGCTCAGGAAGGAAAAAATCCAAAAGTAAGCAAAGGCATGCTCGGAGGGAGTGAGATTTGCACTAGTTGTACTAATAAAATATAAGGCTCAATTAGAGGTACTTTGCCATTTTCAGCCTAAATTTAAATGATTTGGTGATTTGCAAATACATGAATCCAAAAAAAAAGAAAAAAAAAATCCAAATGCAAATGAGTGCAACCACAATAAAATATAATTGCAAATGAATCTGTTGCTTTATTCATTTATTGTGTAATTACTGCAATCCTTCCCACCTTGTTTTCAGTATTTCTTAATCATTAAGTCAGATGCATGACAGCAGTGCCAGCCCTGGCATGATTCTCTTTGACTAAAACGTTGTAAATTAACACAATTAGCACAGCATCATCCTGCTAATTAACTTCCAGTGTCTGGTGCAGTGGTTTTGCAAACAAGGAAGAGGGAGTCAGAAGGGAATAAACATGCCATTCTGTTACCAAACTGTGTGCTGTGTTAGGTTTAGCTCAGCGAGGCTAAGCTGGCCATGTCAGATGCCAGAGTCAGGCAATGAAGAGCTAAAGGGGTTGGGGAGAGAAACAGGAGGGGGTAGAAGCTGTCAAAATAGACTGCAGTAATTCAGAGGGGAGCTAGTGCCACAGATGCTTCATTTCGACTAGGCCTCCTCCTTATCAGGGAATCTGTGCCAGAGGGCACAAGACTGTTTGCAAAAATCACTTTTGGTAATACGAGAGAGATTAAGGAGGTCTATTTGATACAGCTGTACAAAAAAACCCAGCAATGTACCATGCATAGGTACAAGTTGGAGGGGGTTATCTTGACACTTGTAAATTGCTCTTACCTATTGCAGTAGAATACGAAGAGGAGAGATAATTCACATCACATCATTAAAAGATTAATTGCTTTAAAATGACGTTTGCATTTTTTCTTTTATTTTTTTAATGATAGGTTTGGTTTTGGTTTTGTATTACTTGTTCTGGGATTTTTTTATAGCTAGCTGTGGAAGCCACAGAACTTTCAGGGACTTGGCTTCATTTCTTTTTCCTTTTCTTCATCCTTTTTTTTCCTTTAGTTTTTTTCCTTTAACCTTCTTTCTTTGTACCCTGGAGGCTGTGAAGCAGAGGGGGGGGAAGAGAAAGCAAGCAAGGAGACCGACAGACAAGTCATGCTTGTTTTTTTTTCCAGACCCTCAACAACAGAACTGAGAGGCAGAAAGGAGCCAGTTGTAATTCATACCGAGTTGTAGGCTTTGTGTGATGAAAGCGACAGAGCGCTGCCTGGGAGATTGCTTTGCTGCACTCCACGAAGCAGATTTGAAACTGTCGTGGACCACTTTAGATGAGAGTTGGATTATGGAATGACCTGCTATGTCTGTGTCATATTGTTCTGCGCAGGGTGCATTATACTCTGCTAACTAGGTGCTCAGTACCAAATAAGAGAGGTATCCTAGATGTGATCTGTCAGCTGTGTCTCATATTTTTATATTGGTTAAAATATAAAACTGAAAGAGTGATGAAGGAGGACAGAGCAGTTGGATGCCTGGTATGTTTACAGTAAATCTCCACTCTGAGTATTTAAAATATACTGAGTTTTATTTAATTACTTTGAGAGCTATAGAATTACCTATATTTTTTAAACAAAAAATTGACCCCCTACTGAATTGGCAAAAAATTTGTTTATGTGTGTATGTTCCTGTAACAAACCAACCATACTGCTTCCTAAGGGTGCTACCTTTTCTTTCCTTAAGGACTTGTGGTGTTAAGTACAGTGTTTCAGAGGGCTGAAACGTTCACAGACTGTACGTTTGAGAACTCATTTAAAAACACAAGAAAAAAGCTGAGATCGCTGTTAACTTTGTTGTTTCCTACTGTCCTAGGCTTGAAGATGCAGTGGACGCCGGAGCATGCCCAGTGGCCAGAGCAGCACTTCGATATCACTTCAACCACCCGGTCCCCAGCCCACAAGGTGGAAGCCTACCGGGGGCACCTGCAGCGCACCTACCAGTACGCCTGGGCCAACGACGACATCTCGGCTCTGACCGCCTCCAACCTTCTGAAAAAGTATGCAGAAAAATATTCCGGGATTTTGGAAGGCCCGGCTGAGCGACCCATTCTCAGCAATTACTCTGAAGCTCCCTCGGGGCTGGTGAATGGTCGGAAGAATGAAAGCGAGCCTTGGCAGCCATCCTTGAACTCGGAGAGCGTGTATCCCATGAACTGTGTCCCAGATGTCATCACCGCCAGCAAAGCTGGGGTAAGTGCAGCCCTCCCTCCCGCAGATGTCTCAGCCAGCATTGGGAGCTCTCCTGGGGTGGCCAGTAACCTGGCTGAACCCAGCTACTCCAGCAGCACCTGTGGAAGTCACACCGTTCCCAGTCTTCATTCAGGGCTCGCATCTCAGGAATATGCCACAGGATACAATGGCTCATATTTGCATACCAGTTACAGCGGCCAGCCAGCACCTGCACTTCCATCCCCTCATCCATCCCCCCTGCACAGCTCGGGACTCTTACAGCCCCCACCACCACCGCCACCACCAGCCCTCGTCCCTGGCTACAACGGGACCTCCAATCTCTCCAGTTACAGCTACCCTTCCGCCAGTTATCCTCCTCAAACTGCTGTTGGCCCTGGGTACAGCCCTGGCGGTGCTCCGCCGCCCTCGGCTTACTTGCCTTCAGGAATCCCTGCTCCAACCCCTCTGCCCCCAACCACTGTCCCCAGCTACTCCTACCAGGGCCACGGTCTAACACCCATTGCGCCGTCTGCCCTGACAAACAGTTCAGCCAGCTCTCTCAAAAGGAAAGCTTTCTACATGGCAGGGCAAGGAGAAATGGACTCCAGTTATGGAAATTACAGCTACGGCCAACAGAGATCTACACAGAGTCCAATGTATCGAATGCCAGACAACAGCATTTCAAATGCAAACAGAGGGAATGGTTTTGACAGAAGTGCTGAAACATCATCCTTAGCATTTAAGCCAACAAAGCAGCTAATGTCCTCTGAACAGCAAAGGAAATTCAGTAGCCAGTCCAGTAGGGCTTTAACACCCCCATCCTATAGTACTGCTAAAAACTCACTGGGTTCGAGATCAAGTGACTCGTTTGGGAAGTATAGCTCCCCAGTAATGAATGAGCACGGTGACGAGCACAGGCAGCTTCTCCCTCACCCAATGCAAGGCCCGGGACTTCGTGCAGCTACCTCATCCAACCACTCTGTGGACGAGCAACTGAAGAATACTGACACACACCTCATTGACCTTGTTACCAATGAGATTATCAACCAAGGACCTCCCGTGGACTGGAGCGACATTGCTGGCCTAGATCTAGTAAAGGCCGTCATTAAGGAGGAGGTTTTATGGCCAGTATTGAGGTCAGATGCATTCAATGGACTGACTGCTCTACCTCGGAGCATCCTTTTATTTGGACCTCGGGGAACAGGCAAAACATTAATGGGCAGATGTATAGCTAGTCAGCTGGGGGCCACGTTTTTCAAAATCACTGGCTCTGGCCTTGTCACAAAGTGGTTAGGGGAAGGAGAAAAAATTGTCCATGCCTCCTTCCTCGTGGCAAGGTGTCGCCAACCCTCGGTGATTTTTGTTAGTGACATTGACATGCTCCTTTCCTCTCAAGTGAGTGAAGAACATAGTCCAGTAAGTCGGATGAGAACAGAGTTCCTTATGCAGCTGGACACTGTACTGACTTCTGCTGAGGACCAAATAGTAGTAATTTGCGCCACGAGTAAACCAGAAGAAATTGATGAATCTCTTCGAAGGTACTTCATGAAACGACTTTTAATCCCACTTCCTGACAGCACAGCAAGACACCAGATAATAGTACAACTGCTCTCACAGCACAATTACTGTCTCAATGACAAGGAGGTTGCACTGCTTGTCCAGCGCACAGAAGGCTTTTCTGGACTAGATGTGGCTCACTTGTGTCAGGAAGCCGTGGTGGGCCCACTCCATGCCATGCCAGCCACAGACCTTTCAGCCATTATGCCCAGCCAGTTGAGGCCAGTTACATATCAAGACTTTGAAAATGCTTTCTGCAAGATACAGCCTAGCATATCTCAAAAAGAGCTTGATACATACGTTGAATGGAACAAAATGTTTGGTTGCAGTCAGTGATGCTACTTAAAAAAAATGTAATGAATGTTGGCACACACAGAATCTGCTACATAGAGGGGTAGAGAACCCTTTTCAGTAGTGTTAAAATTGCAAAGGGTACTGGGAAGACTACCATTTACCTTGCCTCTAAAGAGCCAGGGTATACTTGAAGGAAAAGTGCATCAAACAAGAGCTGCTGATCTGAAAAAGCCACACATGACAGAAAGCGCATGTTGATGCTCAGTTCTGTTCAAGCTAGACAATACTCACCAAGGAGCAAGGTGCAAGTGGGTTGATTTCAGAAGGACATGAACCCTGTGTGTTGATTCCATTCTGCTGTTCTTGAGATTTAGTTGCTGTCAAGTGCCTGAAGTGGTGCTTTATTTTTTGTTTGCCTCACAATTACATTGGTGGCATGTGCTAATATAAAGAGCTTTAACTTCAAACATTATTGGACTAAAGAGATGAACGGTTGTGTTGCGACAGAGAGCCAGATTTTTGCTATTCTAAGAGCAACAGTATTCCTCAATCCTGTCTGTTCTGTGGTGTTAAACTAAGAACAGGTAAAACAGGGTAATGGTAATCTGGACCTTAATTTCTGCAGTTCATTTCTTTTAATGTTCTGTCTGCAAAAACTCAGGAAAGTGATTGTGATTTGTACAGTACCTCAAAGGAATGTGTTGAAAGCACTATGTACTGCTGAGAGTTATAGGCTAGGCTTCAATGTTACTTTATATTAAATATGTATGTTTACCTCAACAATTGGAATATGGCAAGGAAAATTACTTTGAATGTATCCAGGAAAAAACTAAAGCTTGATATGACTGAAGCTTTACAGTTTTTAGAAATAGAAACAGAAGCATTTCCCAGTGTTCAGGAATGGTTCTTTTGCCAATTTCTCACATCAAACCAGAGCAGAACAATTTTTCTTGTTGGTAAACTGTAAGAGTTTTCAGCATATTGCTTCTTGATAAGGTGATACAGTCTTTAGAAGGTGCATAGATGAATGAAAGAGCCACTTAATAGGTTTATGTTAGCATCTGAAACAGTCAAACGTAAGATTTGGTAGGATTCCGACAGGCAAATTACCTTAAGCTGTGACGGCTAGCTTTTGTTGCATGGCTCTAGTCATAGTTTTGAGGCTATTTTGGTGAAGCTGTAGGGAGTGGAATCAGTGTAGGTCACTGGCAGAGCTGTGGGTTGCAGAGCTGTTTATAGCAGTGCAGTGGACTGTGACCAAACAAACAGTACAAATAACAAAGCAAAACTGAATCCTCAAGGTACATTTACTTCCCTTCCCAAACTGTAAAGTTGAGTTTTTGTTGTGTACGTATGGCTTCATTGTCCTTAATGCAATCTTCATTTAGCATCCATTAGAAATCTTTCAGGCTGGAGTGTGCCCACCATTATTTCTACCTCAGTTTTGTTACGTTTCTCTTGGAAAGCAAAGTAAGGAATAGGGCAAAAACCACCACCAACACAAGTCAGATTACATTAGGAATGCAAACCTACTAAACAAGTTTCAGAGAGCTGCTGTTTTTTCCCCTGAAGTCACGTTTTTCTCTGTGTTAGTGTTCTTTGTCCCCTCGTTTTTCCTCCCCCAAATATACATATTCTGGTGTCTTCCTTCTGGAAAGACTAGCTGGCATGTGTGGCATTTTGCTCAGTTCTCCCCCACCCTGGCCCCCCTTTCTTTTTATCCTTTAATGCTTTCCGTGCAACTCTTTTGGTGACAGCTGACTGATGTTGGGTAATGTCTCTGAGCAAGAGCAGTGCATGTCGCAGCTGCCCAAGGCCTCTGCCATCACATGAACAAAACAGCCTTGCTTTTTTGAATGTATTTTTTGTTTGTTTACTTTAAGGAAACAGTAACAAAACTGTTGCAAAGCACTGGCATTTAATGTTTCTCTTAAGTAATGTACGTCAAGACCATTAAATAAATGCACTGAAAAGCCCCAAGAAGAGAGATACCAATCTGTTACTAGGTCATGTTTGTCTTCTCAAAAATTGTACAGACCTTGTCCATTTTGTTAAATCAATGGAGACGTTTAGCGTTCAGAAAGCTAATGAGGGATTTTGTGATATTGCTGGAAATTTATGACTCTTGATTATTACTTTTCTTTATTTTTCTTTTAAGATATATATATATATATTTAGATAGAACATGCTAAAAACAGAGCAAATAAACCAAAATCTAATTTAAGATGGATTCCTGGCAAACATTTTGTCTATCTAAAACTTTATGTTATAAGCATAAAAGTACCATTTTGAAAACAGTGCCTTTCATTAAGGATATAGAAAGCAAGACTTAAGTGCATCACCTGCTTTTCTTCTTTTTTTTTTTTTTCTCCTTTTTCTTTTGAACAGCAATTACAGTCTATGATCCTTGTTATGACCCAGTCTTTCTGCTTCCCCAAACCTCCACAGGCTGCTTCTTCACCCCAGTCATTTCACCATCCTCATATCTGGGAGATGCTGATGTCCCCATTAGCTGTAGGTTCACACTGATCACACTGGCAAGTACACTGTTGTAGATCGCTGACCCAATTTCTGTCTTAGACATTGCCTTTCATATCTGCCATTGAGCTGTGCTCATTTAAAAGGCTCAGACAAGTTTGATAAACTCTTTCTCCCAACTATACTCCTAACAAATTTTTTTTGCAGCTTGTAAAATGAAAATTACGCACTGAGTGGTTCTTTTCCCTGCTCTTTTTATCCTGTAGCAAAACCAAAAGCAAACAAAATTATAGACAGTCCCTTTGGCTTCCAGCTTTAAGTCATTCTCTTTAAAAAGTCACTCTGGGAAATGGATTTTTCAAATGTTAACCAAAGCGAGAAGCAGGCAGAAACTGAAATGATGTGAAAGATGCAGGTTCCACACACACATGCTCATGTTCTCCCAGTCTCAATTCAGATTTGGGGCAGCAGAAGTGGAAAACTTCACCTTGATCCTATTGCAGCTGCTGTAAGGGGAAGAAAACAAGAGTCAGATTGCTATCCAAATCTTTCCTTATCAGCAGCTTTGGGAAGGTGCCTGTTGAATTTGGTGAGAGCTTGGCCAGGAACTGCAACAGGGGGCACATCAACCCTTCTCCAACTTGGTTTCTGGCCACTCCTTTGATGGAATTCAGGCCTGAGCTGGCTAAATCCCCTGCCATGTCCTGCCCTTATTGTTTTCCTTCCTTCTCCTAAATTCAGCCCCTGTTTTGTCCCTAGTGAGCAGGTTTTGGCAGGCTGCTGGTCCTTCACCCTTCTCAGCAGCCTTCTAGTCAAAGAGCATCCAGGAAGGCTGAAGCACAATCCTGAACTTGAGTGGGTTCCAAAGTGTAGCATTGGTTTTGAGAAGAGAGAGAAAATCTGTTTAATGGTGTTTTCAGGATGAAATATTTGCTGGTCTTAGACATTTCCATGGTAGAAAACTGTTGTCTTTTACAATTGGACAGAGCTGGAGGCTGCCGCCACAGAAATGTCCAGTTGATTGGCTGGGGCTTCCTGCCACTGACACAACCCTGAATTTTAAGGAACCAGAAATGGTTAAAAAGCATCTGCTGTGTCTATCACTGTAGAGGCTTTGCATCATATTTTTATGTGTGGGTTCCATTCTGCATCTCCTCCTTTTCTTCCTTGTACCTTCAGTAACAATTCCCATTGTAACAAAAGTGAAATAAATTGGAGGAATATTCCTGCAAGCTGAAGGATCAATATCAATTCAAGGAGGAGTTCATAATGATCTTATGTGAGACAGAAATGGAAATACTCTGTACTTCTGGCATATTTCTCTTAAAAATATTTAGAACATTAGTGACAATATATAAAAGTTCGCTGACTGAGCTGATCAATGGAATGTGAAGGCAGTTTACTTTAAGACTATTTACTTTCACATGGATTATTTATCTATTAGTCAGTCTGTATTCTACTCAAATGCAGATAGATGGGCAAAATGTTTTCTTGAGCATTACAAACCTACCAAGGAGAAAATCACCCTCTGACTAAAATACATAGGCCAAACACCATCTGAGTGTCTTTACCAGCTATTTGGAGGCTGTGCTCTGTAAAATGCTACAAGGTCATGTTTAGGTGGATTTTCATTGGATGTTTCTTTAGGGATTGTCTAGTTAAAGAGTTACAAATTAATTCCTGCATCAAGATGTTAATGCATTGAAAGCAAATTTGGGGATATGACCAGGGTTTTCACTGTCTGCAAATACAAATGACTTCAGGTAAAGGGCTGTTCTTATAATCCTCCTGCATTTTTCTCTCAAGCACTCCATCAAGAGGGGAGAGTTTATTACTCAGATCTGAAGGATACACTTTGACACAAAACAAGGCCACTGAAAGTTGTAGGGCCTCTTACACTTTCACTTACACCAGTTTCAAGGTGGTATAACCCTTTTGACTTAAAGGAATTACTCCTGATTTCTGCCCTTGTTAGAAAAGTCATCTCTCCGATGTATAATAATCTATATCTGTTGGTTTTCATCATCAGCTCTGAAAGCTAACATTGTCCTCACAGCACTAACTCCTTCCCATCTTGTATGTGTGCATGTGTGTATATAATATTTATATGTGCATACACACCATGTCCAAAAAATAGCTTTGTCTCTTTACTTAAAAAAGAAAAAAAAAAATAAAAAAAGGAAAATTCATTTAATTGTCTGCAGATTTTTATGAAGCACATAAGTAAACATGGAGATATTAGTATTTCAGAATTCAAAAAAAGCCCAGCTGTGCTGGTGACTAACCAATACATGAACTGAAGCTCACACTCTGCAAGGACCTTTGGTTGACATTCGATTTTGAACCTGCCAGATGCATTTTTGTGAACCAGGGATACTGCATCTTTAATGAAAAAGTCTCTACTCTTTCCCCTGTTTTTAAATACAACACAAGCAGTGTAGCACTAGGCACTGCAATTGTCAAAGACAATTAGACTGAAAGCAGGAGAATTTCACCTCCCTGTCTCAGTGATATGTAGAATGTCGGCAGTATGGGTCAGCCTTGCCACAGAGTTGTGTGAGAATATATGAATCAGTCCTATAGAATGTTAAATATTTATAAAATGGTTCTGTACTACACCAAGGTTGGGAGCACATTCATTCCTTCTTGTTGTTTTATAATAGAAAAAGAAGCAAAAGTTTATTTCCAAACCTAAACTTTGTGTGGTTCATTTTTCTTTTTTTCTTTTTGTTTTGCTTTTGTTCTTGTGGTTTATATGTGGTTGCTAGAGGCTTTTCATTTCCTTTTTAAAAATATTTTTCATCAGATGTGCGTTCAGACATTTGTTCTTTAAAACCATTTCTACCTCATTGCTACATATTGTACATGTAGTATTTATTTGTTGTCTTTTTTTGAATGTCATGCATTTCGTAAGAAAAAGACTTGTCCTTGAACTTGAACAGTCTACCTCAGAAAGACTGTCTTTACACTGAACAGTATTAACAACCTAAACGATAAGACGCATTAGCGAAGTGTGGCAGGGTAGATAATGCACGAGTACTTGGGATACTGATGGACTTTTAATTGTACTCATAACACAAGACTGCTTAAAGGAACTTAAAGGAAATTATGCACTGTGTAGGTCTTCATCAAGGTCCCATTTTGGCATGCTATATAAAAAAGATGCAGCTTTA
>VRYO01002782.1:15573188-15656106 GCA_009812075.1 Sialia sialis
CCATCCTAAGAGGAAATAGCTGATGAAATCGTGATGAAATTCTGAGAAAGCTTATGTCCTTCCTTCATCACATATAGGAGTAAAGGATCTGTTATGAGACTTGGCTGTGCTGTAATTTATTGTGCCACTTTCCTTCTAAAGCAACAAATCTTGAGGAATTCGGAAGGCAGAGAGCAGAGAAGAAGCAAGGTAGTTTCCAAAGAATGAATAGTTTCATTTAGAATTAAGAAAGCTCTGTTGGTAAACAAGTATTTCTTATATCTGTGTGTCCTGAATTTCCATATGGGTGTGAACCTTAATCGCAGTAATGGACAGTCATAAAATCTACCTCAGTTGTCATTCTGTGCAACTGGAAATTGAATTTAGTCTGTACTTAATCTACAGGGGTGTAGGGCCCACTCTTCATGATACTGTGCATGTTATTTTTTGTTAGCATTTTGGATATACACAAGAAAGTTTATGGATGCATGGGTTCATTCATATGAGCCTTAAATACTGGACTCTCTTTTGTTCCAGCACCTCTAAGTTATCAGATTGTTATGAAAAAAATTCTAATTTCCATTACATCTTTCTAGAACCTGAAAAGCATGAACCTGCTTATACATATTCCCATCCATGTCCAAAATATGTATTTTACTGCAATGATGTTTGAGGGGGAGGGAAAATTGTTTGTTTGTTTTACAAATGACAGGACATGATCTTACTTTGAAGTTTGTCTTTTTGTTTTCATAAATTTGTCTGCATTATTTTTGAGTAAGAAAGGTAAGTTTATTTCTGCAAACATATGTTAGTTGAAATTATGGGGATATTTAATAATGCTGTGAGTGTGTATTTAAAGTCAGTTAAATATTAAAATGACCAGTAGCCAAAGGGAATGGACACTGATAATTAAACAAAAGTGATGCTGATCTAATGAAATCTGTATTTTGCCATGTTGAAAGACCATGGCTTATGGAAAACTTACTTACTTTTCCTAACTTTGTTGCATTTTTTTTTTTTCTGAGTGAAAAAGATCACAAACTAAAATGTACCTTTGGGAACCCTTTTTTTCCAGACCACTTAATTACTTGAAAAGATAATCTGAATAACATTTGATCAAATTTTTCATTAGAACTCCCTTTTAATTTTTCATTAGCTTTATAATTAACTGAATTTGTACAGTTATGAGTCTGTTTACACCATCTTGCTTTGTAAAGTACTGTACCATAACCCTGTCTCTCTGCTTTCCAGATTATCACGCAGAGTAGGGTAAAGCAAGCATCCTTGTCTTGGTGCCTGGGACATCCATTTCTCTGTAACATCAGACTAATAGATGTATTTCCTTAGGTAAAAGGAAAATGGGCTTCCTGCTCCAAGTCTTATTTGAATTTTCATTTCATTTGATTAAGGTGGGGAGGAGTGCAAATTAAACAAAAGAATTGAAAATGAAATTAGAAAGATGTGTTGCTGAAACTCCACTGACAAGAGAACCTGACATGATTTCGCCGCGAATAATGCTTGCAGACTTTATAGGGCAGGCTGCAGTTTGAATGGATGATATCTTAGGTTTTGTAAAGCTAAAAGACTTATCTGTTTTTTTAAAGGCAGTCAGATAAGAGAATCTAAAGTTATGTCAAACAAATTACATTTTAGTTATTAGTGGCTAGTTTGTAAATATCAAAGACCCACTTATTGTAGTGCTTGGAGCTGCATTTGCATGCTGATGAAATGCAAGTGGATGGCTGTGAACTGTAGGGTTATCTCTAGTGGAGCAGTGGGGAGCTCCAGAATCAGAGAGTTGAGCATCTGACCGACTCAAGAGCCCAAGCTGCAGACCTCTTCTATTCACTTTCTTCACAACAATTAAAATATGCAAAGTGATAATTTTCCTTAAGTAGCCTTAAATGTGCGATCTATTTAAATGTGAAGAAAATTGCCTGAAGCTTCTGGTGTGAGGGACAAAAAAGAATAAATTATGCAAATAGCAGAAAAGGACTCTACCACTTGAACGCCTAATTTTCCTGTAATAAGCATACTGTTTCATTTAATTTTTTGCCTCTTATTAAAAGTGACAGTTCTTTTGCACTGTCTGATGGTTATATCTGACACAAGCTAGGGAAATGACTGCTAGACTAAATGCTAAAGCATTTTGGTAGCTTTTTTAGATGATGGTTACATTCACAAAGTAATTATGCACTGAAGAGTCGAGAAATAAGGTTTAATTACACAGTAATCGCTTCTGATGGACACGGCAGAAGTGTGAACACCACCAGACTGCAATCCATCAATGACAAACCCCTGGCCACTTTTAATTCCTCCTCATTTGCATCATAACCTCCGCACCAAGTTGCACAAATGCTGTTAAATGTTAATAGGAGCTGTCTCTCCACTCAAAATGAATGCTTAAGCTGTTTCATTTTTTTTTCTCCTCCACCTCAGACCTTCAAAACCAGCTCCTCTCTGAGAGCAGGCATTAAGCACAGAGCATGGTGCGTGGTCACTGTTGTGCTAATTGGGAGCAACACTTAAAGTTTTATCTCTCAAGCGCTAATAATGCACAGTGCTGACAAACCGGTGAATAAGTAATGCACTTGGATGAGGAGGGGGGGCAGCCCAGCATGCCTGGAATGAAAAATGCAGTTGGGACTGTTGTTCAGTGACTAGCTATTTGATTAGGCCCTGTAGTCATATTTAATCCAGACCCTTGGGGAGCATAGACAAAATTACATCTTCATCTCATCAAACATTCAGCCATATTTAAGCATTCAGCTGATCAAGCTTTTATTGTTTCTCTTGCAGCTACACAGACACAATGATGTCCTGTGTTCTTCACTCCATAACCCTGCAAAGCTAAGCGTAAACTAGCTGTGCTCCTTTTTGTCCTCCCTTCTTTTTTTCATTCTCAGACACACAGGGACTATAGTGCAGCTGTCATACCCTGCTTTGGCTACTGTGCCACGGTTAGGGATTCACCTTGGCTTTGCCAACCTTGTTTATGTCTTTTTTTTTTTTTTTTTTTTTTTTGTGCCAGCTACTCAGAGCTCTGGTCGTTTTCTAGAGCAGGTCTAAATCATTAAACTGCACAGTGTTCTTTTTCTATTAAACAGCAGGTATCATTTTTGTCCTGACAAGAGGAGGCTCCACCTGCTGACTGCCCACCAACGCATCCAGCTGTCTGCTTTGCAGAACAGGCAAGGTAATTTGTAAGCAGTCTGGGAAATGTAACAGTAGACTCTAAGAAGTGACAAAAAAAGAGCCTTTTTCTGCGTGAAGATTGAGAATTATCAACACCTTTCAGTGCATAATAGTTAAGCCTTTATCACTTCAGGAGCTGCTGATAAGGTTAAGAACACCAGACAAACTGCTCATTAGTGGAAAGGTTTGCCTTTTACATTAAAGACTGCTGGGTACTGAAGTTCCTCCAGTGAGCAATACATCCCTGGCATTTGAGAAGAACGAGCTAATCATTGTACATAAATGAATATGGAAAAGAAAACCTGGCAGGTTCTGATGATATTAGCAAGGTTTCCATCCACCTTCCTCGCCTAGATTGTAGGAACCTGAAATTGCAAAAAGCAGCAGTTCAGGAGCCTGTCAGTGGACAAAGTGCTCTCCATGACACAGGGTAAGGCCATGGACAAAGGTTGCCTGCTGGACCTGTCCATGGCATCTGCAGAGGTTTCTGGCTGCCCTCGAGCAATCTTTGCTTCACAATCTGAGGCTGGCACTGCGGCTCTGTGTGGGGACACGCTGGTCCCATTTGGAGCACAGGTGGATGTTTTGCTGTCTGTTTGAACTGACCAGTCCTTCTGGGCTTGAGTTGAACCAGGGCTGGTCAGCACCCATCAAGAGTGCTGCACACAGCAGGGCAGATGGCAGCAGTGCCCCAGGGGAGTGAGGGTCTGTCCATCTGCACCAGCAGCACTGCTCTGCCCCTCTGATGGCACTCCTGCCATCCGCAGGCTCCAGCTCTGCATCACTGCTCAAAGCAAGGTGCTGTCACTGGGAAGTTATTAACATCTATTTTGTTCAGTGTCACCACCCAGCTACATGCACACCAGTGTGGGTGATTTAAAAGATGGAAAAGTAATATTTTGTGATAAGGCAGCGTTTACATCGTTCTCCAGAATTCTTCAAGCTTTTCACCCTCCACCATCTGGAGACCACAAAGCAAAGGAGCAACTTAGGCTTTCCTGTGGCTTAGTAGTAGATAACCTAAAAACATGTCAAAATTAATTCTCACACAAAACTGCTTCACAAGAAAAAGACAAGCTAAACTGTGTTGGGGAAGGCAACAAGGTAGAAAGTAAAGAATTTAAAAAGTATTAAACATATTAAGGATGGTGAGGTCTTTTACAGAAAATAAGTGAAATGAATAGCCTTTGCTGCAGGTACTGCTGGTCTGCTGAAAACCCTTTGCCCAATGGCTACTGGTGTAGCTCCAGCCACTAGTCTTGTGAATCAAAGCTTGCTCTGTTGTAATTACCAACTGTTAAATATGTATATGTATAGGAGTGATGCCTTTTCTCTTGAACTAGAAAAACTAAGAGATGAAAGATTTAAACCAGAATTTACTGAGTTCTTCCTCTGTGGCTGCTCACCTTCTCACAAACACATTTCCTCAACGACAGGATCTGGTTCTTTATTTTCATGAATATACTTATGGATTCCAGTTAACCCACCAGCTTTCCAGTTTATCATCTTGAAAAAATGAAAATTGAAATAGTTTTCTTATATTTGTGAAAAGGCACATGACTCATCTGCACGATCAGCTTTCCTGAAGAAGGAGACATTTTAAATTCAGAAAGAAGGCACCAAATTGCTTTCAGAAATTTGTCTGTAGACATTTTCATACTTATAATAAGCTGGAGTTTACTATGAGCAACTTCATCTTTTCTCTGCTCCCTGAGTGCATGAGGAGCCTTTTGTCTGCAATTTTCACAGAAGTAATTTGGGCTGATGGCTCTCAGTGCTTCCAAAAATCACCTTCCAGTGCTGGGACCATATCTAGAAGTTGAGTAAGTTTTGACTGACGCATGTATGCGTCCACAAAGGGCAATGATCTGGTGTGGAATAATCAGGTTTGCCTAAACCTGTGGAAGAATAGGTGGCTTTTAGTACAGTATTGCATCTAATATACATCTAGTGCAGATATTATTTATAAATTCAAAACCAGTTCCATGCAAATCCAAGATATAGGCTGTTTTGTTGAAATGCAAACCTGAATGGCTGGTAAATCCTACTCTATAATTTTTCCTTTGTTATAGGATTTTTTTTTTCTCATTTGTATTTTACATCTTCTTGAGTCATTTATACAAATTCAATACAAAATAAGTAACAGTGAGCTTTTAACTTAAAACCTTCCCAGGTGCCATATTTTATTCTTTTCTTTTTATATGGATATTACCTATTCTTCTAACAATTTAACTAGGCATTCCATTAAATCTCTGTAATGCAATTAATGTAGACGGAAACAAATTTTCCATGAACATGGAAATATCACATTTAGAATATTTAGTTTAAAACTGCCTGTAATTTGATGATAACATTGTTTACCTTCATTCAAACCTGTGATTATATCTTTATTCAGTAGTTTTTGTGGGTTTAAAAAAGTTGAGTCCCTTTTTTCCTTTTCAGCTTGTTTTCAGAATTTGAAAAACGAAAATACAAAGGGAGCTGTGGCAGCTCAATTCTCTTTCATGTGTGTCCAGTACAGGTGAAGCCCAGCATAATGTACTGTAATATGCCTCTTCAATTCTCTGATACAATGACCTGTGCATCCTCTAAATCCCCCACAGAATGTGCAGACACAGACTGATTGAGGTGAGTATGGACTTAAGTGTATATATTGTTCTTTGTAGCTCTGAGGAACTGGCACTTTTGCCAAATGTGAGATTATGTGGATTGTAATCTATTGAGATTTCAGACTGGACCCTATTACGCATTGTAAGAATAACTGAAGATTTGCCTGGAGTAAGTTTTGTGGTGGGTTTTTGTTAGTTTTATTTTCTTCCACAAAACAAACAAACGAACAAGAAAAAAAAAACCCACCCCCTTTTTACAGTTCTTGATGCTTTGCAGTTCCACTAGCAACAGTAATCATGAAAGTACCTTTGTGGTACGAGCCTCTTGGTGGAGTCTGGGGTAACATGATGCTAGAAATCCCAGCCTATTCTTCAGGAGAATGGATACAACTGTAGAGAGAAAGTGGTAAAACGCCTGCACGTGGGAACCATGCATTTTATAGCACTGGCACAACCTTTAAAAAAAAAATCTGTCAAAGAAGAATGGATTTTGAGCATAGACGCTCCCAAATCATAGCTTGTGGCTATTTCAACAAGATCACCTTTCCAGCATAATTGGATGAGAATATTTTATTTTCTTTTGCCCTAATAGGAGAGGAGTAGGGCAGTAGCTTATCTTATAGGTCTTGGTGACAAAGGAGTATTTTAAAAGCTTGTGCTTTTGTTCTATAATGAATGAGAAATGAGAGATTTAACACTAACAGGGAAGGTAGTCACAGCAATTAAATGGCATTTTTACTAATCCCCCAACCTTTCTGTTGGAATCAAAAACTTAATCCTGATCCTAAATTAATATGATTGTGTTATGGATGTGTACTTCTCTCCAGCTCCCTATCTGGAGTGCAGAACTCGCCTTGCTCCCCTTGTCTTGGCACTCCTAAGGAGCTCATTGCTGTCCATACCTTTGGGCCAGCCTCCTTAGTAAACTACCCTAGCTAGAAAACCTGGAAGATTTTTTTCTACTGCCGCTTGTTGTCAGTAACACCATTTCTGGCCTCTCAGCTTCACTGGTCCCACAGCTCTTGGGCTGGCTTTGGCTAGGGAGAATCCCTCTCTGCTGGGAGAGCCTGGGGAAAACGCTGCGGTTCTCCCCAGGTGCCACAGGGAAGGGAGGCTGATGCACACGCTGCTCTTCTGCTTTCAATGCTGTAGTCATAGATACATAACCACAGGCAAATATATCAGCATCCTAAGTGGCTAAATGAATAAAATTATCACAGCAATTCTGTGGGTCAATAAAAGAAATTATAGATTTGTGGCTCTTAGGAAAGTTTTGGGACAGGAAAATTTGTCTAGGATTGCAAAGGTTCCAAGATACTTTCACTTATGAATAATATTTAGTAAAATTAATTGGAATCTCCATGCATTTAAGTTCTACTAAATTCTAGATTTTTTTTCTTAAATATAAAGAATATATCTTAAGACTTTACATTTAGATTGCTGTTTTTATTTTACAAAATCAGAAAAAAGATATAGTTTTACATTAATTTCCCACTAGCATATTTCATAGAAAACAAATTCTTTTAATATTTTCAGCTGCAGCTTTTCCAATTTTAATCTACTTTCAAGTCAAATTCATTCTGCAATCTAAATTTTTAGGCAAAATGATTTTTTTGCATTCAGCACTTAAAATGGAAATCTAGAACACTGACATCTTAGCCGTAACCCAGAAGAAATTACTTGTTGATGTTTGGGTTAGTGGGAATAAAACATCCAGAATGTTTTATCCTAATTAGCTGGGTTTGTGCTAACACATGTGTGCTACGATGTTCTAAAATATCTTACCACAATTCTTAAATACATTTCAACAAATCTGTTTGAACTCTACATTTCTGCTGCAGGCAGAATAGTGTCTGTTGGCTTTATGTTTGATTCCGAACTTCTTGCAAGGGAGATTACAGATTCTGAGCGAAGCGTCCTTCATGCAAATACCATCTGCTCCAGGACCCAGCTTTGCAGAGGGTGGGAGAATTCTTTGCTAACACCTAGAAAGTCAGGGTGGAGAACCCAGTGCAGAAGGCAGAGGGGAAGAGGCAGCTCCCATAGCTGGACCTGTAAGAGCCTGTGTGCTCTCCTGCTGGCATGCCAGGGTACCTTTGTGTGTGGGTGACATTCACTGGTTACTTTAATAGCTGGTTTTCACAGAGAATGAGTGGGTTTATTTTTATGCCCTCAGAACTTTTTTTTTTTTAAGAGTTCGGGGGTTATGATGTAATGCAGGATTTTAAGTATGTGTTTCATTCAGTGCTCAAAATTAAAACTACTCACATTGTGTAATTCTCTTTCAGTCACAACCTTAGCATTTTTGGAGGATAAAATTAATTCAAACAGAGCTGAAGAAACCTGAGAGGGACCTGTCTTGCACAGCCAGTGATGTCCTCAAGCTAGGTAGTTTGTGTAGCTGCTTTTTCCTCATGTAGATATTTTGAAAGCAGAATGTGTTTTCCTCCTGGCAGAATCCAGTTAGCAACCAGGGTATTTACAGTTTCAGTTTGTGAGAAACAAGGCTTACATCTATTAAATTTGTATATCTCTTTACTCATGTGATTTCCCCTTGAAATCTAATGAAAACATCCTTTAAAGTTTTTTGCAAAGATTGAAGTTTAATAGAGAGATACTGAATTTAGGTCTTCACGTAACAGAACTCAACACCTGGAGAGTAACATCACCAAATGTTCCCAAAATTGGTAAATATAAGTGCAGTAAAAACTATCAGGATTCAAATGAACACAGTAGCACAGCACTGTCTAATACAATAAGAAGCCAGCTGGGAAAATACATGTCCAATTTTTTTGGTATTCGGATATAGAAATGCAAGGGTAAGAGCTGAGTTTCAAATGCCTTTCTCAGCTTAAGAAAAGGAATGATAAAACAGGGTTGAGAAATCTCCTGCTGACTTTCAAATGCAAGTGTACAGGGGAAATATATCTGCTTGACCAATGACCTTGCCTTTCTATACCCACTAAAAATTGATCCTGAGATATCAACACATATTCCCAAATTTGTCGAAAACAATTTCTGGAGCTTATATTTTACTCTTAAGGAGATATTAAAAATGTATGTTCTAGCACTTCTGTAGCACTCAGCCAGGGTGTTGTCAATGCCATCATTTCATGGCTTAGGCCAGTCTTGTACGACTTGTCAATATTTCTGCTCCTTCACTAGAAGTAGTTGCAGCTATGGCAGGGGTTAGGAAGGCTGGATACCAATGCTGGGTGACAGGTAGTCAAGTGTTAAAGCAGCCCATAGCCACCACTGCCTTCCATCAAAAGAAGATTGATGCCAGGCTGTAGCTCTGTTTTTCAGCTACCAAGAGCTAGCACTCCTCAATTAGTGAGCAAATTGCAGTCTGGTGGAAAAGAAAAAAATTCAAGTGAATGGATCCTTCTTTGTTATACTGCTGCTGCGTCTCCACTTCTACTTCCTGCTAAAACACACGCTTGAAAATTGCAAGCCAACAAATACACACACTTCCTTAAAATCTGAGCATATTTTGTACTGTGAATAGAATAAAAATTCCTTCTGCTTCTTGTCCCAAAGCCCCCAAACAAACAAACATTTTCTCCTCCTTCAGCAGCCTCTATTGGCACTTGTGAGGGGAAAAAGTTTGCACAAAGTCAGTCGAAGGTTGCATGAGCATAGATATTTAACCTAAACCCCAAGTGTAAGGGAACTCAACCCAGCTTCCAGCCAAGTGCTCCCTTTCCAAATCAAATGGCTAAATAAGATTAATGAGAAGGGTTACAAATACACCAATAATGAAGAAGTGATTGAGGGACAATAATGTCAGTATATAACTAGGAGAAGAAATCAAAAGCAATGAAAAGAGATCTAGGATATTCCCATTTTCTTCTAACATTTATTTAAGAGAACTCTAAAAGAGTAGCTGAAGCATAATCATCCCCTGTTCACCCTATGCAAGGAAGTGAGAAGTACCAGAGTCTAAAAGCTGTCCTTAGCTGTATCTTCTGCAGTGCTTTCAGAGGAGTGTGGTGACCAACAGAATCCAATTGAAACAGCTGTGGGCTCCCTCTCAGTCCCTTCAGACACTGCAGGTCAGCTGTGTGAAGCATTTGCAAGCTTTCCTCCAACCTGTCAAACACCTGGATATGTAGAAAACCATAATATTAAAAAAATATAAAAAGTCCAGAAAAAAGATATTAAAAATATGAACAAATGAATTATTGCACGTGAATAATTTATCCCAAGGCACGTGCTAACATGGTGATTTTTCTCCACCAACCATTGAGGACCTGAAGGCAACAGAGCTTGTTCTTCGTGTAGGCACAGCATTTTTTTGTGAATCTGCTTTTTTCTGCATTTATTTTAGAGATTAGGGCTCCTGTTCCCATTGTCTTTTTTCTTGTAGGCAGGTTGACTACCAAAGCCAACAGCTACTGCCAGAGCTGCTCTAGGAAGGCTTCCCAAGCTGTCCATTTGCAAACCAGAGAGGACAGATGGACATTTATGGATGAGGAATGGGGTTTGAAAGTTGGGCTGCACAGCGTGTAAACCCTTGCTGTGTGCAGGACACAGATGAGCATTTTCCTGCAAAAGCCAAAGCTGGACACAAGACCAATTCAGGGCACATATCAGCAAATCAGGATTTGGCAAAAGTGACTTTGGGGCTGGTCTCAAGGCCACTGAAATGTGTGCAGAAAATAGCAGTGAAGGAAATGTAGTCTTAATCTGGTGTGAAATTCAACATACTGGATGAGTTACGTGGTCCAAACTGGTTTGATCCAGAGATGGCTGAAACCATGGACTGCTTCAGGCTTTGGGAGGTTCTCTGTAGTTGGGACAGTTTTAGTATTTACAGAGGATTCTTTAAAGAGACTGCTGTGTTTGAACTGCTCCAACAGACTGATGGACTTTTGGGCAGATTTCTGGCAAAATATACATATGTAAGATAAATGTAACTCCTTTGGGACTCTGCACATGCATATTACCATGATCACTATTGCGGGCTGCATCTCTGCAAGCTTGTCTGCAGGAATATACTATATTATTATCATATTGTTGTGTCTGGAAAATAGGTGTTTTTTCTCCCAAGGACTGTATTTAGCACCAAAAACTCATTTTACCACAGGGGAAGGAAACAGTTCTCCCTGTGGTTAGTAAACTGATTTTGTTGCATTTTGGTTCCTAATATTGAAATCCAAGTAGTGCTCACATTTATGGGAACTCCCATAAAGACAGGGATACTTTATATATATGCCCCACTGGATCCATTTTCCAAATTCCACTCTGTGTCATCTCTATTTCTTTTGTAATCTTTTTACTTTTATTTTACTGTCTCTTACTCTTGTACCTATACTACCACTTACAGTAAAGCTCAGTATTTGGACATACAAATTCTGATATGTAATGTATGTTAAAGACATATTTTGAATGAACGAGGCCAGCTAATAATTTTAAGTCTCCTCCTGACATATATTCTTTTCTCATGACCCCAGCATCTAAGTCTTCATTAAGACAACAATTTGAAATGTGCTATATATTTTTACTAGGTTTTCCTGATCTTGAGGTAAAGGGAGCAACACTGTACACCTTGGAAGTTAGTGAGGCTTTTCATTAGTAGCAATAAAGGAATTGCAGCTATCTAAATATATATATGAAACATACACATAAAATTTTCTAGTGAAGTGGAGTGGCATGACAAGGAACACATGAGTATATAAGACAAGAACTGAAATTAGCAAAACTTGTCTAGATGCTTGGGTGACCTCTGCAAAAATCTGCCATTGCCATAAAACTCTCTAGCCTTGCTTGTTCCTAGAAACTAGGTGGTGTTGGGAAGGTGCCACAAAGGCAATTCCTAAACAGCTCCCTGGTATCAGTCACCCAAAGCTTCTGTGTGACTGGTCTGTTGACGACTGAATTGAGAATAGGAGAGATGAGATGCAAGTTACTGATTTTATAAATGAAGAATGAAATTGGATGCATTTTGCCCACTTTGCAATCAGCCATTATGTATATGCTTAGATTGAAAAACTAATCTGGTAGTTTTCACATCCAATCATATTAATGAAGTAGCAGAATTACTTGTGTGATTCTGTACTACAGTCAATTTAGTAAATAGAGATGAAGAAGAATAAAATACGTAAATTTTTATAATACTCTTATAATTCTGTAGGAATTAAACCAGTAAAAAATGTAGATTGAACTTTGTTTTAATTGGTTTATGTTTAAAGATTCTTTGATCAGCGATAACAGTAATATGTATTAACATGTTGCATTTTAAAGTGACGCTGCCTTTCATTAATCAAGTGTCTGTATGGTTGATTAATTTGAACAAGGTTTAAATTGCTATGAAAATTTATCATTCATAGCCATGATCTCCATTTACATATATGTTAATTATTGTAAATGTAATCTTTTTCTGAATCCTCTGGGCTGCATACTAAAAAGACACAGTGATCACAGGGAGTGACTACTTTTCTATTACAAAGTGAACTCTTACTAGTATTCAGTAAAGTCTGTTTCAGTTGTCAAAGATAGACTCAAAACATTAAAACATTTTATGCTAAAGGCAAGTTCAAATACCGTAGATGCTATTTCCTTTTCAAATTATTTCTTTATTCAATGGCTAGAACATTTAAGAAAATGAAACTAAGCACTACCAGCCACTACAAAATTAAGTTCTGTCTCTATGGGCTTTTTTCCTTGCTACTCGGAGAGTTTCTCATAGTAGCTACATTATTAATAATCATGAGAGTGGGGTTTTCCATATGTCTTTTGAAAAGAGTGGCTTGAAGAAGTTACTAAGTCAAAAGAACTCTTTGTAGAACAATTAGAATGAGTTAAATTGCAAAAGACAGACATCACCAAGGTTTACAGTCTTTTAGCATGACATAGAAAAAAATCTTTTCATACTGGCTGTAAAATAGCTGTACCAGAGCTCCTCACCCACACCACACTGATGCATAAACTCTTACTGTGCTCTCTCCAAACTCTCCAGCTCAAGGAGATGACAGTCATTTGTCTAAAATTTATTACATTTGATGCAGTCAAGAATTTTATCAAGGTTTAAAGAGAGAAGGTGTTTCACAGAACATCTCCTGCAATATTACAGAAAAAAAATACATTGGCAGGAAATGGATTTCAGATACAAAGCATAAAATATTTCTCTTTCAACAAACAACTACTACAGCTTTTATTAAAAATGCATATCAATAGGAACTAATTATTTTCCATTAAATTGCACTCTGGGTGTATTGCTATTAATTGCTTTTTTGCATTCACAGTAACTGACATTTGCTGCTTTTTTCTTCTTTTTTTCATTTTTTTTCTTGAAACATCCAGGCAGATTTTATTCAGAAATTGCTTAAAAATACCAGAATTGCAAGAAGACATGTGTTAGGGCCTCCAGACCCTGTTCCAGGAATTATTTCAGCATATGCTTATTTTCATCTCTGCTAAGACAGTATCTCTTCACTTACTTATCTTTAGTGTATGGCCTGGTTTCTTCTTCAAGAGGGTGTTAAATTGTTCCTTACACTTTTTTTACTTGTTTCCAAAGTGATTTTGTTATTTTTAATTTTTTTTAAATGAATCTTTTATTACATAGTTCAAAAAGGAACCATTCCTTGGTGTAAAATAAAAATTTCCTTTATTTCCACCATTTTTTAATAATTTTATGTTCAAATGGTTTGTATTTACATAATATATGCACTGCAGGACCAGCCTCATTTCTCAGTCACAATTTAATGCAATTAAAATGTCTATGTGGAAACCTTTGCAAGCATAGCACCTTTGTACTACCTGACTGAGCAGTTTTAAAGATACTTAATTTGCAGTTTTCTGTTAGTTTGATAATGAAATATGTTTTTGTGTTTTGGGTCTCAAGTCTGTATGGATAAGATTGATGTGAAAATCACGTCAATCTTTTGGCATAAGCGTGCACACAGATTTTGGAGTGTTGCAGTCTGGAAGAAAGTATTCATAAACACATATCTTTATATAGTGTAGCATTTTGCAAGATCTGAATGGTTTGCTGAATGCAGAAAAAGGTCACTTCCCCCCACCCCCTACAGCCAGGGTGGCTATTCTGTCATTGTATCTTTTGGCACAAATTATTTGAAATTCATGGTTATCTGAATTGCTTTTTTCTCCCACAAATCTGAAATACGCATGGTATTGACATTCTGAAGAGATTTTGGTGCTAATGGATGGAGCAGTGTGTCTGCAATGGTACCCTGGATGTTGTTATACCACAAGGAGGTACACAGTTTATACAGACAGACTCACATGTATATAGCAGCTGCTATATATAGGTCTGGGAAGAGGCATAAACTAGGGTTTGTTCACAGTACAGGAATAAGGATGCACACAAGGAAATGGTTTGGGCACAGAGGTAAAGCAAGCAAAGAATAGAGGATTACCTTTTTATGAGGCATGTTATCACAACTCACTGCTATGGAATGTACAGAGGCCAAAAATTACAAGGGAGTTAAAGAAAATTTTGTGAATTCAGAGAATAAAAGAAAAAAAATCTCAGAAGTTAGAAATATTTGTGGGATTTTTAGTTTAGGAAGTCTTTGAATGGTTGTTGGGAGCTGGAAAGATATGCCAGCTTGCTGAGTTAACTAAACCATTGGCATCTCTGCAAAATTGCTAATTTTAAATTTTATTTATTTATTTACTAAATGAAGCATTTGGTTCATATTTATTTGTTTAAATCATTTATGTTCAAATGTAGTATTTGGGAAATTTTATTCAAACAGAGATACTTCTTCCCAGAAAACAAATTATTTCAGCTGAAACTATAAAACATGGGACTGAAATGTTAAGAGGCTTGAGAAACTTCAGATCATTTGATAGAAGCCCAGTGAATTAAGGACAAGTTTAAGTAGGGGCTTACAATAAAGCACCAATTTTATTTGTAGTAATGTCTGACTCAGTTTTGCTGACATGGATGTATGTTTGTGTGCGTATTTCAGAGGATACATTGTATGCTTTGGTTGATAAATGCGTTGTCAACTCAAAGGATATAAAAAACACTCAGCATGTTTTAAATAGATGTACAGTAAAACCAAGGTTTGAGTTTTTGGGGTTTTTTTTGTGGAATAAGTCTGGGGTTTAGTTTATAGAGGTGGTGGGACAATTATATTGATGTACATAGTTGAGCAAGTGATTCCGTTTCAAACCTGTATATGATTATTTTTTATCCTGCAAACAGAGGCTGATGGAAGTATCCTAGGTGATTGCTGAGTTTAAGGTAGATGAGTCCAAAACATTTTTCTTATCTAGGATAATTTGTGGATATCTGTTTAAAGCCTTATTAGTCTCGTAGCAAGGGTGGGTACAATGCAAAAATGAGTGTGCAGTTCAGCTGTACATGTATTCTGTCACAAAAATACGTCTCCAGTTAAAATACAGTCAACTTGAAATTTTCTGTATCTAATTGCATAGATTTCATCTGCAGTAGCCCAATAACTTATTCCATACTGGGATCTGTGACAGAAGTTGCCATTTGAAGAGAGATTGGTATTTTGGATGTGGACTTGTGAAAAACTGAGCCTTAACAAAAGTGAAGGTGACCCCATCAAGTTTTTTTGGCTTTCTGTGCTAGAGAAGGAGAAGTCACTGGAGGGAGGAAAGAAATAAGTGATGTGAGGAATTAGGATGTCTGCAACATCCTTTTTAATGAAAAGAAGTAGGGTAGGTCACATGTGCTTCTACCAGAGAAAGGCAAGGTGCAGAGAGTAGGACGAAGTTTTACATGCATTGCTAAATACATGGGAACAAAAGACCAAATGCAAGATGCAATTCATAAAAAGAATATGTCAGACCTCATTGTAGCTTCAGTATAGAAGTGTTGGTAGGAGCTGGTGCCCACCTAATTGGTGTGTGTGACAGGTAACCCTGTGAACTAGAACATCTGAGGAAAATCAGATTATTTACAGAAGCAGGTTAAAATTTATTATATATGGGTGCATCTCCGCAGCTCCATGCCTGCTTCACACCCCTTCAAAAGCACTCCCTGTAGCTTCACCTTTCCCTAGCGCCTGGCTACCATGACTGGAGTTGTGGGAGGAGAAGAGGGAGAGGGACAGTTGTGAAATCTGGGACCAGGAGACACCTGAGCAGCTGTAATGCACTCTATTTGTTGGAGAACAAGTATGGGAAGCAAGGAGATATATTAATATCTCCTGAACCTATTGGTTCTGTATCCCCCGAGGTCTCCAAAGAACCCTTTGAATGTACTTACTTGAAAAGTACTGTTTGAAACAGTTACTGTGTTGAAAGTGCATTCTTTCTAGTTTCCTCTTTTTAAAATAGAATCTACTTTAGCTCACATAAGAATTTGGGCCTTGTTTTTAAATCTAAATGCAATAAACCTAAGTAATCTGTTTATATATATCCTTATGAAATGAAGAAAGAAAGAACATAAGTCCATCATTTAGGTTCTGGATAAACCATGTAACATTTGAAGATATATTACTTTCAAGACCGTTTCTTTCACTTCATAGAAAAGGATGCTGATTTCTGTGACTTAATCTGAATAAGCTTCTCCATTGTTCCTCTCGGTTAATGATCACTTGCAACATTCTCTTGACTAATTTGTGTTTCCAAAGAGAAAATTAAAAAATACCTAGCAATAGAAATCAGCAGAAGGATTACCTATTTCACTTCTCTAAAGCCTAATTTCTCCTTTTGAAGGGCAATAGTCTCAGATTTCTAATACAACCTAAGAATTTGATTGCTTTGGCCTTGTAGCAGCCTCTGAAAGAGTTATCATCTGAGCTCGAGTGCACCCAGCTCTGCCCACCTGGATCTGCTGGGGGAGGGGGGCGGTTCTGCCAGGCTGAGCAGCGGCAAAACCGGACCCGGACAAGAGACATTATTCTGGTAGGCACAGGGGAAGAACACATATAGGGAGCTGGGTTTCTGCCCGCAGTCGCACGGTGCTTCGCCCTCGATCTGCTCGGTGCCTGTGTGAGCCCCGGGCCTGAATCCCCGCAGCGTCTCCTGCGCTCCGGCCCTGGCCGCCCTCAGGAATGGTGGAGTCACCGCGCAGAGCAGCGGCGGGCACGCATGAACACCAAAACAAAGCCGGCTCGGGCCACTTTTAGGCCAGATCATTTTGAGACTTTCCTTTCAATAAGGACTTGGAAGCTTTCAGGTTTTTTATTCAGATTATTTGCATTTGCAGGCAGTAATGAGAGAATTAGTTTCGTCTTCTCGTATTTCATTTTTTCCTATACACTCACAATTTGCCAAGAAGATTCCCTTTCCTCCCAAATAATAATAAAACCTCAATACATTGTTCAACCCTACTTTACATATTTTTCTCTCCTACGACATCTGTACTTTACATACTTTTGCATTCTCCCCTCACCCTTTTCTCCTCAGCTGCTCCATGTTTTTATGTCTCTCAGGAGGGGTTAATTCTTTACAGCTGCGTCCTGCTTGCCAGGGGTCTCACATGTGCAAATTATTAATCTTTTCTATTGCTACAGTAACTCCCAAGGCTTTAAACACCCCCTACCTAAAACTGGCCCTTTTCCAAAAAACTTTTCATATTCCCTCACTGAAAGATAATTTGGTCCCCTGCAGGGTTTGCACTGTTATTTAGCACAATTGCCTAAGTAAGTTCCTTATTTCCACATAATAATTTACAAATTGGAATTTAATTAAAAAATTTAAACCCCAGAGTACTAAATTTCTCTAGTTGTTATATAATTGATTTGTTTGTTTGGGGTTTGGGGTGTTGTTTTTAGAAAATTACATTGTTTTATTCTGTTTTGCTTTCATCCTTCAGTTATAAATAATGCGTGTAGTTTAGTTATTGTAATGATAATGATGTGATATGCAATTTGTAATGTCAACTGATGTAGCTAGGCTTCCTTTCCATGAAACACAGAATCTGATTCTTGAATATGGAATGACTTAACTGGCTGAGTCCAGAATGTTCTAAATTTTTATTTAATAGGAGGTCTAGTTATTAACATCTGTTTAGCCCACTTATGTTTTCAATTTGTGATATTAACTCGATGCAGTTGCTCCATGGTTTATGTCAGCAATCAGATTGGGACATGTAAGTGCCCATATTGTGTGACTCTCACCAGATATAGGTCTGTGCACAAACAGAAATCCACTGGCTGTGTACACATTCCTGTGTCTATAGGCGTGCATACACTTTGTTTTGGCCTGGCATGACTGATGAGCTGGCATTTTTTTTTACCCTCTGTCTTTCTGATGTGTTCTCCTGATTTCATATTTATTTCTCAGCTACTGATTGGGTATCATTATGACACTTCCAAGCTTCCAAATAAATAATTTATTTTGAAAGTTAGATATGTCATAATAAAGCATTAAGACACTTCAGGCAGTGTATTTCTGGCTGATTATATACCTCCAGTGGTATTATAAGGCACAGGCAGAGGACTGAGTGATTTTAAACACCTGACAAGTGCAATAATCCCCAAGAAGTGCATGGCCTGGAGCATCTTACTGCTGTTATGAAACAGAATTTATAAATAAAAATAAGAAGAACAGCCAGATCTATTTATTTGTGGGGCATTATGACTCTAGAATGACATCACTAAGGACCAATCACTAATCTTGTTTTGTGCTGATTAACGTAATGGTCATTTCCTAGTGTGAGCAATAAACCCAAATACTTCGAAGAAAACATTAAACAGCTTTGAGTTTAATGTGTGCAAAGGTAATGTAAAGGTGGTTTAGTTGCAAGGCAGACACATGATCTGTTTAATACATACAGAAGGCCTCCCTGCAGGCCAATTAAAAAACCTTCCAAACAATGCTGACTATTAATTCACACAGAATTTATAACTCAAGTGAGTTAAATTTTAGCATCTCAGGGAAGAGCTCTGTGAGGAGGAGAAACAGATTTCATTAGGACAATAACCAGATATGAATTGTGCTTTGTTCCGAGAAGTAAATTTTAAACAAACCTTTTAACAGCAAGGAGGTTATGGGAGATGTAAGAATGCTGCTTGTAGATTATTTTCTCATTAGGAATAAAAATCCTGATAAAGAAGTCTACTTCTGAAAACTTAATACATGTAGCCTATAAAACTGAAACTCCAAGAAGGTGCTGCATTATGCAGTGGTATCATCAAAGCTGTAGTTGGACAAATACTATCATAAGGAGCAGTTATAAAGAAGTGGTTTTTTTTATTTGTTTTTGTGTTGCACATATAAAAATAGAACTTCAGAAATGTCATAGTTAACACATTTAACTTCTGGGCAATGAAAATCTTCCTTGTGATTCACAGCCTGAGACACAGTATAATCAAGAGCTCTTATATCCTTGTGCATATTCTTGTGTATATTCTGAAGTAATTTTCCTCTGACTCTGTAGCAGGGAAAATGTGCTCAGGTAAAGGGGATCACCCTTAAAATAACATGAGATGTCTGTGATAGACGTAAAGGTATGGAAAAGGCTCTGTGCTTCTGTGCTGCAAATGACTTACATCCTGAAGAAAGAGAAATTTTGTGCAACTTCTGGGGAGGAATCTTTCAGGTGGACTGTAATTCACAGTATCCCAGAATGGCTGACATTGGTATATCTCTAGAGACCACTTAGTCCTCCCTTCTGCTCAGACAGGGTCACCTAGGGGAGGCTGCCAGGAGTCATGCCCAGTTGTGTTTTGAGTATTTCCAAAGATGGTGGCTCCTCAGCCTCTGTGAGCAACCTCCAAAAGTGTTCAAACTCCGTTGTTAATATTAAGATGTCACAGAATGGTCTAGTCCAGAAGGATCATCCAACTCTTAAGTGAATGGCCCATATGGGGATCAGACCTACAGCCTTGGTGTAATTAGCTCTGACCAACTGAGCTCATCCAGGTTTGACTAACCTGTGTTTTCTTATGTTTAGATGGAATTTCCTGTATTTCAGTTGGTTTCTTTTGTTTCCTGTCCATCTATCAAATACCACTGAAAAGAGTTTGATTCCACTTTCTCTATTACTCCCTCAAACCAGGTATTTTTACACATTGATAAGACCCCCAGGCTGAAAACTTCACTAAATCCATCTTTCTTGTACTGGGAAGGCCAGGGCTGGACCTAACAACCCCCAGATATTTCTCACCAGATGTGAATAGGGATGAAGGATCACGTTGCTCTACCTGCTGGCAGTGTTCCTAATGCAGACTGTGGTGTTGGTGGCTGCCTTTGTTGCAATGGATATTTTTTCTTATTTATATAAATATTATATAATATTTAATATAAACTTATAAATATTTAATATAAACCTATAAACTTGTTTCTGGGACTAGTTGTTACTTGGATCAAGTTGAGGCTATCTTCTTGTTCACTGGATTCTCCTTCTGACTTAATAGTGACACTTGCTTTCTTCAAGTCCTTGGGAGCTCTCAGTGACCTTTCAAAGAGAATACAAAGTGGGCTTGTCGCTATCAAGATGGGTCCTTCAGAACTCGTGGGTACATCCCATCAGGTCCCATGAACTTTACCCTGTTGGTGGAGGTTCTTTTGCCCCATTTCATTGAGTGGATCTCATCTGCTCCTAGAAATCTTCAGGCATTCAAGAGGATTACATGGCTGTAAAAGCCAGAGCCCTCTTGTCAGTGCCAGCTGTATAACCAGTTGTTGACCCTGACCCTCCACCTCAAGTTGATTACCCTCACTGGTAGGACTGAGGAGAAAACATCCCATATCCCCATAACCCCTCACCCTCAGAGGCATGTAGGTATTTAGGACTGCAGCAGCAGGAAACCTAAGATGCATGTGAAGAAAAAAGTTGTGTGTGTTAGTTATACTCTTCCCCCTTGAAGTGTGGATTCCTCTTTCCTTTAGTGAGTTTCAGCAAGTGTGATGGAAGAGCCAGTGTAATTCACCATGTGTATGTGCCACATACACGGTGAAACAGCCACTGGAGAATATATTTGTCCTGAGGAATATAATCTGCATGATTGTGATGACAGTTTTAAAAACCCACTACTTACCTTCTGCCTGCAAGATCAGATGTTATTTTTTTTCTAAAATTTCTGATAAACCGTTTGCCTATAAATGATTTGTGTAGGTATGCAACACTGAAGTCATTCAAATAATATGCTAGTGCAGCCTGCAATCTAAGAGCAGAGGAACTGCCATGCCACAGCAGACCAAAGGTCACAGTAGCCTGGTGTCCTGTCTCCAAATGCAACCAGCACCAGATGCTTCAGAGGAAACCATAGCACCTCTGTAAGGAGTGTAATGGAGTAGCTTTCCCATGAGGAAAGAGCTCTCCCCAGTTCTGTCATTTCTAGCATATTTTTTATACAATAGTACAAAAACATTAAGACTGCTCATTCACTTAGGATTCTTTCTATGACAATTACTTATGTAGTGAAAAGTTACCAGAGGATTTTTCCTATTGACATAAAGAATAATTTTACTTTCAGCCTGATAAGCCATTTTTCTCTTGAGTTTTTGCATCCATGAATATGTCAGGAGAATTTTGTCTTCCATTAAAAAAAAAATATTGATTCTTTAAACTTCCTAAAATCTAATATAAAAATATTTTACCTCTGCTCCATGTATGTGCTGTAATTCAAAATGGAAAAAGAGCAAAATTCAAAGATTACAGAGCATATTTCTATCTGTTTGCTTTGTCACAACTGATAGAATAACAGAAGTATATATTAAAACGCCAACAAACCTCTCTTGATAGCATGGACATGCTCTAAGAATCATATTCTTATGTAAAATCTATATTCTGGAAAAAATCTTCTAGTGTTTAGAGCCTGATTCATTAGCAGTCCATGGTTAAAGATGAGATATTTAATACATCTTTCCATAATAGTGAATCATCCTCTGTATTTAAAATTCAAGTAGGTAGAAGGCTTTTTTGCATTATTTTACCCTGCTCAGCACTGGAACTTCAAAGTCTTATGGAGACCTAAGAATCATTAAGGTTGGAAAAGGTCTGTAAGATTGTCAATGCCAACCATTAGCCCAGCCACCATCACGTTCCTTGCTAAACCACCTCCCCGTTGCCACATCCTCGCTCCTTTTGAGCACTGCCAGGGGTGTGAGGTCGTTTCATCGCGTCTGCCTGTTGAACAGGCAGTGGGAGTAAGTGCAGGTGCTTCTTCTAGGCAGCACTGGGGTTTGCCTGGCCCTGTGTCTGCTGTGCAGGGTCAGTGTGGGTGGGGTAGCATTGTCCTCCTGTGTCAGTGTCTCCCACCACATGCACACCCATGCACACACAATTTCCTGAGCGTTTTCCAGCCCATATCATCCAATTAGTTGCTTCACACGCTGCATTCTTCATAATGAGAGTGGGCCACAAGGACAGTATGCTGGTAAGCTTTTCTGTTCTGAAAGGAAAGTCCATCACTCCCTCAGTGTACCAGTTCAGTGCTGTGAAATAATCCCTGGCTCTTGTTTTACCCTTCCCTTGGGGTATCTGCTCCACTGAATGACCCCATCATGCTCGGTGCATTGAGATTTTGAAACTAGCTGCTAACTACTGTGGATGCATTTCCTGACCTTACTGGTGGGAATTGAACCAAAGTCTCTCAAGTGCTGTAGGATCTAATTAATATGCATCTTATTCCAGGAAAGACTCATTACTTTATAGATATTTATATAAGGGGAATGTCTGCTATAATGGTTAATAACTATGAATAAAGTTTCATTTCTGATAGAGGAATAAAGCTTTTGTTTAGATATGGATTTTTAGTTTTATTAAAAAAATTAGAAAGTATGATTATGATAATTGGGTGAGAGTTTCAAATGGTCACACAAAGTTTTTATTCTTGCCTTTAGTACTAGCTGCAGTCAACTTTCCTTCTCACCCAAAATTTAAACAAGAAGCAGGGAGGAAGTAATTTAAAAATTAATTCAAAGCATTAGCAAAGGATCCAGAGAGAGTCTGTGCTGGATATGGAAAACTTGTAGTGTATGAGAAATGGAAGTGAGTTATAGGTGACGAGGTATTGAAATAGTAGGCATAGGCAAAGTCCTGTTCTTTCTAAACTGAGAAAAGTCATACCATAGTAACAAAGGCTACCTATGGATCTGATCTCCTCTGATTTTGGAAAGTGTTTATTTAGAACCTTTGAAAAGCTACCCTGACACATAGCTTTTATTGTAGTTAAAATTTTTGGCAACACTATATTTAGTCCCCAAAGGAATTAGCTGGTGCTGCAGAGGGGACAAGCTCCAGTGGCTGGGCAGACCAGGCACCTGTATTTACTCTCGCTTAGGTTCTGCTCAACAGGTAGAAATGACAAAATAACCTCAATGCTTCAAATCACATCATTTCAAAGCAAATTTGGAGTCTCATGATTTTTGGACAACCAGATTTTAATGCTTAATTATGCTGCACATAATGATTCCGTCATGTTGTCAAACCAGAGGATCTGAAATACTGTAAGCTGATCAAATGCATTTTCATAGTAACATTTTACCACAGATATAATTTTATGTATTTTAACAAGCATATGACTTAAGGTTTATATGAAGTTCAGTTTTACTGAGCTACCTCTGCAGAAAATTGTAAGAATCAGAGACAATGCAAATGTGGGGTGCAATCCTGCAGTGCTTACCTTGAGACAGCTGTGACCCTGCTGCAATTGCAGGGGTTTGTTTATCACTGTATAAAAGATACATTTTTAGCCACTTCAGAAAGCAGTGGTAATTCTTCCCTATCTCTTTCCACAGTTCACAGGAGCAGGAGGAGTCCCAGAGAGTCTTGGGCAGTTTTTCACCATCTTTATCCTTGTGGAGAAATGCTAATATGCAAAGATGACACGTGAATTCAGGAGGCACTCTGTGGCATCTGTGAACATGTATGTCAAGGTATGTTAATTTTAAAATCACAATTGCTCTATCACTCAACAGCCCTTAGAGTTAGGCAAAGGAGGGAGAAGAAAAGCCAGGGAAATAAGTAAAGGGAGACTTCATTTATAAAAATGTGTATCTTACAGAAAATAATCCTTGGAGTAACATGACACTCTTGCAGTGCATGGTTTGATGAGGCAAAGGAAGCTTGAGACTATTGATTTTATAGGTAGCTGTTGGTTGTGTGCTTTGGAAGTGGGGCTTTGGAGCACTGTACCTGTGTGTATGCTAGAAGCCAGCAGTGCTGCTTTCTTCTAAGCTGTGTTGATGGTAAATTCACATTCTGAAGATGACTGTCCCAGAGGTTCTGTGGCTTTTACTGAGACATCCCCCCCTGGACTTTCTCTTCTTCACAGTCTCCTGTTTGTGCTTGGCCATGTTCCATTATGTGCTGAAACCTTTTCCTGCCTCTGTTTATGCTAATTCGCAGCAACAAGAGTAAATGGGAATGATTCTGATCACTTATGGCCAGCTGCATGGGGGTGAAGTTGTATGTTACCCCTCCTCTGCTCACCCCAATACACTCACGTGCACATGTGCACGTGCTTGTATTTCTGTGGGACACCCAGCGAGGGTGTCAAGGCTCACTTGTGAAGCATCACAGGGTCGAATGGACAGATATCAGAGCCAGTGCCAGCAAAGCTACTTGGTTTATAGCTTTATGTTATCTCCACTCAGCTATTGGAAATCTATAGCTACATGCTGCGAGGTAAAGCCAGCAACATAAGAACATAGGAATGGTCCTACTGGGCTGGGTTAAGGTTCATCTAGTCCAGTGTCCTACTTCTGACAGTGGATGTCCAGTCAGACAAAGGCAGAGTGTTGCTACCTCATCTGCTCCTCCACTTCCAACAGTTTTCAGCTCAGGGTATTTCCTGAGCCGGATGTTTCTTGCAGTTAACTCCACAGAATTCTTCTCTGTGTGTTGTCCCAGTCCTCCCTCATGACCTCTGCAGTGAGTTCCACAAGTTTGCTCACTCATGCTCAAACTTTCCTTGTTGAGCTGGATTTTGTTTGTTGCTGCCTACATTTCTGAGAATCGGTGAACAACTGATGCTGTGGGAATTGATGCCCTTTCATTCTTTCCTGACTGCTCATGGATAGACCTGTGCATTCGCTCTTAGTTTGCTTTTTCAAGCTGAGGTGTTCTTGCATACCCAGTCCTTGCAGTGATGTACATTATCCTTACTGGCCTTTTTTCATTTAACCATATTCTCCTGAAAAGAGATCAGAACTGCAGAAATATTAAAAATGTAGATGACTCATAGGTTTATTCAAAGGCAGTGTTTACTTCTGTTTTATTTCTATTCCTTCCTAAAAATTCTTAATAACTTATTTGCTGCTTTGACAGATAATAAGCGCTGACCTAATTCTTTCTTGGATCTATAGTATATTTATTCTTACTGTTGAATCACAATTGTCAGTTCAGAACCTATTTGCACATATTTGAAGTTTAGAGTTTTTCCAGTGCGTGTAGCCTTTCTTTATTCACAGGGAAATTCATCTGCCATGACATTGACCAGGCATGCAGCCTTGTAGGGTCCCTCTCTGCAATTCTTGGCAGTCATTGTCCTCCATACCCTACATTTTGTAAATGCAGAGCTGTGTGTTGCCTGGATGTAGGTAATATAGAAGATATTTAAAGAAAATCTGTTGCTCTTGTCTACAACCCATTCTTCCTAGATGTCAAATCATGTTGAACTAGGGTAGTTACAGCCTGTGCTTTATAAGTGAGAAACTGCAGAATGGGATTTGCTATATTCAATTATTTATTGAGTGAAGGATTTTTCTGTGGTCAGTCAGTACCTGTGCATCAGCTGGGTGTCATGTGGCGTTTACATTGCAGGATTATGTATTTTTTTTTTTAAAGCAAATCTTGGGTATTTTCAAGATGAAAGTACTATTTCAGCCTTTCCTCTGATACTTATTTCTAGCACTTCCAATCGTTTTAGTTACTTGGGGATGATATCACTTGTTTAACAATAACAAATTGGAGACTATCCTGGGATACAACAATATAAATCTATGGAAAGGAGAAGGAATTTCACCCCTAGGTGTTCAAAGTTGATTAGATCTCATTACAGAATGCCTTAAGTGAAATTATTTGGAGCTCTACATTTCTCAGTCTTCCATACCCTGAAAGTTTTGTGTCACAAAACCCACTAGATTTGTGTAGGGACTAATACTCCCTCTACAGAGAGTGAAGCCTTAGAGGGACATTCTGTTTGAATTATCTTTCCATCCCTAGTGCAAGTTGTCAGCACTTATAAGTAGTAGTGTGCCTTGCCTTTCCTCATCACCCCTTTTACAAGAATCCATAGAGGACGTCAGTTTTCAGTGTTGTCAATTTGGCACCTTTGCTTGGTACTAAATTCACCTTAAAAAAACATGTCTGCACATTATGGGTTCTATTCATGAATGACTAACACCTCATTTGCACTTGAATTTCATTCAGGTTAAATGGAAACATTGTGCAATGCTGTGGAATTTACACAAATTTTATATCCTTGAATACAGATTGCTGGTAATAAAACTGACACTTTGTTGTGCATATTAAAGATGCCCAGAAGCCAAAAGAGGATGGAGAATAGGAGAAAATGTGATCAGATCTGGCCTGAATGGGTAAAGTGCTCTCACAGAGGAGTGGGATATGGAAGGAGGAAGTCAAAACAATTCTCTCATGAGCAGGTGCTCCCTACAGCTCAGCCCTGGGAGCAAATAAAACTTGGGCTTTTGATGCTGGCTGTGTCTGCTTGGACACCTGAGGTTTTTACCTCTCTGGGTGGTTAAATTGGCGCCAGTGTCACTAGGTGGGAATCTGTACTCATCTAAATTAAGTTTCCCTCTTCTCATTTGAATTTTGTCTCCCTAGACAATTGCTGAAGGATTTTTTCCCCACCAAGCTTTCTTTGTGACCAAGTGTTTTGGGGGGTGTCGGGGAGGAGAATTCATGAGCATGAAATTTGGAATTGTACTCAAAACCTGTCTTTACTTTCTTACCCTTTGAAGATTTGGACCACTATGACTTTCCTGCTGAAAATAGTAAGCAGAGAGGGCTACTGCATGCTCTTTCTTTCGTAAGATTTGTTTTGCTTTCCCTTGACTCATATGATGCCAAGCCCAGTGGCTCCCCTTTCTGACATGGACCTACACATGTGACAGGAACATGAAGACTAATAACTACTCAATCCTGCTCTGAAATTTATTCAGGATGCAACTGGATGCGTGTGATCTGGAGGAAATTATTGCATGGCATACTGTGATACAATTTTATCACAGTCCATGGAACTGTATGTGAAAGAATTTGTCAACAGCCTGTAGAAGGTAAAATTCTAGTTGTTTGCAAGAATTTCTAAGGTCAGTAGAGATTCTGTGCTCAAGCTACTGAACCTCTGTCTAACAGTGTTACTGAGTAAGTTAAAATTTTTAAGAAGAGGTCTGAGCAACAGTAAGAGAAGATGTTGGAAAAATTCTTTTAACTTTAGCTCAATAGTGCGTGATCCCTATATTCACAGTTAATGCTTAGTTCTGTACCATACAGTGTTTATTACAAACAAACTGGGGATTTATGTGGCCATATTTTAACTCCCTATATCTAAGACTAATAAGTCTTGTGCCAACTAATACTTCTTTATTTACTTACTTTAGTGATTCATATGTACTACCAAACATCTTTAGTTTAGAGAATGAGAATTGTGTGTCAGAACAAAAATGATAGGAGAAGTACATTATGACCTGACCACATATTTGAGGTATTCTCAAGGAGAAAAGATTCTACATAAGATCCAGAACTATACCCAAACAACTCCATGGAACCAATCAGCATATATGCATGTATTCAGGAATGTGATGAATATGTATTAGTTTGAGGAATATAACCTGGTTTCTAAGGCTATGGGCATGCATGCTTTGAGGAGAATTCCACATGTATCCAGTGCTGCTAACAAAGAAATGTCAACTTTCTAACCCAGCAAACTGAGAAACTGAGCTTATTTCACTCTTTTCAATGACAATGGCACCTGCCTATGTGTCCAAATGTAATTTTGGGTAACAGCAATCTTCAGATGCACTTTTCCTGCTAAATGGAGATCCTGGATAAAAATTCAGAAGTTTTCTGCTACTGACTGTTAGGCTTTTCTGGTGATTGTAATTATCTAAAATAACTCTTAACCTGCTGGAAAGAGCTGGTGACCACTGATTATTGTTCAAACTGAACTTCCTTGCACCACATAGAAGTTTTATCATCTCAGAAACTAGTGCAAAGTTCACATGCACAAATATAAACTGACAAAAGAGAAATCAGGGAAATGTTTAAAAATCTTTTTACACCCTTGAATACTTGTGCTATTTCTTCAGTCTATGCTAGGTCTTTTTTCCATGATATACAATACATCCAATTTTCTCTCTTCACCGGTTAACACGTGTGAGAATTGTTGTGCGGGGAAAAAAAACTCTGCTATTTGAATACCAAGTCACTGTAGACAAAATCTATGCTCTGACTATCTACTCAGGGGACAGGTACTTTCTCCACCTTTCAGAGGTCAGCAATCAACGGTGTAAGTTTTAGGAGTATAAATGATTATGTATAAGAAATCTTCCTTTATTAATTATTTTCTTTTTGTTTCAATTTCCCTGCAGAAATTGATCTGCATTGCAATTTTAATTTCAGCTGGGCTGCTTGGAAGAGCAAATCTGAAAAAAAGGCTGTCATAGGCTGCATATCATTATTACAAATTCATATGAGCAAGACTGGCGTTTGGAAGTCTAGCTTCTCTAGCTTCAATAATACCAAAGTGAGTTGTAGCCTGTGGAGGAAACATGTCAGGCATGTAATCCTGTTCTTCATTTAAAGTTTCTATCTTCAGGAATATTAAATAAATAGACTGTAAACTATTGAAATTACCAGGCACACTTGGGCAGCACCTTATATGCAAAACAAGCACTAAAGAACATATACGTGACCCCAGCAAGCTCTAAAGTTGCTTTCTAAACAATCCTGAGATGTTCGGATCAACTCCATTAAAAACAGAAGGCATAAGAAGGATCACAAGAGAATACATCAACACACACAATTTTCAATTAGTTTTTTTCCAAACAGAATTTGTTTTTATCCTTGTGAGCCTATCATGGTTACCAGCATGCTACCAGTTATCATAAAAATGATAACTTGATAAGACTGATAGTCAAACCTGACTATCCTATTCTGGGGAGTTTTAAGTTTCAAGGTACTTCTCTCTATTAAGGCAAAGAATCATAATTAGCCAAAGTCCAGTTACCAGCTTCCCTGTTACCCTATGTAGTGTGCTTTTGCTCCATAGTGATGTAGCATTGTGATGATTTATATCAAAGCAAGCAAACTTCAAGCTGAAGCTGTAAAAAATATAAGGAAGGTCAGTGATAGGAACTGCTAACATGTTGCAGTTTCTGTGAAGCTGCAGAGAAGCCCACTATGAGCACTACAAATCTGAGAACATTTCCCAAATCCTTGATTTCTAATTTTTGAAAGGCTATAATGGAGCCTGCAGGTAGTCTAAGACAATCAAGAAATGTTTTAGCAGATAATACCATATATCTGAATTTCTTCTATAGCTTTATCCTATCTATCTATTTATACATTCCTTTGCTTTGTCAAAAGACAGCTACTGCAAATAAAACAAAGGTCTCTAAAGGATAATCATGTAAGAGAGTGATTATGCTGTGCAGCAGTTATTTACCTGTCTGCAATCATAGGCAGATATTAAATGGAAAAAGCCATGAATGATAACATCAGATGAAGAAAGTATATCAGCATAAGTATTAAAATACCTGACTGGAATCATTCAGTTTTGTGTCAATTAACAGAGGTGAAAGAGAAAGACATGCTCTTTTCTTCCTAATTTTGCCGTGCTTTAAAAATAGGACAAGTAGAAATATTGTCCAGCCACATGATCTTCTTAGATGAATTCTGTTGTTGTAAAGTTACACTTTTGTCCCTAAAGACCAAAATGATCCTTAGTGCTGTGGATTAAAAAACACAAGACCAAAAGCATTTTCTAAGTGCAGTTTCATGACATGACGTTTTTATTTCTGGTCTCTGCCTTAACTGAATTGGACCAGCAAAATGTGATACTCTTATTACAACAGGCAGGAAAAGGAGAGGAGCTGTGCAGCCTCCATTTCATCCAGTCTACCCATGTGGACCAGTTCAGTGCTGTCAGGTACAGCTCTCTATACCAATCCTTATTAGTCGTCTGACTATTTGAGATGTCAAGTTTCTTTTTACATTGCCTCAGTTTCCACCTTTGCTGTGATTTACTACTCAGTCATTCTCTTTCTAACTTCATTTTCAAGGCAATATGTCTGAAACTCCTCTGACATTGTCTTCTTGGAGATATCTGAAACTTGGCCAAGCTCCAGTTTTATTTCTTGGCTAGCTGATTCACTTCAGAGCTATCATATGTTAGCTTTTTTCCCTCTGAAATGATTTACTTTTAAATTTCTTTCTCTCTAAATCAGCCATCAGACACACTCAAGAGCCCAAGAAGTAGCAGTAAGCTGCTTTTTCTCATTCTTATACCACCGTCTGTGTGGTGTAAAATCAGACAGTAAAAAGGAGTAAGGCAGTGGAGCACACCTTCCTTCTTCATGTGCCCTAAAAATCTTTATACCAGAAAATGGCATGAGACTGCAGCACATATTTATTAATAGACACATTAACTAACAGAATTTATATAAACAGTGGATATTTTACAATGACTCCACCATAATCAGGATTTTTTTGAAAGGCTGATTTCACTTTTTCTTTTGCATTCAAAGGCATATGAGAGAATTTTGTTGAAGTCTAATAAAAAACATTCTTAGGGCTTGATATTGCAATTATTGGAAACTGAGGCTCTTAAAAATTGAAATGACAGTTCTGTATTAGCTAATGGCATATTTTAGGAATAATTCCTTTTTATTCCATAAAAATCTCAATATTTACCTCTATTCAGTCATTTAAATGACAGGATAAATTATTGAAGCTGTGTTTTAAAAATATAAGTGATATTTTTGTTCATACCTTTTATCCTCTGTGGAGTCATTTGCCTTACAGGATTTCTATTGCGACTTCTTATATCTTCAATATAAACTGTTTCTACCAAGTTTCAAGCAATTGGTCCTGTCAATATTATTTCAGGGTTTGTTGGTTTCAGGAAACACAGTTACCACTGTGAGAGCATTATTGGTATGTTCATTAGGAGATATAAATGTGCTTTACATCTGTATTTGTAAATTATTCTGTGATCAGGCTGTCAGTACTGCACATATAGAACAGCATCAGAGCACTGAAATAGTAATGATAGGGGGAAGTAGCAGTGTCACCTTTATCCCTTCTAAAAATAGTGCAGCCACAAACGCTAGGAGGGCAGGGCATGGGGAACGCTGCTCGTGCTGCAGCATCACATCTCCTAGCACAGGGGCTCCAGAGCTCCTGGGAGAGCAGAGCAGCAGCAGGGCTGGAAACACTGGGCTCAGGACTGCAGTTACCAGGAAAAAGAAATAGCCCAGCTCAAAATCTGGTAAAAAAAATTCTGTGTTTAAAAACCAGTGAGAACAGGCCCAGTAGCAGCACTGAAAAGGGTGTGGAAAGGCAGCAAAGTCAGCATGAGCAGATGAAGGAGCCAGCTAAAGCAGCCTGAAAAATACATTTACCAACTCTTGACAGTCCTAACTAGGGAGATTTGGAGCAGATAACAAGGAGGTATTTTTAATGTTTTTGAAGTATATCACAATAGGAAGGATATGCTTTTTGTCCCCTGCAGGGTCGTTGACATCCTGGGGATAAAGAATGCTGATGAGTTGGGGAAGGGGTGAGGTACCAGTGGTTCTTTCCTGGTGGAAAGGCAGGCAAAAGCAGTACCACAGCCAGCCCATGTGGTGCTCTCAGTTCACACCCCAAGCAAACACCTGCTAAGCTAACAGGATCCTCTGGAGCAGCATTTGCACTGGGCAGCCCATGAGCTGATGGCTTGTGTGGTGTGGGGGTTTTAATCACCTCTAAAAACAGCCCGGCTGCCAAAGACAAGCAAAGGCATGGGAATCTGATTCTTCATCTAGCATTGTTGCAAAACTAGCTGTCTACTTCCATGTTAATAGAGCCAAAGCCAGCAGACACAGTTTTAAAATGTAGTTCCAAGACACCATAGTGGGTTTGGGTTTTGTTTCTTTAATAGCACAGCTAGGAAAGTTGATCCTTCATGGAATACTTTGCTAGCATGAAAAGAACATAAATATTTCTCTTCCAAATAAATACATATTTGAATTTCATCAAACAGGGTCCTTGTAAAAATAATTAAGAAAATAGATATTAGCTGAGCATGAACCAAACTACTCCTTGTTTACATGAATTAGAAAAGGGATGATTAATGGTAATGAACTTGTTACATTACTCATTTGTCAAAAAAGATCAATAATGTTAAATACCCCAGGAATGTCACAAATCTGCCTTCAGTACTGTGCAAGTTTTGTGAACAGTTCTAGTGGAAAACTGTCTATTGAAGGGGCCACTCCTCCATACACAGAGTTCTGCCTCCTGCTTCTCTCCTGCCCTCCTGCCTGGTGCAGAGGAATGACCCCTGCTAACAGGGGGAAAAATAAATCTAGAAAAAAATATGGTAATTATTTGCTTTTCTTTGGTTATTTAGCAATTCAGATAATTTCATGGGGGCAGGTATAGCCACAATTAGGAAAAACGTTAATCCCCAGGAGGGGGATGGGGGAGGATGGGGGAGCTCATCAGTGATGCCCCTGTGCAGTGGAAGAGACTGGGAGTTCCTGCTGGCGGGGAAGCTGCCCCTGCTGGCCCTGCTGCTGCTTGAGAAGAGCATGACACAGCCCAGGAGGAGAGGCCAGAGCATTGCTTGTGGCAACATTCTCTCCCTGTAGCTCTTCTGTAATTATTTCACAGTTTTTATGTTTCTATGTGATGCAATGCAAATTCCTGGAGGCAGCAGTACTTGCCATGAAGCACCAATTAGTGGTCATCTCAGGAGAACTCACGTGGCTGTATCCAGTTGTCACTGAGTCAGATCCAGAACTGGTTTATATGATGAGCAGGGATTGCTTTATCCATTACGTCTTGCGATATTGGGAAAGAGAAATATGATAGAGCCTACATAGTAGCTTGAAACCAGATACTAAGAATTCACAGTAATTAAATGCACTCTGACAAGTAATCTGGGCAAGCTTTTTAACATTACTATAACGCTCACTCTGCAGATTCAAGGACAGATGCCCTCAGTTTGTACAGAGGAGTGGGGTACAGACCCATATCATCTTCCTCATTTTTAGCTGATTCCCCTTCTCATCCTGAGTGAGGTAATTTAACCTTCCTTTGGCTCACTTTTCCCACCTACAAATTATGTACATTGTTGTTTAAGTACCTCAGAGAGATATTTCAAATTTTAATTAGTGTTTGTAAAATGCTTTGGGTTATTTGGATCAAAGTGTGATTTATTATTCAGTAATGTATGTTATTGTGTGGTAGGTGTATACTGTGCTGCAAAGCATGGTGGCAGCAAATTAACTTATTTTTACTTTGTTATCTGTTTATATAATGTGGACTGTAAGATTCCCTTTCTTTGGTTTCATTTCCAACACTTTTGATCAAAGGAGTTTTGATTTTTCATAGCCTTGCCCTTAGTAGATGCCCTTCTAGTGCATTTTTATGTGAAAAAGACCTGATCATATGAAGGAAAGGGACAACTAATAACCTGATATACTAATACTGATTGGACACCTCCATATATTTTTACTGAGCTTTTGTGTTATATGGACATGGACGTATGCATACCATATTGGCTAAAGGTCATGCTAGTATGTGAGGTCTGAGTTCTAGGTTGTGATTTTAGGAGAATATGCCAGTTAGAATCCTGTCCAAAAACGTGGCAAAAAACTCCTCCCACATGCCAGGCCCCAGGAATGTGGAGTGCATGGGGAGCCCAGGACTGTGCAGGAATGGGAAATGAACCCTTCTAATGAGATTTGCTTTAAGGGAGCCCTGTAAGGAAGGCCCTGCAGACTGGAACAAGCTGGGGATTGTGTCTGTATTCTCAGAGAGAAATTCTCAGAGTCACAGTACCTCCAGATCAGAACAAGAGCTCTGAATCAATCAACTTTGTTTACATTTTTCTTAATATAAGTAGATTTCTCTGCAAGTTGTTTCAGCTACAGGTATTGTTTCTCATGTTGGGAATGACAGACCAAGCCAGAAAGCCTTTCTGAAGTTCACTGCAGTACAAACCCACCCTTCCAAAGCTTTCCTGCCAATAGCATCACTCAGTCCATCTTATGCCTTGATTTGTTTTAATCTCTGGCCTGTCCATTTGAAGCTTCATTTCCTATGATAATCATTCTGAGCCCACTCCTTCCTTGTTGGGCAACCAGCAACAGAGAGCCAGGGGAAGATGATCCTATGCTTTTAGCTCTTTGCATGAAAACAAGCTGTTAGAAATGTGCATATGTTAAGGGCAGGATAGAATATCCAGTTGTGGAAAATGCACAGCACACTCCCTCCTGGAGGGAACAGAAAACAGACTGCTAAGAGTGACATGTTCAGGAAAAAACCCAGAGCTTAGGGAAGCTGTGCAAAACCAAGTGGTGGGGGAAAGAGCACTTCTGCTTTGCATGGCACTGTGAGTGGATTTGCCTTCAGTTCTGCTGAGGCATCAAGCATCGAGTTCAGAAAAAGAAAAGTAATATCAAACTGGCAGGGTGCAAATACAAACTCTTTATAAGATCAAGTGGAAAGATGATAATATGACAGGCACAGGAAAGCTATGGAGAGGCCACAGAGACTTGAGATGATGCTTGCTGGGGCTGCAACTCCATACCCCCTCCCCCATATTTTAGAGTGTTTAAAGTCTGTAGCAGTGCAATTATAGCAGACTAAAACTCAAAGTAGCTGCTTTGATTACGAGGAATTAGATCAACTACACAGTTTTGACAGAATTTTAACTGAATGGGTGACCTGCATAAAAAAAGAAAAGAAAAAGGACAAAATTACTGGATGGTGCTGACCACAAGATGAGTTGGAACTCAAACACAGGTTCTTATAGATGAATTTTAATAACTATGAATCTATTAAAATATATGTGTAAGTAGGTAAGATGTACCCCCACAATACATTTAGAAATCTGTCTCAGCCTTGTAAAACACACAAAACTAAATGATTAACAGTGGTCTGAAGCAGAGCTGACACTGGTAAATTAGAGTAGTAATTCACTATGTCTTAAGACTTGAACTCAGTTCTTCTACAAAGAGCTATTTCACTGTATGGAGGAAAGAAAGAATCGCCCAGGACAGCAGTGAGGTCTGTAATAACCTGTTGTCTCCTTCTTTCCTGTCTCCAAGGTTTCACTTTTCCATGTAACCCTAAAGAGTGGACACAAAAGACGTATTTGCTTGAAAGGTGAGAAATAAAATATATGTCTTGACTTTAAGTGGCTCCACACAGCACTGGTTCTTGAGTTTGATTTTCTTGCCTGTCTACATACAGCCCTCTCTCAGTTTCTCTGCTATTGTGCTCAGTGTCACTTTTGCTGAAGGAAAGTGGCTGAAATGTGGCTTTAACCAAACATCTTGAGATTTTGAAGACAGGTCTGAAACAGAAAATAGATTGGTTCTCATGGGAATATTCTATTGTTGAACCAGAAGATGTAAATCACATCTGGCTTACAAAACTAGTGAGAAAATAGGGAGGGGGAGGATTGGTTTTTTATTTTGTTTTGTTTGTTTCATTTGTTGTTTTGGTTTTGTTCTGTTTTCTTTTCTTTTTTCTTTCTTTCTTCCCCCCCCCTGCTAAATTGGCGAGGGGGTAGGCTAGGATCTGTCAGGCTAAGGAACCCAGCTTTACCGGGACCTGGGCTCCACTGCTCATCTGAATGCATCTGGTACAAACTCTACTGCAAGTATCCATCCAACACTAAAGCTGTCATGTGTTTTGTTCTTGCCAGCATCTTCCCAAGGTGTCTTTCACATTCCTCAGTCTCCACAAGTATTGCATAACAATTCTCATCTTTTTTATCATTGCTTATTTTAAGCTTCTAAAGAGTTTTATTTTCCATTGGAGGGGTTTTTCTGTGTGCAGTGAGGAAGCCATTCTGCACATCTTATAGGAGAGCTAATGCTGAGCTGTGGTCACTGATGACAAGGGCTGATCCCACCAGAGCCCATGTGCAGAAATGAAAGCGCCTGTGTGGCTGCTTGCCTGCCAATTCCCATTGTTTCAGGGGGTCCAGAGACTGGCCCTGTGAATGGAGTTTACTGTTTTACATGGCTGCAAAACTCTGGGAGAGATTTTGGAATACTGAACTGGTATAGAAATCTAGTGCCCAAGGGAAGAGCCAGAAGGATGCAGAAGATGGCTCTTCCAGAGAGTCAGGGAATACAAAGTCAGGCAAAGTGAAGCAGGGGAAATGCAAGGTGGCTGCTCTGGGGACCAGCTGGGACTGCCAACAGCATTGTGCTGACCACACAGATCCTATTTACACCTGAGTAGGAACCAAGGGTGGAGGGACTGGATCTTTGTGCCCTCCGCAGGAGCCAGAAGCTGCATTCTTCTGTAGCCAAGACATGGCCAGCTGAGTGGTGGAGTGTCTCCCAGATAGACACACCAGAGGACAGAATGTCCAGAGCCTGCACCTCTTCTTAGCCCACTCTTCAGTTTGTATTATAGCTCTTTTTCTATGCTTTGCCTACTTGAAGCAGTAATTACTCTTTTTTCTGTCTCCTAACAATGCAGAAAATTTCACCTTCTTCATTTTATATGGCTTTGTCAGTACCCTCTAATATTTTTGATTTCAAGAGTTTTTTCAGAACCTTTTAATTCTCAAGACTAGAAATCTTATTCAGATAATAATTCAGTCTTTAAAAATATCAACCCATATATTCACTGCTGTGATCCAGGTTATCTCATTCTTCTATCTCTTCCTTAATCTTCCTTTAGAGTTCATTTATTTTTAGTTTTACCCACAGCCATTTTTTTCAACAGGAAGTTTTTATATGCTGGAGAATAATTAGAATTATTTTTTCCTTTCAGGTTTTAGGAAGTTTCTTTTTGTTTTTCCTTTAGAAGATGGTGGATAGATTTGCCATGAGATGATTCTTAGAGAATATGTGAGAGCATGCTGACATCACCTAACACCGGCTAAACCAGCCATCTTCCCCCATGCCTCGTGCTAGAAATCAAAGCTCAAAGGTAGGTGTCCACTGAGGTAGTGGTAATTTCCTAAGATTTAGAAGAAAATAAGTTGTTTTTTCTTCTTTTAGGCTTTCCTAAAGAACTGAAAACATATTCTCTTTATTTTTACAACTGGTAGCAGTTCCTCTCATTTACACTTACATACTCATACATACATACAAATGCACATATGCATATACTTATTTGCAGCAAGAAATAACTGTACTAAAATCTTTAATGATACTGAGGAAGCAGACACCTGTTACTCTGCTCTGGCAGTTTCAGCTGTCGAATGAACTTGAGTTATTGTGGTGATTTACCATTACTGCTTTAAGCCATATGCTATATTCTGCACCTATATTTTATATTTATAGCTTCCTGTATTGAATACTTACATTTTCATCTTATTTTCACAATGGAAGAATTTTTAATGTGAAAATTTTAATGTGAAAAGCACTAACCAAAATTAGGTAATGATTACTCCTTGTCTCATCCTTGATACCTGTTACCTTTTTTCCAAGTGGCTGACCAAAATTGTATCTATTTCACCTGTATTCAGAAATTTGGGTCACAAGGGTAAATAATGCTAAGGTCCACCACAGCTGTTGGTAGTTTCCAGGGATGACTTCTGTCTTAGATGTTAAAACAATCTTGGCTGAGGCTGAAGGTCTCTGCCTAAAGTCCCTGAGAAGTGGGAGTTGTTGATGATGGAATGGTGGAACATGACCCCAGTCATCACTGCCTTCCTAGGACATTCCTCACTTCCCTTGGCTTCTTATTCTCACCTGATCAAGGCAGTTCCTTTCTCTCTTGGCTGCTCTGGAGGAGCAGTGTCAGGGGTGGTTCTGCAAACGGATCACCAAAATGAGCCAGGCAGAGGAGCTGATAGGAATGGTGGTAGCACAGCATCCTTTCACCAGTCTGCTTTCATGGGCCATGATCTGCAGAAACTGAATGGGAAACCACTGAAAGGAGAGGACTGGGGATCAGCTGCACAAACTTCCCTGCTGGAAAAAATGGCTTCACCACTCAAGAAAACATCAGTAACTACAGAGAGAATAAAAATAAAGTAGAAAGGATCAAGACCTTTATTAATTAATGCTTACTGATCTTGGTAACTGCCTTATCTGGGCCTTGAGGTCAGTTTAGGGCTGTGCCTAACTTTCTGCCTCTTGTTTTGCACAGAGTTACCAACTAATTTGCACTACCTACACAGTAGCTGCCATTCCTTCTCTCCCCTGGTTACAATACTTGAATATACAGTAGTAGTTACACAGATGGTTTGGTTTTCTTGTTGTTTCTATTGGAGAAGTAACAGTAGAGAGGAGGAGGTAAATAGTGGATTTGATCTTTAAACTGAACTCTGCAGGATAGGAGATGTTACAATGCTTGGTTGATGGCAGATTCTGAAGTGCAGGACAGCTCTTTGCCTCTGAAATGCTACCAGCCTTCTTTACTCCGCCTTCCAAAATAAAACACCAAATAAATAAAGCTTCCAGCATCAGTAAACTTCCCGCTGTTTGAACTGGCAGCTGGCCAGCTCATTTGGACTGTTCTCCCCACTGGTATAAAACATCCATGCAAGGAGGGGGAAAAAAAGGTGAGGAGGTCCCTATGATGACATACAAAAGAACGCCTCACCAATTTTCTTATTTGAACAATATAACAGGAATCTCGGACTCAGTGTTTAAAAACAAGCTTACTCACACTCTTTTATAATTCTAATTTTTTTTTTTTAAGCATTTATCACTTAAAACCATGCAATTGTCCATCTGAGTGAATAAATACACAAAAAACCTTTCTCTTTGAAGTTTTAGCTGAGATTCAGGAAAATAGGGAGAAAAAAAAATCTGTACATAGATGCAGCAGCTTTCTGAGATTTTAGTTTCCCTCCTTGACAGCAGTGGCATATTGTGTTTGGATTCTCTGGTTTATGTGTTGGGGTTCCATGGCTGAATGCATGAATTCCACAGGCAGTGGACTGAGCTGCACTTTCAGCATGGTTTCTGCTCACTCACTTATAGCTATTTATGATTTGGTTTTAGAAACATCCAGACTCTGAGACACATGTTCTAGAAATTAAAAAAAAGAAACGTCCTGCAGAGGGATTGGCTGCACATAGGATATTTTTTGGATGCTGATTTTTATGTGGAGATTGTTGATAACAATTAACAGTTAAAAAGTATTTTATATAAGTGATGAGAACATCTACCTGAGAGATTTGCCCAGTGTCAGTTACCTTGAGACTTGAACCTGGGTTACTGTCTGTACATTTCAGTCTGTGTTTCTGGATTTACACAGGTGAAATGTTGACCTAGAAGAATATGGAACAAACCACTACAGCTTTAAGCTGCAGAGGTTTATAAAAAAAAAAAAAAAAAGCAGAAACAAAGGCAAGCAGATGGCTAAAGATGAAGGTCACATCAGATTGAGAAGTTTGTCAAAATGTGATGACATAGGTAATCTGTAAACTGTTATTGCACCTAGCTGGAGGTGCTGAAAAACATTTTGAAATTACAAAAAACACTGGAGTCACCAGCACACAGGCAGGAATGATAGCCTGGAGTGGTTCTGCTCTATGGATGAATGCCAGATGTGGAAAGCGACATATCTGGAATTAATGATATTAAACATGCTTTTCTTTTATGCTCAATAATAACTCTATTATGATTGATACAAACCGCAGACACTTTATCTAGTACAAATGGAATCGTCTGTCATTGACTATATTAAATCATCAATTTCTGCATGATGAGAATCGTTTAGGGTAACTAATCATCTGTCTCGTTCTGAAGTCTTTAAGGCTGATCAGATAACGTTTTGAATACTGCCTGAGCAACCATGACAATCTAACCCTTCCATGTAAGGATTGAGAGGGGCCCATTATGCCGTCAAAGCCTGTGGAAATATCACAGCTCTTTCTCTACATAATACCCTGCTGTAAATAAATCACTCTCCACCGCAAACTTTATTGATCACAAGCACTTCCATGCTTGTGTCTAGTGAAGTCTCTACAGAATAAAATGCTGCTTTATATTTTGTCTTGTCAAAATATTAAACGGCTCTGTCAAGCGGAGTCAGGCTAGCAGTGATGGTGTAATTCTGCTGTAGCCCTTCTCATTCCCTCTTTCTATCTCAGCTGCCAAGCTTACAAAGCAGGATTTTTTTTTATAAACTTTCCAATTATAGTCTCGTAAGATTATGAAGCCTTAAGATAAAGTGTCCTAATTTAGACTGGTGGAGTACTGGAACCACTAGACAAGAGCCTGTTAGATAAAATATTTCTCACAAGAAAAAGATAACCTGGCTTATTTATATACACAACATTAATGGGCAATAGGAGATAGCCTGGAATATCCCTATTATTTTACCAAGTGAGATAGGAGAGAAATATTTGAATTAATTCAAGCTCAAAGTGTTTATTATTCACGGACAAAAAACATCCCTCCTATTATGAGACAAATTTACCAAAGGAGGAAACTGAGAGACTCCAGGTTAGCGCAGCGCTTTGCATTTTCATACCCTATCGTTGGTTTGTAATTCTGTAAATAAGATAATGTATCTGTAGTGATACAGAAGCTCCGTCAGGGTTTGAGGGGGAGGGAGGACTGCTACTGCCTGTGACTCGAGCTCACGTTGTGTTTGTCATTGCATGGTCTCACTTCAACACCGCCAAGCCACACACAGCACTGCTCTATTTTAACACTGTGCGAGTCTCTGAGGGAAAAACCTGGGGTCTTGCAGAGGCTTGCTGAGAGCAGCCCAGGCAGACTGTAAGGAGATTTGGGGCTGTCCTTGGGAAGGAGCCGGAGCACTTCCAGGGCTGCTTGACGTTGTAATAGTATTCACTACCTCAGGACTGCAGAATCTTAAGCCCTGTCAAGCATTCCCATATGCTTCCCTCTCCAGGAAAGGCGAATAAGTGCCAAAAGTGGTGGCAAAAAAATTCTAACCTGTGCTGAAAATAAGGCTGAAACACAGAAACAGGCAGCTGACAGTGACTTCCTGACTTCTGGGCTTCTCAGGGAATCGGAGAAAGTCTGGTTTCAAAATCACCATGTTTTATTCCCTTCCCTATTTGATTTTTCATGCAGGTAGAGTTTCTGTTCAGGGACCATAAATGTGGAGTTCATAACCAGTCTTCTTTCTCTTGGTTGTCCTTTTTTTTTTTTTTCCCTGTGACAAATCAAAATCCACATTAGGTGAGAGAACAGCAGAGAGACCATCTGCAGAGGAAGATGGGCAATTGTGAAAAGAGGTCGAGAAGAGAATAGGGAAGAAGGAGCAGCAGAGGCAGGGGTCAGCGGAAGGACAGAGGCCGTGAGTTGGAGGTGTACCCACTCATCCCACACGGAAGCTCCTTTCACTGAGGCAGCAGGGAGCGATCTCTCTGAAAAGCACCAACCGCAAGGAAGTCCTGACTCTGCTGTGCCTTACAGATATGACTCAAACTGAGATACTCAGTCTCAAAATGAAAGCAGGCAGTGAAGTTACCGATGTGTCGGACACTTGACAGTGAGGGCTCCTGAGCAGCAGAGTGCTGGCTGTCCCCATGAGTGACAGACACACCAAATGCAGTTTCTAAACTGCATATGCAATCACCCCAAATAGTTCTTTCGTGAGACTATGACCAAGGAAATTAACTTTTAAAATTAGGCTAGCCTAGAAGTATTCCAATGATCTACAGCAGACATGGGCAATCTCTGAGCCAAGTAACAGCAGGAATATTTAGAAGTAGTAAAATGATCGCCCTTGTCCTTGCTCTTCCCAGTCTACAAATTGTTCCCCTCCAAAAGGGACTTAAAGATTCCCTTACAAAACTTCAACAACTTCATCTTCTCTTTCTTTATTATCTTTAGTGTTGTCCAGTTAGGGGAAAAGGGAGGAGCCTCTTACCTCTGTAATAAAAATAGTTAATGACAGGAATACAGACTGTGGAGAAGCAGTTTAGTCAAAACCATTGTTAACCTCTTTGAATAATACAAATTTGTGAAACTAATTTTTTATTGAAAGCTTGCAAAACACAGACAGCTGTGAAATTCAGTGATCACTGTTTTAGTAATTACCATTGCTCTGAACTAAAGAAAAAGGGAAAGGTATCAGTTCTTGAACACTCCATCCACTTCCAGTGCTTTATTATCTAAAGGAAAAGTATTTTAAAATTGCTAAATGAAACTGTGTGTTGATGTTTCATCTGTCTTCTTAAGAAATTATGTTTACCTGGAATTACTTACTTCCTTTGGTTTCTTTATGCAGTTTCAACAAATTACAGTCTACTATCCAACCTTTCTTTTGAGATAGATTTCCAAAGGAATGGACTTTAAAAATAAGAATGGCTTGTGTTATGGAAGAGTATAAATCCATCCACAACTAACATACTGATTTATCTGTTTGCAGACATTCTAGGCTAGTTCTACATCATAGGTAAAAGTGCACAACAAAGAAACTAAAACAAAAGCAAGAGCAATGTTCTCATTATTAAAAATAATAATTTTTATAGATATAAAAAGAAGTCCAACAAAAAGCAACGGAGTTTGCATGAAATGCAATAGAACCCTTTCGTTATGCAAATAGAGCTAATATAATTAAGAAAATGTACTGTGACTGCCTTCAAGTTAGAACTAAGCTGCAGAGCTTAGAAACAATGGATAAAAGAAAAGAGGTAACTCAAAAAAGTAACTATTATCATTAGTGACAAGTCAGCCTGTAGTAACACCAGAGATTACTCTGGTGTCAAAGAACTGCTTTTCATGGCTGAACAACTTCGGGATCAAACACCTGGAACAAGATAAACAGCTTCTTTACTTAAAACATACTTCCATGAAGTAGTTTGCTATCTTTTACTTTTGTGGGCATGGTTAGTAGGAGGAAGAAAGGAGGGAGGGGAACGAGAGAGAGAGCAGATTCCCCAAGAGTGGTGTGGTTTGGTCAAAACCTCCAGACCCTGAAAATCTTTGCATACTAACATCTGAAACAGGTGGTCCTGGGCTCATTTTGTAAGCATAAGTTGCTGTGTGTCGACCTTATGCTCCTGAGCCTTCTCAGATGTGTAGCCAGGAGGGATCTGTCTGACCGTGTGTGATTTTTTTATATCTTTCAGCTGAATCACAGGTCTTAATGCAAAATGCACTCGGGGATAGCACAGGGAATTGTGACACTCCCTTTAGGACTTTTCCACTAGAAACCAATAAATGCATTACACTGATCTGTGTAGTTTTTTCATCTGTGATTGCTAAAATGTAGATAAAGTCTTCATTTTAATATTTAATAGCAATAATCTTCATTTAATCATCAATACAAGCTGGAAACCAGATAGACTGTTGTGACTGGAGATTTTCTGTGCTAGTTACTAAGGGCTGGGAATAGGTCAGACACATAAGAAAAGAAAATAGAATTCCCATCAATGGAGTGCAGAAAGCTGGAGATGTAAAGAGAGAAGGGAAGATGCAAATAGCAATAGTGGGTGAAAGCACGGGTATTGGTTCACATTTAATGACTGACTGCGTTAAGGACCCCAGTCATCTCCTCTGGCCAATCATTAACTGCTTGGAAATGTCCTCCCATTAGCTCTTATTGTTAACAACAACTTACTAATACATATTTAACAGTATTCATTATTTTTTTAACTGCCTCATAACAGCCTCAGTGAGTGAGCATGAGCAAATGGAAACTGCATCCCGCAAGCTGTGGGAGCCAGAGGAGAGCAGAGCTCCATTTTCCCGGAGCAGCCCTGGCTGTGTGCGAGCCCTGAGCCCTGCTCACACACCGCCAAGCCTGGCCTTTGTTACAGGAGCCCTCTCCAGTGCCTATGGCCAGGCAGATGCAGCAAAGCCTGGCTTTTTGAAACATGAACAGTGCTGATTTAAAGTGGCGTTGAGCATACAAACTCATGTTTTGTTTTGTTTTTTGTTTGTTTGTGACAACAGTAGATTATTATGTTGTAAGTAAATGTCCACAAAGATTACTGGGGTTTTTGTTTCTTGGGATTGACGTTTAAAAATTTTTTTTCTTCCAAACGCTGTTTTTTTCAGTTGGTCTGTGTCATGTTTTTGAAAACAGTAGAATTTAGAGAAACAACTACATTACCAGGGTGATATTAAAATGTATTATTTTAAACATAGACAGTAATGAGTTTAAAAGTTATGAGTCCTCAAAATTCTATTAACTCATTTCCAGCTGAATAAATAGAAATGCAGTAAACAGACTAACTTGTAGGGAGTAACAGGCCATGAGCCTGAAGGTCTGCCCTGTACGTGTGCGTCACATTGACTGAAAAGATCCCTAGGCAGAATTTGTTATCTGAGGAAGTGAAAGAAGACAATTTATTGCAGTTAGATCCTCAAAAACAGATTCACAATTATCAAATAACAGAATCTGTTAGTTCTGCTGCCTTCAGTAAAATAACAGATCTCCATGGAAATAGGATTACAGGAGAAACCATATTAGATTAGGGTTCATCTGGCTCAATTTCCTGTCTCTGACAATAGCCAGTACTTCAGAGGAGGGTGGCATAAATAGACTGTTAAATGCACATAATTTTTCAGTTTAAATGTATAGAATCTGACTGTAAAATCATCTTGTCTTTCTCCTGCTCATTGCTTTTTCTTTTCACTTTCCTCTTGCATATCTTTGGCCCTTTGTCTCCTAAAGTGTGATGCTTTCTACATTTTGGGCTTTACTGGGAAAATTATTGAATATTTGAACTATCTCCCAGTCATATGACACTGGTTAAATGGGGTCTGGATTGGAACAGTGTATTTTTTGAAGATTGAGCTTTGTCTACTCAAAGTGCTGTTATGGCTACAATACCAACATGCACACATGTAGTACTACTATTTCAGATCTGTAGACTAGTAATTCATAAAATCCCCCTAAAAATTCCTCTTCATACAAAGAGTCAATAGTCTTACATTGAACTAAATCCAGGAAAGATAAATAATGCTGAACACATTTCCTGAGCACAGCATCTAGTGCTACCTGATAACTCATATCTCAAAACTTCACTTAAAGTCCCTTTTTTATCTGGGTCCTGTTGTTTGGTAGTGACTGGTGTTTGTAAACTAATCAGTGTGAGGTGCCAGTGAGGAGGTCAGAAATCTGCTACAGATATTGTTTGCATTGCAAAGGATCTGCTTGCCTCAAATTTGCACCACAAGTTATGCTGTAAACCAAAACTCCCATTGTTCCTTCAGCTCCAGGCATACCTCCTCCCCAAGGAACTAAAGGTAATATTTGTGGTTTTTACCATAATTATTTTTCTTCAGTGGAAAACCCAAGTGAAACACACTGCGGCTGGATGTGCAGGTACTTAAGGTACACAAAAATGTTCTCACTTTTGGGCACTCTTTGGGACCCTTTTCTTTGGGGTATTTTGGTTTTTTTGGGCTGGGCGCCAAAAGGTTTGGGTTTTTTTTATTGTGGGCTCCTATAGCAAGCATTTGACCCAAAGCATGTGGAAGAAGTGCCCCTGTGTTTGCATTGAGACCTCATTGATCAGTAGTTTAACAAAGAACAAAGAGACCATGGTGCACACACTGGGAGCTGTAGTACCACTTGCCCGAGCAGCACACTGGTTAATTGTACGCAGCAGGACATCTTATGTGCTGCCAAAAGATGTTGGAGGAGCTATGAAATAGTGACTTGAAGGGTTAGTAACAAATCAGTATTACCTTCTGGGCTTAGGCGGAGGAGAAAGGGCAGCTCCTTATAGATTTTGTTTTGTTCTCCCTAAATAAAACCTCTAGATCCAACAGGGTAATGTTTTGTCTAACCAATGCATTTGTTTCTTTCTTGGTAAATAATATTTTAATTCCATGTGTAGCTAATGTTTTAAAGATAAGTCATTAAAGAAACAAATTTTAATTCTAGATTTCCACAGACTTATTAGGATTATAATGAATTAAAACATAATGAAAAATAGTCTGATTAAGGTTATTAAGAGGTTATATAATCTTTAAGCCATACCTCTGTTGAAAGAGGCTCATGAAAGGAGGCGTGCCTGTCAGCTAAGTCATCTGCAATTTGATTTAAAGCATGAGAAAAGGTGCAAATACTTCTCCACGTGGAAGGATAAAAGACATAGATTTATTGTCACTAAATGTGCCAAAAAGTCCATGTTTTCTGTGCCGCTCAGTCTTGCGAATGTCCAATTCATTTTTCATGTCCAGCTACAAATGAAATAGAGAGAAATTACTGTGATTTCTCCAGATGTTTGAATATTAGCAAATGTTTGGAATGAAAGCTATTAACATGTCAGAAATGAGAGGCTTTTAAAATGGAAAACAGGAAGCTGGTTATTGTCTGGTAGATTTTTCCAGGATCCTTATATTGTGCTGAAGCAATGGGAAATTAGTGAAATCCACTAAAGCAGCCATTCTGCTGTGCACGCAGAAATCCAGAATTCCTTATCAAGCCTCATGATACCTCATCCGTGTATTAGAGCTTGCCAAATAAACTAACAGTTACATCAGTCCTGCAGCTGTTTTCAGGAGGCCACAGCTCCCTGAACCTGAAACTTTGACTGCTGACAACAAGTTGCTTGAAGCAGAAATGTTATTGAGAAGCCACCTTCCCTGTAGCATCTCTGCTCCTGCTGCCACCTCCAGCTTGGTGCCTCCATCTGCCTGGCTGTACCGTGGGGCAGCAGTGCCAGCAGGCTCTGTCCACGAGGTCCAGGATGCTGCTGAGTTTCTCATCAAACACCCTGTGCTGCAGGGACTCTTTCCTCCAAGTGCTGCAGACAGCCCTGGCTGTGAGTTTGACAGGCGTGCACTTCCTATGTTTATAATGAAGATGCTATTGCAGACCCTCCACGGGCTGGGTAAGGTGATTTCCTTGGCCAGAGATTTACAAGATTTTGCAGGAAAGCCTTCTCAGCTTTTTCAGCATTTATTTTCGATGATGCCACAATGCAGCCATTGCCAATATTCAGCTTTGGGAAAGGTTCCTGAAATATTTTTAGCCTCTGACTCTTCACTCTGCAATTATAAATATTCTTGACAAAGTACTGAAAGAACTATTTAGTGGACCCCATTCACTGCCAAATCTATCTTTCTCTGTTTACAGTTCCTTATCTAATTTTGTATTTCCTACTGTAGGCCACCAATTGCATGAGTTGCATGTTGTGAGATACAGATACAATGCATTCCCTCAAGGGACAGAGTACAAAAGTAAGTTGCTTACTTTTTTTACTCAATTTGTGAACTATTTTCTTCTGCAAATAATCTCTATTGTAGCAGTTCACTCTTTCCTTTTGTAGCTGTGCCTGATGTTTACTGAAGCTGAAATGCAAACATTCATACCTCTTCCTAAAGTCTTCATGCATTCATCCTAGTATCCTAGCACTTAGTTGGACTAGAATATGAGACTATGCTTCAAAGTGTTTTTAATGCTGATTCTTTAGTGAATTTCCAAAAAAGCTAACTACCTATTACCCACATTAATGTAAGATGGGGAGGCACAAGACAGAGAAGCTGCCATAGCAGAAGAGCTGACCAGTGCTTGTGAATTAAATGCAATATCTTATACCTTATGCACTGTAGGTAAATCATTTGTAGTTGTGCTTGGCCAGTTGTGTAACATCTTATCTGAAGGAGAAAAATTACCTTCTGACTCCCACAGAGTATCATTTTCTGCCCTAATGCATGAGAAAACTCTGCTGCTCTTTGCTTAAAGAAATAATTTTTTTCCTCCAATCTGCTACTTTATTCAATTGGAATTAAGTATTTTCTGGAGTGCCCAGCAGTTCAAGGGTGCACTTCTACCTGGCTTGGACCTGGCACTTTCAGTGTACTTTCACTTTCTGTGTAATTGCAGCGCTTTACCTTGTTTATGAAAATATTGTTTGCTTTTATCTACCAAGGGTGGCATCCAGGAATGCTACATTTATGCTTTAAACACCAAAAAGACTTAGAAATGCTAAAGATGACAGTATTGTAAGCACGACAGCAGCAAGTTAAAAAACTTTTTCATCTTTAGCCCTCAATGGTGGCATGCTGCTCTAACTATAGGAAAGGCTGTGCAGGGGTAGGGGGCCGTGATGTTCCAGCTGTGCTCCTGTAACTCGGATATTTGGAGCTGAGATAACTAGTCCTCTCAGCTATCTGTGCTGCAGGAAAAACAGTCAAGATAGCTTCTGTCTAGGCACCATGACTGGCTGCTATGGATTGATCACATAACCTCTTTTTTTTAGCAGCATTATTCACATGAATTACTAACTTCAGCCGTGAAGCCAGGAAGTGGATTGCAGAAGTCTGTTATCTCACGTAATAAATTAGGTTTAGTAAACCAAGCCTTAAAATAACTGTCTCATTTGAAACTCAGTCTTAGGTTTTCAGGTCATATTTTTTAACAAATTAACCTGAAAAAACTTCTGGCATGAGTAATGTTGAGAATGATGTACATTTTCCTTGCTATGGGCTAAATCTTCCATGCTGCCAACTGTGCCTGTGAGGGATGTGTATGCAGACCTAAAGCAAAAATGCCCTGCACTTGCAGCTCCTGGCCTGGTATCTGTGTGCTCTGCAAAGGCTTGGTGCTGGGAGGGGGAGCATCCCAGGGTTTCTGTCTCTTCATCTCCCCTTGGCTGGGTGAAGGGTGTAGATACAGACACTTTCTTCATCCTCAACATCTTAGGAGCGATGCAAATCTGGAGTGGAGCTTTGTTTTCTTCCAGCTGATGGGTTTGCTCTGAATGCATCAGTCCAGAGAGATCTGTAGAGGGGAATGAAGGCAGGGACTTGTGCACGTCTGAAGCTGCTGTCTCCAAGTGGCCTTTGGGTCCACAGAGCCAGAACAGAACATTCATGGTAGGTCCTGGATTTCAGAGTTTTGTCTTACAAAAGAAAAAACCACAAATTATTTTAGCTAGTGTTAGACACAAAGTGACATTAAAAAGCTTTCTACCTGCAGACTAGTTAACATACTTAGTGTCATACCATCATACTTCTTGCTAAGAGTATTTAAAAGCCTGGGGGACTCAGCACTTCTGCTTCCTCACATAGGATAGCACTCAGAAGAAAAATGGCAAAACATTTTGTTTAGTATGAGGCCAAACCTCCTTAATTCTAATATCAAAGGACCAGACTCCTCCTTGTGTGAAAGAGTTGCTCATTTTGCTGTACTTGCCCAGAATATATTTGCTCAGGCTACCAACAAGGTAATCTCTTTGGGTTTTGATTTGCATTTTATTAAGACCTGAATCAAGACCACTAACTTACTTTACTCAGGCCAGCAAGGACAACTGCCTTCATAATTGTACTGGTTGATAATACATGGAGCAGTATTTAAAAAATAAAACAACTGTTTGAGATGATAAGATGATGTCCCATTAAGCACAGGCATTGGTGATAAAATTACAAATGCAGAATCTGATTTTGTGGGCTTCAGGAATGTTTCTAGAAAAGCCAAATCAGTATGTCTCTTTCTAACCTAAAATTGCACCAGAATGATAATATTGTGATTTTCTTGTTATATAATAGTGACATAACAGTGTGACAGAAAGTGACATACACACATAAAGAAAGTCCTTTTTTTTCCCCTAATCTACCACAATGTGTTATGTCAACCAAAAAAAACCAAAAGTATTTTCATTAAATTTCTGGAAAAAATATCCTTGGAAAACAATGCCTGGATATAGCTATGACAGAAAGACACAAGAAGAGTCTAGAAACTGTTTAAGTGAAGGAGAATGATGAAAAGAAAAAATAATGTGAACCTATAGAGGGTTAATAAATGCGTGTATATACATGTGGGTGGATTTTCAGACTTCATAGCAGAAATTGGTTTATTTTCCCTGTACTTTAGTTAAGGAAAATGCATGTGATACTTGTAAACATTAAAGAAAAAAAAAAAGACAGTAAACTCAAATATTTCAGAAAATTCAAGATCAAAAAAAAGGAAAGGAAAGTGGTGAAATTTAATAAATTTAACTGAGTGGCCAGGATAATGGTTCAATGTTGACAAATGTAACATAAGAAGGAATAATTTAAGCCATCCAAATACATCATTATTGTCATTCAAGAGGAGACCTGTGCCTTCTACTGGATGGTTCAATGAAAGTCTGTGCTCTGTATAGAGTAAGGGTCAAAGAAGCAAGCAAACTGTTAGGATACAAAAGGATTGGGAGAGAAATAATGCCCAAAATCTTATAATGTCATTAAATAAATCAGTGGTATGCCCTGACCTGGAGTTCTATATTCAGTTGTGGTTATCCTGCCTTGAAGAGAATGTATCATAAATAGATGAAGTATAGAGATGAGCAGTGTAATTGATTAGAAGCACGAAAAGCTCTTCATTTCAAGACAAATTAAAAAGTTTATATTTTTTTTATGAGAGTGAAGATGAACTATATGGACCACTAATAATAATGGGTACACAGTGTATAGAAGAGGTTATTTTTAATAAGACAAGAAGTTAAGAGGAAGTGCAATTAAGTCAGTAATTATTTCAATATCTAACTTTTCTCTGGAACTCAGTGCAACTGGGTGGCGAAGACTTCAGCTGAATGCAGACTTCAGTTGGATATGCATTTAAATAAATATATCACCTATGCTGCCTCCACAAGATTTAAAAGTTTTTTGAGTAGCAGACTACCCTGCGAATGAACATTAGCCAAATTATAAAGAGAGTGAAGAAGAAACCTTTCCTATGGGCAGATTATTTTGTAAATGCTTACCTGCAGGGTTTCTGACCTGAAACATGTCTGGCACAGGCCACTGTCACAGAGCATATCTGAGGAGATGGACCACTGCTCTGATCCAGTGTGTCAATTCCTATGTTGAATCAATGATACACAGATGAAAGGTTCGATATCCTATTATCAGTCTCTTGAACCATCAAATTCTCCTCCTCTTCCCCATTCAGCTATTGATTAAATTAAATGCAGCAAGGTAAATGGGGACAGGAAAAAAATTCCTTATCTTAGCAGAGCTCTTTGTCTATGTGCTTTAGTTGGCATTAGAAGGAGATGGTAACCCCAAACTACTGAGAAATCTATATACTTGACTTTTTTCACAGCAGCCTTTCCACACAAGGATCTCACTATTTGATTATGTTTTATAAGGCCATTTAAATTTTTATTATTTTTACGTGTATAAGTATGCATTTTCTGCTCATTACATGCTGCAGTTCTGGAGCAAAAAAGAGGTACAAAGAGGCTGTGAAGGACAAACCCTCAGCATTCATCTGTATACATGTGCCATGCTGACTGCTGTATGTTTTGGAAAGATCTTCTGTACAGTCCCCAGTCTAAAGAAATAATGAGCTTAAAGCAGTGGAACCTCTGAAAACACTTGGCAGTTAGATAATGATGGATATGCTACAGAATCCAGAGATCTTGGTGCTGGAGGATGAATGATGCATATAATGAAAAGGAGGCTGAAGCCGATCACCTTCCCTGTTAGTATAAACACGTAAAATGCAATTCACTGTGATGATGGTGGTGGTGCATTGCATAATAAATTATGTGTCTGGATCATAAAGGCAATATTTTATGATAGAAAAGCTTAATAGAAAATGCATGTAAATGAGTGTAACTTTCCAAATGATGCTTTTTGACTCAAGTGTAAGAGGAGAAAATAATTTCTTATCCAACACATTTGCAAGTTGATCTGAAAAATGTCTGTGGGTTCCACTTTCCAATTTCAGTCACATTTTCGTACATAGAGGGATAATAGATCAGTTAAGAGCTGTGTTTTATTGCTGTAAAACTGCTCAACATTGTGCAAAATTTTTGAAAGTGCTGAGTGAAAGTTAGCGGTGAGGAAAACGTGGTGGAAATTGCTGATTAATAGAGGACCCGACCAAATTCTGTTCCACATTTTCCAGGTCTTTGCATGGGTTTAAAATTAACCTGGGCGGCTGTAAATGAAGATTGTCCTAGCAGAGAAGACTTAATAAGCAGAGAGCTCAAGTGGGGGGAAAAAAAGCCCCAACCAGATAAATAAACCAAATGCTGGACAGTAAGACACTGGTGAGAGACAGGAATGCTCTTGTGTTCCCCACAGTCTGCAGAGGTGTCCTATGAGAGCTGCAGCCAGGGTTGAAAAACACTCTCATGCTCCTGGGGGGATTCTTAGGGCTGTCCTGGGCAGGACCAGGAGCAGCACTTGGATAATCTTCGCTGGGTCTCTTCCAGCTCGTGGTAGAACTCTTAAGATGAATATGAGAGTTTTGAGACATGTTGTTCAGACAGGAATGTAATTATTTAGCTGGGTTAAACTACTAATAAAAAAGGAGGTGGGATATTTTGGTGAGGGTACAGGGTTGGTTTTTTTCATGGTGTTGGCTACACTTTGAGTGAGTTCATAGTGTTTGGGATTTTATAATAATTTGAGTGAAATATACTTTATATATTCATGTATTAAAAAATGTGTATATGTGTATATATATATGTGTGCGCAAAAAGCTATTGGTGATGAACTTTTACCAAAAAAAAAATTAACATTCCAACAAAAAACAGTGATTTACTATAGAAAAGTAAAATCCGATAAAATTTTCTAAAATAAATTCTAAGTAAAATTTACACATCAGAGACAGCCAAAATACTGATTAAAAGCACCAAGTTGACATTTTTGAAGCATAGCAGCCTAAATCATTGTTTTGTTTTGACATTTTGATGCAAAAAGTAGATATTTTTGTGTGACATTTCTAAAGCAAGTTGGGATTTTTTTGGTAACTGTCCTGCAGAAATGTTTTATGATTCAACAAGCAAATGTCAAACTTTTAGAATTCCCATGTAGCATGAATTCCATTGGCTGATCAGCTCTTTTTCATGCCCTTTGAAGAAGAGTTGAGCCTATCAACATTATAGGAATCTGTATTTCCACACAAGTAGTTTTAGTTCAAATTTGAATTCTAGCAGTCTCATGTAATTATTCTTTTTTGGCAAATTTTGTCGAGAAATAGTGGGTGTAATATTTTGTCACTTTGAGATTTTTTGAGGTAGCAGCAAATCAGAGGGGAAAAGCATAAAAATCATATTTCAAGAGCATTTTAGGAAATTATTTTGTTAGCTGAAACTGGAAGTAATTGTCTTTGTTTAGTCAAACACTATACTGACCCCACCTAGACACAAGCTAAATAAATCATCACAAAAGGATTTTATCTTTATGTCAGCAAAGCATAATTCATTTCTGGCTAGTGGGTGGGTGTCCCAGATGTGAAGATGTCTAAGGCTCTCTTGGCTGATGGCAGTCTTGTCACTAAACGCCAACACTGAAGCACTGGTTTTGCAGAACTGCACATAGGTCATATTAAACAGCTATAAACAACAGAAAACCACCACAGTTTTGCAGAAAGGATGGGTTGCCCATTTGTAAATCTTTCTAGGTAGAGTTGGGTAATAAAGCAATCTATTCCTTTAAGGATGTGACCAGAGCAGAAGATGCTGCTTAATACTGGGATCTCCCAGGGTTGGGTCGGGAGTTAGAATTTGGTTCTAGTAATAACAAGAACCAATGCAAAACTGGGCACTGAATCCTCAGCCATTAGCAATTGCTGACCTGAGAAGGAATTTGATTGTCTAAACCGAATCACTCTGATAGAGATTTCGGGGTTTCATTAATTTCTTCTGTACAGTCACCTAAATTCACATAAATGAATGGAAAAATAATAATTAAAAAAATCTTAGTATGAATTTTTATTTGACAAAGAGAAGCAAAAATAAACAATTTTTCCAGTTTTATTTTCTGATATTCTTACCAGAGTTTGAATTCCTTTTTTTTTTTTAATCTAGATCCACAATATGTTTATTAAAAAAAAAAAAGATAACCAACATGAGACAACAACAAATCCCCTAGTAACATAAAAAGTAGTACATCTGTGCTCTGCTGAAATGGTTAATAAGAAAAGGAAAAAAAGGAAATTAGACCCTTTATTTTAGAGAGCATGCATTTATGCAAAGAGGATGTTTAGCTGGGGGTGAAGAGATGAGGACTTGGCCAGTTATGAACTTGTAGAATAATAATGGGAAAAATGATGAAGTGTTCATAGTGGTATAGTAATGACATACATAAAGCAAATGTGTTATGATTAGATCAAATTGCAAAGAGAAATGAGTAAATGTTGAGAACAATGTCGTGTTCAATGTGTAAACAACACATCTCTCTCCTTAGCTGGGGTTGTTATAAGCAAGCAAGAGTTAAAAATACAAGAGCAATTTTTAGAGGCAACCTCATGACTGGCAATCAGTGCTAATAAGATTCTTTTCCTCTTGCAAGATTCACAGAAAGCCCTCAATCCATGCCGAGCACATTCAAAGGCAAGGGACTAAGCGCTCCCCTTACAGGTTCATTATCATTCGCAGGTTATCCCAAGCCAAGTGAATCAGGAAAGCAAATGAATTAGTGAGAATTAAGGAGCCTCTGTGGTCTGAACCCTCTCCAAATCTCAGCTAAGATGAAAGGTAGATGCTGATGTCTTGTGTCCCAGGGTTTTCAGAATTGGAGCCCCAGTGCCGAGCCGCTTCCTCCAGAGCCTTGCAGAAATGTGCAGGCAGTTAATGTTGCCTAACGTCTCCTGACCGTGGGTTCAGCCATGTGGGAAAAGTTTTACGAGGCTGCAAAAACCAAACCCCCTTTCACTCACAATTAATTACAGGAGAGTTGCTATAGCACCTCGCTGTCAATGAGTCCAGTGGAAGCACACATTCCTCTCATCTCACTCAGTAATAATCAAAGATACCCAGGTAATGTCTTAGTGCATAATAATATCAAATGGGATAGTTAAAAGACAGCTCTAAAGCACATTGAGCCACTAACAGTACTGTTTCATTGGAAGCAATACCTTAAATGATGGGATTTGTACATGACATGAATTCATGACATGAATTGAGATCTCCAGTGTTTACCTTCCCTATTTTCATCTGTCTGAAACGATGCAGCACCTGACAATCTTTTAATCATATACTTGTTTATAGTTGTTATGATACAATGATTTTCTGAGGAAAGCTATGGCCTTAAAGTACAATGGGTTGGAAAGATTTGAAAGGAAAGCAGTTTGTTTTCATTAAATACTTGTTACTGCTAATTATATTTGATCATTATAAATAATACAGTTTAATTAAAGAAGCATGTCATCTAGAATAAATATTTGTTTTCCAAAGGATAACAGTATATTCTTGCACTTGCAAGTAGGGGGTGGAAATACCAAGTGAAAAATGTGCAGATGTATTTGTCTGAGTGTGTTTGCACGTGGGTATAAACAAAACAGAATTGGTTTGGGGAGACTAGGTGTTTGTTAGAAGAAATTAATATATACAAAAGAATTTTTCCAATTCTGATAATGAAATTATGTTTAAAGGGTTATATATCATCATATCAGATGATATCTTTATGTGTGCTTCAAATTATTTAACGTAAGTAATTATCTACAATAAAATGACATTTGTCAAATGACATTAACCAGTGTTTTCACAGCCTAGGTTTGTATCAATGTTCTCATCAGATATATTTCTCTTCCATGATTTTTAATGCCAGCTGTTTCATGAATGTGAAGAGTTCACTATGAAATTACATGTTTGTCATAATAAATGTATGGGTTTAATTTTATTTTTTTTGCAAATGATATTTTTTCAAGGTTAGTTTGACCGAAATTAATAGAAAATGAAGGCTAATAACTCTGCATGTAACTGAAGTCTTGAATTCATGTACCAACGTACATAATTGTTCCTTTAAACAATCATGTTGGAAAATTTTCTGGTTTTTACTTCCCCTCTTCATATAATTCCTGACTCATGACCTCCTATCCACCAGTCAGGCTTGATGTGCATGACTGTATCTCATTTATAATAATCATGATCTTTAGAGAGAGATCGATTAAAATATTATGGTTCTTTTAAAATCAGAATGCATATCAAACGAAGCCTCACTTATAAAATAGAGAAAAAGCCCAGACTTTTGCAGTGTCCTCAGTGTGAATAAGATGTTGTAAAAATCTCTTAATATTCAAAGACAGTTAATCATTAAAGAGGCAAATATGTTAATATGGTTTTATCGCAATTGAAAATGCTGTTAGTGGTTCTATGGATTACACTGTTCTCTATACACTACATTTAACGCAGTTAAAATGAGTCCCTATCCTGAAATTTTCGGGCTTTCTCAAAAATCACCCCCTCTAAAATAATTTGTAGTATAAATAAAAAGGTAATATAGTTTAAATATTTTTTTCTTTTTGATATGATTCTTATTTATATAAAAAGTATTTTAGAAACTACAGAATATTTTAATCTCTTCCCTTTTTGCTGAATGGAAAAAATACTCAACATGGTTTAAACTGAGGTTGAAAATATCTAGAGGCTTCAACAGTGGACAATTTATTTTCCTTGTACTTATAATTAAACATTTTTTTGAGAGGTGGGAGGGCTTCCTTCTAGTTATAATTAAATCTTTTTTTGTGGGGGTAAGGGGGCTTGGGGAAAGGAGGAGGAGGACGGTGTTAGTAATCCCGGCCACTATATTACTTGCAAAGAAAATGCTCTAAGACTTAAAGGAAAGATAAAGATGAATTGCAGGATAGTGTTAAAATTCAACAAATTTCATTCTTACTTATTTAACACTGCAATGCTGTTCATTTCCTAGTATCTTTTTTATTTTCACCAAGCTTCATGCATTTGCACATGGAATTTGTACATTTTTCTGTTTTTTAAATTAGATGAAAGAAATATTTCAATTGATATAATTCTACCCACTCTCTTCCTAACCGCAGTATCATGAGGGGATTTTATTAATTGCATTTTTTAATACTGCTCTTGTTTTTAATCTGTATCTTCTAGGTTGGATTATGTATCGCTTTTAATAAATTCTACTTATGTTATCCAAAGAATAAAAGCAGATGCAGGTAAAATCCTTTTGAAAAAGGCTTGAGCACAGGACAGAAGAAAACAACAGAAAAAACCCAGACCTAAACAAAAAACAATTAGAACAATCTCCCAGCCAGTATCAGCCTGGAAAGAAGCGCAGCACACACAATACCTTTAAGTGTGTGTGTGTGGGAAGGGCTTCATAAGACAATATTATTTAAAATGGTGTGGGTCTGAGGCAGCCTGCAGCAGCAGCAGCTCCAGCCAGCAAGCAGCGGGCCCTGCCCTTGCGCTGGCCACGAATGACCACTGAAATCCCAGAGGCACTCTTGAATTTCTGCATTCTCATTTCATCAGCTGCAAAATATCTGTCACTCACGTCCCACACTGGGCAAAGTGACACCTGCCAGTCTCAAGAACAAGGACAAATTAATGTTCCTCCACCAACTGTGTCTCAGAAGCGAGTGGCGAGCGGCAGCGCGAGCAATCAACAGCTCGAGTACATTGTTAAAGTTTGCAATGCATTGCTGGGGGTTCCTTTCAGACAAGGTAATTTGCAGCAGCTGTTGTAGGTTTGTGCTGTTATTGAACATGTGTTCTGCTGATATCCCTCCTAATGAATCTTTTAAAAATATTTGCAAAATATGTGTAAAATTGCATTGCTGAGGTTTCATGAAGCTGCAAAACAAGGCGGCTCATTTTAAACAATGCTTGGGAGAGAGAGTGCAGCAGCTGCCAGACAAACGTGTAAACCAGGCACTCACCTTATCCACTCCATCTTCCTAGAAATCACTCAGAAATATTTTGGATAGGTATAAAATAGGTATAAAATCTTCAAAAAACCCAAAACAACAAAAAACATTTCTGATATCTGTCATCATGTCACATCATGTTATGCGATATTGTATCTGCTTGTGATGAGATGCAACATGACAGGATGTAATGCAATGTAACATATAAAAAAATGTAAATAATCCACTTTTGGGGATTAGATATCTGCTGTCAATTCCTATAGCAGGAACCTGAACTGAATTTATTGAGGCGGATGGGAGCTCAGCGAACACCAAACCGTGCTGTGGTGTTTGCAAACCAGCACACATCACAGTTCACTGCCTCTCCCAATTACTTTTGGATAGTTTGGCTCTTGTATGACTGTATTACAATGTTAAATAGAAGTTCTTGTGGTGAACAGAGTCTTATGACTCAATAATTTTGTTAATTATCACTGCCTACAGCAATCACTCCAATGATGACTCGCCATGAGTAGCTGTTTGTACATTTAAAAAAGATACTCGTTGGAAATAGCTGTATTGTTTTTCACAGTAAAACACACAGTGTTGACAGACAAACATGTAGTACCTAGGACATAACTGGGGGGTAAAAACAGTACTTTGGGCCAAATAAGAGACTGCTCAGGACAGCGTAACTTCCTGAGGTCTCTGTGAGGCTGGAGACCTTCCTTCCTTTGCTGGCACAGCTGTATCCCTCTGTAAGGTACCGATCAAAAAGCGCCTAATTTCAGGATTGAACAGATTCTGCACCCTTGTATCACAGTGGCAGCTCACCAGAGCTTTCTGCCTGTTCTGGAGGAGCGGACTTGGGCACAGAGGGGGGCTCTGAGCAGGCTGTGCTTGTGGGTGCCTGAGGAACCAGAGGGCTCTGCCATGGAGAGTGGGCATTTGAAATATCAGTGAGTGTAGCCTGAATGCTCTGGGGTATTCTGTAACAGTGGGGAGATGGCTTTTGAAGTGTGGCATAGGTTACCGATGATTTGGGGAAATTAAAAGGCCTAGATTTTCCTTCACATAGCCATGGGTAGGGAAAAGAGCTTATCACCCGCAGTGGGAGGGATGCAGAGAGGAGCCCCCCAGCCCCCTGACCTTCGCCCAGCATAGCCAGGGTTTCTCTTTGCCTCTGTTCCTGCCTTCCTACTGACTCACTGTGGCAGCTGATTCCAGCCCAGAATTCACTTATTTGTGTGTCCAGTGCCTGGGAAAAAAATCCAAGCCATTGTATTTCAGCACTAATTAAGTGCTAATGAGTGTTTAAGAACATGCTTTTAATTTTCTTTCAACAGAAGACAAAATGCCATGTTGTCTGAAGCTTTGACTGCACCACAGGCACTTCGCAAAAAAATCTTCTTACAGCTGCAAGGGCTTCACACCCACTATGTTTGACTGTGTTGGGAGCTTGAGCACAGGTGAGTGGACAGCATTTTAAATGCTGTTTATTCAATGTTCTCTAATCAGGGTTAGATAATATGAGATTTACAAAGCCCCATTCTCTGTACCCTCAAAGGTTGCCCACCTTGGCAGCATCGATGCCATTGAACTGGTATTAGCAGTGAGGGGTGGCTGTAAATTTTGCCTCATGTAGACAAGGCTTACAAGGTAAGCAGGCAGACCCCCAGCTGCAACTGCGTGCCTGGGAATGGAACCTTTTATTTGCTGTCATAGTGATGACTTTTAATTGTCCCAATAAACAAGCTTTTAAAAAGCTTCTAAAATGTTCTCTAATAACACACTTTGGTCTTTAGCCATAGAAATGCAGAAATAATTAGAACTGCCATTGTGTACAGTGCCTTCTGGACTGGGCTGAAGGTGAAGGAGAAAGTATCATGCTATCCTTGTCAGCTGCAAGGGTAATTACTGCTGGCTGAAATTACTCAACATTTGTTTATAAGCTCCCCAGAGCATGCTGTAAATAGATTGTCTGTTATAGTCCAATCACATTAAAACGCTGCTCCTTGCAAACTGCTACCTCCTGTTTTCTGTAAGCTAGACAGAGAAAGCCTGCTGCTCACTTATTGAGTACCAAGCACTGAAGAGCTATGTTTAATGTGATTGTTTTCATTAGCTCTTCTCCGTCTGATATTACATTTATAGTTTGCTGGGTTTGAAGACTGGCATGTTGCATTGCTTTCATTGACTGTAGTAAGAGTGAATAGCTTTATTTCTGGAAGCTGTATGCAACAGTTGATGGGAATTTTGGAATAGCAGAAGCGTGGGAATATCTACAGGCAACTTGCTCTCCTCTTGGGCAATGGTGTTTTTCTCTTTGCCTTCTAAATGCTTCTGCACTGGTTCCAGCAGTGCTTGCCTTGCCTAAATTGTCCTTTACAGCATGAGGAGTATTTTCATGAAAGGTTAGAAAGAATGTATTTTCCTTAGCATTGAATTTCACACTATAGCATTGTCCTGTCCATTATGACCTGAGTTGTATGAAATAGTGATGCAGCCACAGCCTGTCTGTTTGATTTGCTCTCAGCATGATTTACCACATCATATCACAGCAGCTCAGGTATTTCCAATAAATATGGGGACAAATTCATTGCTGACATATGCAGAGAGAATTCCCGCGCTATCAATAGAGTTGCATTTGCTCCCACCAAGGTGAATATGGCCACTAAACTGAAGGTTTAGGTGAAACAAATAGAATTTTGCAAAAAACCCCTAAATCCCAAAACATAACAACCCAATACATAAAACCAAAATCAAAATATCTTCTATCTCCATATATTAAAAAAAAAAACAAACACAAAAAACACCCAACCAAAAAACCATACGTATCCTATACTGGGTATCAGAGGCAGAAATTTGTAATCCCTGTTTCATGAGTAATTCATGAGAACACACACAAAGGGTATTTCAACAGCACTCAATTTATTTACCACTGATTATTCCCCAAAATCAGTACTGATTATATACAGAGCAAAGTGTGGACTCGTCATGTCACATTTATTTGAAAAGGTTAGCAACAACATGCTGCCTTGCATACCTCCATAACTGGAAAAAAAAGTCTAGACATTACTGAATTTAATCTGATTTTCTTAAAACACAGGCACTGCACTGGTGTAAATCCTCATGGAAGACATTGCAGCTATGACAGCTTATACCAGCACCTGAGCTTCCCTGGAACTAACACAACAAAGCAGCAATGTTAGTGACCAGTAGAGAATTATTAAAGGAATGCAGATAATTGGAAGAAAACAAATGGCCTGGGTAAAAGAGCTACTATAAAATGAAGTGCAGGTAAATCACTATACTGGACACCTTCCAGCCTAATGTCCTAGGTGCCTTTCTCCCTAATTTTAACATCTGCTTAAAGCTTCTGTTCTCTGCAAACCAGTCAGAAAAGGAAAAGAATTGAAGTTTGGATATTCACATTTGTTTCTAACTGGAATCATTGCCTGTGGAAAACTGTCCTTCTGGGAAAGATGCTGGAGTGCTAGAAATGATGATTCAATTGCCCATTAAGATAATTCCAGGAAGTACTCCTTTCTTGAGGCTGTATTTCCAGGAATGGCAATCACGGCATCACTACTCTGACAGTGCGTTAGGTATCTCCAGAAGTGGACACAGCAGGTGAATATTTCCAGTTACTACAAGTAATACACTACAGGTTAGATCTCGTGGTTATCTTTATTTGCAAAAGCTGGCTAGTGCAGCATATTGCAATCCTTTCATGATGAACTATACCAATTGTTTTGCAATAAGCAGAAGCTTCTTTGCAGTCCAGGTAACATTTTTTATGCTCCTATTCCTGCTTTTTCGTGCTATTAGAGAAGCAGTGAATCTTTAAAGAGAAACTTCCTACAGCTAAAAAAGACATTAAGGGGGAAAAAGCTGGGAGCCATAGTGACAGGTACAACTAAGGCTGTATCCTTCGGTTCCCTGGAAACCAGTCAAACACTATCTCATCTTGCAATGGTTGTGTCTGATCCTCTGCTTCAGACATCTTCCTAATAATGGCAACTACAGAGGTGACTCTCTGCAAATAAGGGCTTACAGCAACTGGACATCCATCATATATCTCCAGAGCAACATTAGACCACCCTAATGGGTACTCCCGTCTTCATTATGATATTAATTCTCTAAATTTCCAAAGTGATTTCATTTGTAAAATGACAAAGGCTGGCTGCTCAGGAGACAAAGTGTTTTCATCCCCCTCCTGCATGCTTACAAAGGCTTGCTCTCTTTAGTCTTTGGGGGAAAAGAAATTTGATAGCATTAGATCTCTTGTGATACACAAGGCTGCCTAACAGCTACACCACCTGCCAGCACCGCATGCCTGCCCATCCAGCCTGAAGATTCTAAAGCAATGGTTGATGAGTAGAACATAGAAATTGGGGGAGGGGGGGCAGCGGGGGGCTGGTGGAAGCTATGCAGGGAGAAAATAGAAGCTGTATAAAATACTCAGTGTGAAAGTGAGGCAGGATTGAGGGTAAGGGTGAGGTCAGAGCCAAGGCTGGAAACTGAATCAATCTGACCAAGGTTGGTTTGGTTAGATTAGGTAAAAGCATGATTTTCTCCCTGGTGTATCAGAGCCTTTGCTGTGGCTACAAATTCACTGACAGCCAACCAAAGCAAGCTTTTCACAAAGAGACAATTCTTCACATAGCTCCCGATCTCCAAACTCTTGAGGATTAAATAAAATAGGATGGAATTAAAAAGAAAATCAGTAAACCCATGACATGCTTTGCCCATATAGTGACTAACTAAAGTGCCTGACTGAATAATAGTGAGAAATTAGGAAGTTCTTATAAGGGCATGGTTTAAGTGATGGTTGTAACCTGGCTGGCAAATTAATCTGGTAGCAAAACAAAACAGTATTTGAAAGCACTGAAAAGTGTACATGACACCAATCTCACGTGGCTTTATTCTGCTTTAAGAAACTAGGCAATCTTTTAATTTGACTCTTTCTAGATTTCCTCTTGAAAGAATTTAGACAATTCCCTCCTGTTGCTGTCCTCTGTTGTGCTTGCAGAGGCAGCAGTGTTCAAGGAGACTTGCACCAAGGAGTCCAGTTCCTCTATCCAGTGAAAACTGCCTTAGCAAGCAGCTGACTTTAGTGCTCCACATACAACTGCATTCCCTTTGTCTGTGCTTCACTGCTGGATTTCTATTGTACCAGCTACTGCTACACCCCTTTAGTGATGAATCTCAGTAATCAGGACCAGCACTTGGTGCTGGTGTAGCTGCATGGCCCCCAGTCTTGGAGCATCCTGTATCCCAGGTGTCCTTCAGCTGAACAGGAAGAGAGCAGAGAGCCTGTTGAGGACTGCAGCCCAAAGCCACATCCCCACGTCTCACACACTCACTCCCCAGGCACATGGGGCAGCTCTTGGAGTTACTGTGCTTGGCAGTATGACACTCAGAGTGGCATGTGGTTCTGCATGCTTTTCATCAGGCATTTACTGCAAATGGAAATTTCCATTAAATTTTATAATTGTATAAAAGTGTTTCTGTCTCACAAATTCACTTATCACTGTAAAATCTTGTTTAAAACTAAATTAATTAGCAACATTAGAAACATTTAAGAGGATGACTTTTTTTTCCCAGAGGAAGCCTTCATGTTTAGTCTAGAGTTAAGCTCCTTTTTTTCCAATTCTCTTTCTTTCTGACCCTATAAATCTTGCATTCTTTGCTGAACAGCCATGCAGCTTCAGCAGGAAGCAGACTGCCCCCCTCTTTTCCCTTCTCTGCCCTCATTCCCCAAATCTCCAGCAATCGTGGCTTAACTTGTTTGTCAGAGTCTAGGCTGGAGCTGTAGATTTGAACCCCCTCACACTGAGGAGGTCACTGAACCATAGTCAGCTCACCAGTTTCTGGGTGAGTGCTTTAACCACTGCTATAAAAGATGAGCAGCAGCATCACCACCATCCATCTTTAAAAATAAAGAGTAATCCAGTTGTCCAGCCCTCAAGGAACAAAGCGCCTATGAGTCAGAGGGTTTTGCTGAATGTGAATGAGGGTTGCATCTTAATGCTTAACTGGAGGCTCTGTGTGCACAGGTTAGTTCTATAGGAAATATGATTTTGGATTATTAGCTTCTCTTCATCACTCCCTAGCAGATTTGAACATCACCTCAACTCCACATAGTTCCTGAAAATCCTTGTTTCCAATAGTAAGAATGTACCACAAAAGGAATCTGGATCTTCAACTTGGATGCTAAATTTTTCAGAAATTACATTTTTGCATGTATTGTTTTAGACACCAGGGCTGAATTTTAATGCTCCGATGATCCTGCCAGATGATGGCTGTGTTATTTCTGTGTCATCTTTTTATAGACAAGGGAGAAGGAGATACTCAAAACCTCTGGTAATATGCTACTTTCCAGTTCCATGGATTCATTTTTCTGTACTTCTAGTGTTCAGCATAAAGTTGTGGTGCTCTGAGGTGGGTTGGCAGCTGTCCCTATCAGTAATTTATGTTTTTTTTAATTTTGCATCTCACAGAGGCAAATTCAAACATGCTGTAAGAAACTCTACTGTGATTGCTTATCTCAGGGATAAACTTGTCTCCATGCTATATGCTTATGATGTTATTGAGAGCCCTTTGGCCCCTAAATTAAATTATTAATGGAAAATTCTTTGTCATTTGTTTTTCAATGTCATATGAATGCAACATGCTCATGCTGCTTCATGAAGAAGACATTCTGCTTTTGCATTTAACTTCATCTCTTATGAAAGAGGTGCTAAACTATTATTCCTTTCCATCTTTAACTAAATACTGTAGTTCCCTGTCAAAGATTTATCCATTGCAGCTGCTGCTAACACCCCAAAGTCCTGCTTTTTTTTGCAAAATCATAGGCTAATATTTAGAGGCTTGTGCCAGACTCATGTAAGTTAACGAGTATAAATCCACTCTGGCATCATATGGTTTCTGTCTTCCATGGCTGCCTTCCAAAAGCTTGAAACTCCAACCTAATGTGTCACTTCAGCATGGACAACATACTGAACAATTTGTTAGGGGAAAAAACATCCCATTTTCTAAGCATTTTGGATGTTCTGTATGAATTTAGTCTAGACCTGAAGCAATCATTATACTGTGTTTAGGCTTCCTGAACTTTACCATGGAAAGAATTATTTTCCCAAAGGTGGCTGTAGGAGCTGTAGTATTTTGGGAGGGAAGTCTGTGCTCAGGAACAAGAGGAGCATTGCTTTGCTGTGATTCAGTGGGTGAAAGCTGCTGTGAAAGGTGGCTCGTCACCTCATTCGTGGTGAGGAAAGCAAGACCCATGAGGAGTGGTGTGGCACAGAGATTTTGCTGTTAATTGCATATGTCCTTTCTGCTTTCATGTTAGGGGACAGCAGAGCTATGACCACTTGATTTGGTCCCTGCTGGCAGTTGTGCATGGAAGGGTTGAATGGATTTTTTCTCTTTATAGGCCTGGGGTAAGTGAAAACCTGGTGCAAATGATGTTTGGGCTTTTGCCAGGCTCTGGTTCATAAAGATAAAAAGCCACTTTTATGTGCTCTCTCCACCCAAACAGTACTTTTATACTTTTATTGCTGAGCCTGCTGAAGGCACAACACAGCACCTGACAGGTTCTGTGCTCTCAGATACCTCTCAAGTAGGAAACAAGTTGTTTGCCATTTTCTTCCCTTGTCAGATCAAGCCGATACACTTACTCAATATACCTATCTTGAGAAGTTTTCTTTATTGATGACTCTCACTTTCTCTGCAAACAATATATTTTCTGCCATACTCGTCCAGGTAAATAGGGTTCACTCTGGAAATAGAAGGAGCAGAACCATATGGGAGAGTATAAAAATGAACTGACCTGAACTATGGTTCTGAAAACACTGTAAATTGTTTCCATTCCTTGACGAAGTGTTCACACTGGGTAGGAATACCTTTGTTGGTGTGACTTGTCCTCTAATTGTCTGGCACCTTCCAGGGTGCTCATTTGCTAAATTATGACACAGGGAGATAGTTTTCAGGTTTGATCTGGTCTTTTCTGCATTAAAAACAGTTTTGCAGTGCATTTTTGTAGAATCCAATACATGAAAAAGTTCAAAGTTTGCTCAACTTTTTTTTAAATGTTTATATGACATCTGTTTTCAGTGGTATTTGCAGCAGTGGTAGGTAGTGGAGAGATGCCACAGATTCATTGGACTCTGGAGCATGACTGTACATATATATTGATAACTATTTCGGGGATCCATGGTGTGGAGTTTTCTGTACCAACTTATGCTTGCCCAGTCAGCTCTGAAGTAATTTTGCACCCCCTCCATGCATGTCTATTTTAAGAAACCAAAAGCCTATTGTATATACAATAGCTGTGTAGTGTAATTATTATACATCCATTTGATAAGTCTCCAGCACTGCTCTTTCAAAAAGTTGTCATTTAGGAACCTAGGTACACTCAGAAAAACTCTGTTAACATATATACTTTGCCATGAAAAACAGTGGTCTCACATTAAAAAAAAAAGTGTTGGGTATATATATATTCCAAGCTTGTTGCTCTTATTTTGTGTTTTCATTAGCTCTGTAGGCAATATTTGTTTTTTGCTATTTGAAAAGGTAATAACAGGAATTATGTCTCCTTCAATAAGCAAGCTTTTTTAATATAAATAGGATTTGTATATGCTAATTAATAATGCATTATATCTACACTGACTACTGGATACTGTAACCCTTAAAAGGAAAGGATTCACATAGGCTGGTCACTTCAAATCCAAGCTTGTCAGGTATTCTCTGTGCACCAGAGCAATGCTGCCTTTTGAGGAACGTGTCTTCATTATGCAGTTCAAGATGGCCAACACCCAGGCATGATATTCTGCTTTTGACCTTGTAAAATCATTTGCTGTTCTGAAAGCAGGAACACCTCATGATAAAACCATATTAGGCGATAATGACATTTTGCCAGATTGTGCTGAGAATTGCTCTGAGAGGGAGGAAGACGTTTCCATTGATTGTTCATCAATCTTCAGATTGTCTTCAAATGATAAACAGCTAGGATTTCAGCCCTGCATATCCATGGTGTGAACGTACCCTAAAACCTTGGGGGAATGGGGGGACGTGGCAAGGCAGAAAGGGTGAGCCCCAGCCCTGCAGACCCACACACAGCATGAGGCAGAGGACAGAGGGCAGAGCCTTCAGCTGTGTGTCCTGAGGAGCAGCATTAGCAGGGTCTGGCTTTGGGAGCCGTTTGCGCTGGTTTCCAGTGCAGGAACAGCAGGTTGATAGTGATACTATTTACAATTCATTATGAGAAGATTGCAGAAGATTGTTGAAGACAGGAACCACTGACCTCCCATTTCTCTTTCATCTGTAGGAGTACATTCATAAACGATAGCCCACTTTAAGGACACTGGAGTGGAGAATTAAACTGGCCTGCTTCTTCAACAATCTTCTTTACCTTTTGGGTTAGCAACATCACTAATTGGCACTTGACAGCACTTCCAGATACTCCTTGTGAATCTCATAGTGTGACTGATGGTTGATTACATAAAGGGACGAATCTGTTCCATTTTAGTCTGTCAAAAACTAGATGCTGCATAGCATGTACCACATCTGGCAATTGATAGCACCATGTTTGTTAAGGTTATCTGACTGGAAGAGCTGCAAGCAATGAATAAGGCAGCAAAGCTGCATGCGATAACCTCCCCACAGTGAAACTGCATGGCCTGACAGTTAGCTTCATGCTTGCCATTTTAGTATTTTGCACTTTTAAAGTGCAATAGGGAGCTAAACAAATGCTCCCTATTTTCTGAATGCACTTGCAGAAAAAGACAGCCTTTAATGTGCTTAACAGATTCTTTTTTTTATACTGCTGAATTTTTCAAAACAATTTTTCACATCTTAAAACAGTACGAATTATTTTGATGCCTGAAAGCATTTGAGGAACTAATTCATTTTGCCGTAGAACTGCTGCAACATTTCTCTTGATGATCAAAGAGGAATAATTGAAGTTTCATACCCTTTGTTATTACATTTCTAAACCATAACTCTTTCTATGTATTTTATAAACCAATCTTTTCAAATGCTTGTTCAATACTGGAGAGTTAGTAACCCCGCTTTTCTAATTTTCTCAAGGTATGTAAGCTGGTATATACAAAGAGGAAGTTGCTATCAGCCCTAATGAGTAAAAACTGTTTGTGTGAGATTAGTAATGTGCACCTTTTTATGATAATTTTACATTGTTTCCTCTGGTTTGGACATCGTGCTAGTTAACAGCATCTTCAGCAGAAAGCAAAAAGCGGTACTAGTGCGTGCAGTGGACCTGATAGCTCTGACCTGCCATTGAGTGATGGATGTTCTCACAACAGCTGGGGAAAACAGCATAACAGAGAGAAATATTAGTGTTGCATTGCATTTTTTTGGGCAATATTGGCTTTGAATCTCAAGGGCCCTAACACTTGCATGCATTTCAGCACCACGTCCCTGGGAGTGCATTACATAAATCTGAATTCTGGGCAGCACAATGCAGACTTGCAAACCCTTCTTCTCTGAACTCTATTATTTATAAGATTAGAACCCCTGAGGTTTCAAATGGCAGGTTTATTGTCAAGTACAATGTACTTTTCATTCTGAATGGACAAAAGCCTTTGGGCTTACCTGGATCTGACTGGCTGTCCCCAGTGCTACCACATGTATCAGTGGAGCCCAGTCCTTTCTCCAGGGGTGTGAGACAAGCATCCCCTAGGGCCCTGCCCCTGGACCACTGATAAATGCCACTGATGCATGGAGGGAACTCTTCCTTTACAAGCACTGGGTGCATGGACTCCATCCAGAGCTGCTTCAGGTTTAGAAGCACTCAGAAAATGCAGAAAACAGATGTCCACTTGGTTTAGATTCTGAATTTCTTTACACTACACCCAAAACCTGTAGATGTGTTCATTCTTAACAGCCATTCAATGAATATGGCAGGGGATGGCAACAAAGTATTTGCTTTGTGGTATTCTATTATTTGATATTCAAAGGATGTGGAGAGTCTTTAATGTCATAAATAGTAAAAAAATCCTATAAACAGTGGATTTCAGAAAGGCTTTTTAAATCTTGCTGGTACAGATCTCACAACTGCTCATGCAAGTATAGTTCCAGATTTCCTAGCAAAATAAACATTTAGACTGTGGTCAGGTATAATCAGAAGTTAAGGTTTTTAAACTTTTTTAATAGAGAAGGCACTGGCGGTTCCTAAGATGCCCATTAATAATCATATTATGAGGCATTTCATCTGGGGCATTTTAAAGAACCATGGTTGGTCTTCCAAAGTGTCAAATGTCTTTCAGATGTGCTGGTGTTAATGAAACATATTCATCAATCTGTAGGGTGGGAGGTTTTTACAGCTGCTTACCATTGCTACATACGCACATAAAAATCTCCTCTCTTCTTCTCAAATCACAGGCAAGGGAAAAAAAGAAATATTTTTTTAACTAAAAAAAAGGAAATATGTTAGCTTCTTTGACTTGCACTGCTCCAGCAAGTGATCTCAAAAAATTGCTGACCACCCTGTTTGCCACATTGGGGGTTTTTATGCCAAGACTTTTATTACTAATGATGGGACACAGATAGAAACCAGTTGAAGTTTTTTAAGATCTAGCTAACTCTTTTTTAGTTTTTGTAACAAACATAAGAGCATTTGGACTTTGGACATAAGAATGAAATAAGTAAATAAATAATGCTTAATATAAGAAATGGCATAAGAATGGATTAATAAGAGCAATTAACCTTGTAGTGCATTAACATTTTAGAACTGAAATGTTTGTGAGTTAGTTTTACATGAAGTGTCCTTGTAAAGGTCAAACTGTATTTTAAAAGAAATTTTAAGCTCAAAAGTTTGCTGATATTGTCTGTCCAGTAACACTAGTAATGGCTTAAATTTAATATTAAAAAAAGTAAGTGTGGTATGAGATACATAGTTGATCAGTTTTCAAGTGCTTATCTAAATTGTACTGTGTAGTAATCATAGAAAGTTATTCCAGAATTGGGCAAGGAATTCTAATCTCATTTTTTAATTTTGTGCTTCCAAGTCACAGTTATTCTAAATCAGGTGTATGATGATTATGCCAATAGACCCCTGGAATCTCTATCTTACAGTAGCAGCAATTGTGCTGATTTTAACACTCAAGCGCAACATGTCCTAAGTGAATTTCGGTCACTTCCATGTGCCTGTTCAGAAGGATAAACTAATTAAAAGAGCCGGCTGTGTTTATTGAATAACCAAGACCTTGATATAGCTATGGCTTACAGATGCTTTGTATAGGCATAGGGGAAACCAGGCATGACCCAGATGGTGAATCAGAGACTGTTGTGAGAATCTGTCCTCAGAAGTTTGGCTTGAAAAAAAGAGTTTTTAGAAGTAATGAGCATTGATGTAATGATTTTAGAGAATGAGCATTGCAGGGAGCAAACCATGGATATTCTTTGTTTTTATAAGCAATGGTTTGGGTAGGGTCTTTCCCTGAACTCATACTCATGTTTCAGGGTAAGGCTTTCCTCCTTGGAAACATGGCAGGACACTTCAGGACTGCAAATAAATTTTTACATTGTCTTTGCTGTCTTTTCCATAATATTTCAATCTGTCTGTTGGGATTTTACCTTTTGAGTCTTCAGCTTGTTGGACATGGTTCCTAATGACTTGGACTCTTCACGGCTGAGGAGTCTTTCAGAGGTAGCCATGTTGACTTTATGGCTCATTCATGTCCCTTACCTCTTATGGCTCGGTGTGTTCAAGCTCTTGGCTTTAATGGATTCTCCCTCACTGAGGCCCAGGAACAAAAGGTGATGGTCCTTACTTTGCTTGCAAATTTTCTGACTCTTCCATATCTGACTAGGAAAGAGGAGAATCCAGCAATAATTCTGGGATGAGCAGAATGTGCATAAGAGTCTGCTTTTTTCCCCAAATATTTTCAGTTTTCTCTTTACTTACTTGAATTCTCCTTTTTTCCTACAGAAATTATAATTTTGGGGGGCAGAAGCTGTGCCTTATATGGCTACAGTGACAGCACAGAAAGCAAAGAAGGAATTAGGATGCTACTTGTTAGGTGAGTAGCTGGCTGACATTTAGTTTCAAGTTCTTTACTGTCTTTTCCAAAAGGCTGGCCCAAAGTGGTCATGCAGCATTTTTTGCTATTTAAATTGTTGATTATTTTTACATATGCTTATGATACTTGCATCTGTTGAGCTGCATGATTTAGGAGAAAAGTCTCCCTTTTATGTGTCTCAAGCAATCTGTGCTATCCTTGCCTAGCCCTTGACTGCTAGCACTAAAATTAGAACCAAAAGAAGACCAAGTTGTAGGATTTGTGTAGGATAAGGAAAGCACCTGGATACATTATTTACCATTTAATTATATATGATTGATTTGACAAGAGCCAGCAAGCCAGCCAAGAGCTAATTATACTAAAATCTGTAAAATGTATAGTAAGGGAGTGTTTGAAGGAAATTACACTCTTTAGCAGTGGTCAAAATAGACGAAGAGCTAGTCAAAAGCAAAAAAAAAAAAAAAGCACAAGACAGCTCATAATAGCACAGGCCAGTTCACAAGCACACAGGATCCTTAGTTTTTGCTTAGTTTTTGCTGCTAGTGGAAATTCAAAGTTTTGAATTGTATATCTTTGTTTAGGGGTACTGCCAGTTTTGTAGGCTGCAGAATGAGGATTAGATTTTGCAAATGTTTGGAAGGTGAGCTGATCATTTGCTTCACAGGCTTAGGGCTTTTGCTTGCCTCCTTGGAATGATTCTTCCATGTGTATGACATCATGTCATACAAGGCATCAAGAGTTTCCAGGTTTCCAGCTCATTCCTGTTTAGACACCTCTCTATGTTGTCTTAGCTTCTCCTACTCTCCACAGATAGAGCCAGTCTGGAGATGAAAGATTTTGAAGTCTCACTTTTACTTGCTGTGTGTTTCCAAATAATTAAACTGCATTTTAAAATTAAATGTAACAGTACTACTGTTGTAGAAATAAAAGTGTGCTGCACTGGTGGTGTAAAAAAGTGGTCTTGGTTCCTGCACAGCAAATGTCCAGATTAGTAATATTAATTACAGCAATTGTTACTGAAAATTTACAAACAAAAAAGAACCCAAAATAAACTAGGGAATACATTTTTTAAAGCCAGATGGAATGGTAAGAGAGAATTCGAGGTCCCTAGTGGGTGGAGGGACATGGGGTTTGTGGCTTTTGTGCTGGGTTTTGGGCAAAAGGGACAACTGAATACTGTCGCTATAGCAAAGACTTATTCCTTAGTATTATTTTTAGAGGGCTCATCTAATTTTCAGCATTGGGATCTGCTTAAAAAAGGGAACAGAAACTCCTGCAGATACGTACAGTTTTTTAATGTACTTTTCTATATCCAAAGTATGAGAAGGGGAAAATTACACATGCCTTTGAAGGGTCTCAGTGGTTGCCCCATAAGATCAAGGAAACAGCTGTGGTCCCAGTGCCATCAAATCTCCTGGTCAGGGGGTCTACAGCATTTCTGGTACACTAGGCAGCACAAGGGATGGTGTCTTTGGCTCTGAGGTCAGTATTATCTGTGCATTTTGAACAGAAAACTTAGATATTCGGAGATGATTCAGAAATATCAAATGAAGTTAAGATTACTGCTGTGTTAGATCAAATTTCTAGTTATTTCTTCAATCAGCATTTATTATATGAATATATCATAGTAAAGATTTCAGAAATATGATGAAGCTGTACATTTGGAGTAAGCAAAGCACCTGTGTTTATCACAAATCAGTTTAGTGAGCTCTATCTGCATAGATACTTGTCAGTCAAACTAATGTCTCTATATCAATTCTCTTTTTCTAATTGGGGAATGGAGGTGAGATAGCATTTATATCATGATGTTCTGTGATTGACATGTCTAGGTTGAAGAAGCAGCATAACACACACACCTTTTCTCAAGAGAAAACAAATCAGTGAAAAAGTTGAATCACATGAGGCTCTGCTTGCTCCTTTAAAACTTAAAGAACATCAAGTCCAAAATTTGTAGGAATACCAGTCATATTGAAGACCTAATTATGGGAAAACTCCAGTCCCTATTTTGGATAAAATTTTTGCACTTCTATACTGGCCTGTTGTTGTATGCAAATACGTACACTGGTCTGGAATATATAAAGCATATGCTTCCAGTCATTATTTACTTCTTATAGCTTTAGCATTTTATTTACAATTTCTTTGCATAAAGAAAGCATGTTCCACAGTAAATTAATATCTGTATATAGATTCATAGAAAATGGCAAGGAAACACATATTTAATGAAAAAACTAAATCAAATGTTGAACTTACAAAAAGGAGGTACATGTAAATGTATCCGCCTTTTTTCCTCAGTGCTGAAGGTCTGGAATCTGAGCCTTTTTGAAAGTGTCCTGTTTTTGTGCAAATAACCAACACAAGCCCACTCAAACCCATTTTTATACTGGACTTGTATGAATAATGCAGTAATTATAAAATGAAAGCTATATTTTTGTCCAGTCAGCTTCTTAATTCCATTGAATTTTCTCAATTTTTAAAACTTTGCCGTGTCTTTTAAATAATGAATCAAACAATTTAGTGTATGGAAGTGTTCCACAAATTTCACAAATGATGTAGATATTGACACATAAATTTCAAGCCTTTGGTTTGGCAGAAATTAGCTGGTAGCAGGAGAAATTGCAGCAGGTTGTCAGTGCCTGCTAAGGATAAGAATAGCTTTATAATTATACATTTTCTTCTATCCAGATAAAGATAGCTTTGAATTATCCATTTTTTCCAGGGTGCTGTATATTTAAAAAGTATAGGAATTAAAATATTAAAACATACTGACTTTTGAAGCAAATTAGCAGTAAAAATGAAGTAGAAAAACATTTCCCTTTTCCTGACTGACTTGGAACTAATGTGTGTTTCTTGAAGTTGTACATACCCACAGCAAATGATAAATATATTGGAAAAAGGAAGGGAAAAATGAAAGAGTAAGCTGGCCACATGAAGCAGCTGATGTAAAGATGGAGAGACATAGCCATAGAAACTAGTCACATAAATAGTCATGAAATGAAAAGTTTCAGATTTGTATTGAAGTAAAAAAAAACTACTTAGAGAAAGGCCAACAGGCCAGACTAAATAATCCTCGACTTAACGTCCAATTCTGAATCACATATTAGCTGCAGAGATTTTAATGTAAATATGCCATTACACTGTCATTACAGTGATCAGGCTGCATGGCTCACAGGTCACATCTCAGCCACTGTTAATTTTGCAGGCAAAAGCTTTTTTTCTCTTGAAATGTTAATAACTTTCTATTAGTTAATGTAGCGTGACTAAAATTCAGATTAGATATAATTCATTTTAATATCTGTGACTGGCTATCCCGATCATTTAGCAATGGTTTCCAGCTGAATACAAGATGCTAAATTGGACTCATTTGCATAGCCCTGTTAAAGCAATGCCATTCTCTAAATGTAGGCATCTTCAAATTAATTTAAAAGATTTTTTTTTTCTGGTTTTGCTACCGGGATAAAATCTTTTGCTAACAACTAATTGAAGTTACTATGAGCCTAAGACACATCCTTTTCCTTCTTTTCTTAGGAACAAATGACTAGTTAAGATCATTAACCAGTAAGGGGGAAAAAAATCCACAGTGCTTTTGAGTGCTAAAATGGCCTAATTTGGAGCTGCAGACAGACCAACCACCACTATTTGCCAGCATTGAAATAAATACCCTTTTTTACTCTTGAGCATGCTTGGCTACATTGCTGTATGGACTGGCTTTGAAATGATCACCAAATCCATTGGGTTTATTTAAAGATCTGCTACAAAACATATGCCCATTCAAGGTACAATTGAGCCAAACTAGGCAGTCCTCACTGATCTTCCTAACTCAAGATTTCAGCACACTGGAAAATGTGGGTCCTTATTAATCACTGATATTCTTCCCTTCATAGGCACATATATCACCATTTAAAGGTAACAGAAGATGCATTGGCTGCACAAGGCAAGAATAGCCCTCCAACTTAGCAAACCCTATCTTTTAACCCACTTCAATAAACACCTGTGTGGGCTTGTTCTGAGACAATGGCTTGATGTAATCTTGAAGAAGTATGATCACAACTCTTTTTTATTTTAAATTAAATGCAAATAAATAAATGAGTCTATTACTTATATTGTATTAGTCAGTATGAATCACAAATTTGGCATACAATATATATTCTGCATCCAGCTGCGAGTAACGCTTCTTGAATACTAATTAGACACTCACATATACAAGGACATAAACCAAGCCTGATTTTTTTATTATTTGCATTACCTCAGCCCCTAAAAGCTCTCACAGCCAAGGCAGGGGCCCCATCACACCAGTGTGTGTACAAACATATGCAGTCACACTCTGAGGAGAATCAAGACAACTTGAAAACTTTCTCCTCATTTACATACATGTAACCAAGAACAAGGTCAAAAACAGATAGAATAATGAAAATGTAGTGGACTGACACTGCATCAGCTTATGTAACTGTAGAATTCTACATGCTTCTTGATGAAGGAATTTACCAGTCTTTAATTTAAAATACCGGAGGAATGTAGAAGAAATAGTCAGGAGTGAAAATAGTGGCTAAATAGTGGTCCTTGATTACCACTAAGATCTTGAGATTATGTAGCTCTGTGGAATTGCCACCTACCAATTTGTCAAAAATCCTTTACAGTTCAAAAAATAATTATGTATAAAAATAATGAACCAAATATTTAAATAGCATATTAGTTCTCCTATAGGGCAGGACATTATTGCTCTTTTTTCCCCATTGTTGCTAAATGCACAATGGCTATTCGTTTAAGAATGTAGGTACAAAATATGAAAAATCATGTGATCTTTCTGTCAGTCTTGGAGCTTGATGGCTCTGGGAGAAAAGAGTGCAGTCTCTGTGTGAGGCCCCACCTGAGTACCAGGTATATGGCAATTATATATACAGGAGGGAACTGATATGTGATATTGTCAAATCTGTTGATTTGGTAATATTTATATAAATATTTTTATATATGTAATATCACTTTACCTTTCTCTCAGCAGCGGGCTTGTTTGGACAATGTAAATGTGATTATCTCCATCTAACATCTTTTCTTCTACTTTCGATTAAAAACTACAGCATGTTCTGGAATGCTTTGGCTTCTCAAGTTAAAAATGACCACCAGCACTTTCACTGTAAATCTTTTCCCATGTCCAGCTCAGTTTCTTTCTGTTATCTGGTCACAAAAATTACCCATCAAGCTTATGAAAATAATTATGTGCAGGAATGTTGGACAGATGTGTTTTTGCAATTAATATTAATTTATATCCAGTTTTACATGGGGATGAAACTTACATAAACAGGAGTAATAAACAAAAATATACAACTTTAATAATTCACCAACCACTTAGTCAACCTTGGTTCTGGGGTTTCTTTTTTGCATTTCTCCTGTAAAAATCAGACAGTTTTGTGTTTGTTGGCTTTTTAGGAAAAACATTTGCAGCCATGGAGAGAATATTAATGAACATAAATTGGCTTCTGCTGGAGTAAATATTAATTTTTATGTCAATGATGACTAATTTTGCAACTGCAGAAATAAGGAATCTTAAATGAACACATTTTGGTTTTCATTTCAGGGGTAAGGTAAGGTGAAATCGAGACCTGAATACCCTAAATTTTGAGAAAGTTTAGAACTTTTTCTGATTGTCTAGAAGGATTCAAGTGATTATTGGCACTAGACAAGCCTGGCCTTTTGAGAATAGTTAGTTTTGAATTCTAAATATTGTTTTCAGATGTCTTCCTAACTTAATTGTTCCATAAATTTTGTTTATATTGTTGTAACTTTGAGAAAAGTAAGATATTGTAGAGATGAACAAAAACAATGTCAAATCTATGAAAACAGATAAACCAAAAGCAACAATATTCCTTCCTGTTGGGCAGCCAGCAATAGCACAGAGGGTAACGTACCTATTGGCTGCACTCCTCTAGCTTGAGGTTTTCCAGTTCTGCTCTGTCTGTCTCTCCAGAACTGTGGCAGGTAGGATTACTGCTAGGAAAGCCCAGATGAGCCTCATGTTGGATGGGGAGAAGAAGGCTACTTCTAAATATTTTAATTGCTTCACTTTGACTGGGAGTGAAAGGCTTGCAAATGGCATTTCTTATCAGCAACCACAGCCTCAAAGCATGTCAATCTGTTTTACCTTGTCAGTGAGCGAAAGGGCTTATGCACAACCCAATTTTACATTGACTAAGTCCATTGTTCTGTTCCAATGTTGCAATTTCTATTTTTCTCTGAGGTTATACAATTTCAAAATTATTTTGTATACATTTGATCTCTTCTATTTTTCATAAACCAGCCAGATGATTTGTCAGCAATTCACTAGGAAGAAGGGAGGCAACAGTAACTACTCTCTGGGGTGGGCTGTGATAAGAAGCAAGGGTTGGATTAAATTCTGCAGTGATTGACCTCAGAAAGTTCAGCCACTTACTTCAAGACCATTTCTTTTACACAGTCAAAAAGACACCACCCTTCCAAAACAGGGGAAAATTGCAGAGTTTTTTATTTTGTTTGTGTACTCATGCCAGGTATTTCTATGTAGGAAATGCTTTGGGGCACAGGTGTCTTTGTTGACTGGTTGGTTTCCACAATCAGGGAAGTGAAAAAAACATTAAATTAGCCAGTCAATTAAAACTATCTTTATATAGCTCAAACTGCTCCAAATATTAGGAGAGAACTTCTATCAGTCACTTCACTTAAAAATAACATTTAAGGCAACCATGACTACTTTATGGATATTTTGTAGGTAGGAGAAACTAAATTCAGCAGATAAATTAGCATTACAAATTATTCCCCTGGGATTCAATTCAGAACGCTATAATATTTCAAAATTCTGGACTGTATTTATATCTTTATTTGGCTGATCACGAGGCAGACACATAACAAAGCACTCTGTGTAAGCACATTTCCTAGAGCTCTGCTGCTGTAAGTCCAATGGTTAGCAGCTATTCTTTCATGTTGTGTTTCCAGCCAACCTGATACAACTTACTTTTCCTCAAAAAGGTGGCTTCTTTCATAATGCATAAGGTAAAAAGACTTTTGTGGCTCTCTTCTGGACTCAAGAGGGAGATTATTCCAGCTGCCTATATCTAAAGTCTGTGCTCAAGTGCAGAGGTCAGAAAATTCTCCAGCCAAAAGCTAATACAGCTAGTTGTGCCTTCTGAGATTTCTAGTTTAGGAATACACTTCTTGCAATGTGACTATGTGGCCATAGAAAGAAATAGGCCTTTTCTACCACATTTGAAAAATTGCATCCTTTGTCTAGCTCCTAAATTGTAACAGGAATATATAGTTAAGTGCTCAGCTTGTCCTTTTTTCTAGATCTATATCCTGTAGGGCATTGAACTGAAGTTACTTGTGTCTCAGATCAAAGTCATTTCGCTTAGAAATTCAGGTTGAGCTTGAAGGCACAGTCTCTTAAGTGAAGGTCAATGGTTTATCCATTATAGCACCCAACCTCAAATTATTTTTGCAATTAGTAATATTTATATCTGTTTTTATAGTGTAAAAGAATAAAGAAAGGATAGTCAGCATTTTCAAGAAATACAAGTTAAAGGTGTCCTATCATTTAAAATGATATATCATGTTAGAAAGGAAACTTAAAAGCTGGCATATGCAATCTAAAATTAAATACAGATTTTGAATTTCAGGCTGCGAAGCTAAAAAGATCAAAGGAAACTCTTTACAGTTCTTCAGAATTTGGTATTATACTTCCCAGGAGGTCATTTACTCCCATAATTTAGTCTGACTTATTTTGGCTTCAGTTCCATTAAAAGTATGTAGGAAAGAGAGGGTCTCTTTTTACTTTAATTTTTAACTGCAACCTGTCAGTTAAAGGAGAGAAAAAAAAAAGAGAGAGAGAAAAAAAAGAGTGTCTGGAAGAGGATGATCTACAGAAGTACTAATAGCTTTCAAATCTTTTGACTTTTTGAGCCTCATATGGCTAGGAACTTATCTGGAAAGATTGTATTTTAACCCTTTTCACTGTTCTTGGACATAATGTGTGCTTTTATTGAAAGGGAAGTTATTCACTGCCCTTGAACATATTCTGTCATTTCCACAATAACATCTCCCTTGACAGCAATGCCTTGACTTGTTGGACAAAATAATAGAAGGACCCAAAGTTAAGGGTTCCTAAAGGCAAACATCAAAAGAACACCTTTGTTAAGTCAGACAGGTATCCAGAAGTTTACCTACTGTCTGGAGAAACCCAAAAATGAGCAGGACACCTGCTGGGATCTGAAGGCAGTGCTGATAGGGCTGAACAGACTAAAACAGAGTTTCACTTCACTGCATTTTGGGAGCAAGAAAAGCGAGAGTAGTTTGGAAAAGATGAGGAAAAATTTGAAATTGCTTTTGCCTTTCAGAAAAGATGTGATACAGTCCTGAGGTCACTATTTATTTTACCTATACCAGTTTCCACAAACAAGACCTCAAAAAATAAGATATAAGAGATGCAGGTACTTTATCTTCTAAGAACACATTAAGACTGTCTTGTGGAAGCAGTAGGGGTGGTAACAAGATTTTCTATGCCGAAATAAAAAGTTGTCTTCCCCCTCAGTACCACACCTTTTTCTACTGAGGGATGTAAAAAGACAGCACAACAGCTGAATTTTCCTTCTGCAGAAGGTTGGCCTTGGCCAGGCTTAAGGCTGTGGAATGAGGCAGTAGGATCCAGAGGTTTTCCCTCTCTTTGACTTTCAGGCTTTCCACTGGTCCTGAAGAGTGTCCCACCAGAACCACCCAAAAGTTGTATGATCTCATTATTTTGTTGGATTGTTGGATGCATTTGCAGAAGGATTCATAGAGAAAATTCTGTCTTAGGAGTTGTGTACAATCACGCAATATGTTTGTTATATTTTTGCTTCTTTTTTCTTGACCACATAATTTCAGTATTCTGTCATCTTATACTTCAGCAGCTATTTTGTACCTGGTTCAGTGGGGTGCATGCGTTGGTTGGTGACTCTTTTATTCATCCCTTCTATCCTTGTTGGTTTTCATTTAACCTTCTACATTTTTACAACTAGAAGTGTTTGAGTGGGGTTTTTTCCCCCATCTCTGTAATGCATTATGGAAAATAAAACTACAAATAAAAAGTAGTCTTGGACCATAAAGAACATGATGGACTAGTCCTGTCTCTGGCACTTGGGAAATCTGGGGCTCTTGCTATTCCATTAGAGTAGACTAATGATGGTCTAGTGTATACTAATAACTTCCCAGCAATATACATGCTTGAAAATATCCTCCCATATGATTAATGCTTCTGAAAAATAGCTGTTTCCTTCTGACAGAACCAAATGGATTAGAAATGTTACAAATGCTGCTTTTTTTTTTTTTTTGTGGTAAAAGGAGTAATGGCATCAAAGAGGTTAATTCTCCTCTTTTCATGAAGGTATCTTCTTAGAAGAGAAGTGATTAAAGGAGAGGTTTTTTTGGCATAAAAGTGTTTTTCTAATCTTGTTGAAGTGCCTAAAATGTGTTTGAAGAGCCAGATAAAAGCATGGACTTTTTATTTAATGAGTTACCAGTTATATGTACCAGTGTTTATTTTGCTTCTGTCATTGAAACATATTTTCTTAAAATGTTTGTTCCTTCACTGCAGTCAATAAGTAATGATATAAATTGTTTAGACTGTATTTCACCATTAGGTACAAAAGAACAGCTCTCTCCCAAACTTGTACAACTGCACAGACCAAGCCAGAAATACTCTCATTTCTAAAGAATTCTGAGTACAACTTCAGGACATTCTGACAAAATCAGAATTTGAGTTGCAATTTCCCTGTAAGTTACCTACTAGACTGAGGGTATCCAACATATTCCTGCCAACTCTGGTGCCCAAAATGGTTATACTGATATAATAATGCCACAAATCTGATTCCCTTCCCTTCCCTTCCCTTCCCTTCCCTTCCCTTCCCTTCCCTTCCCTTCCCTTCCCTTCCCTTCCCTTCCCTTCCCTTCCCTTCCCTTCCCTTCCCTTCCCTTCCCTTCCCTTCCCTTCCCTTCCCTTCCCTTCCCTTCCCTTCCCTTCCCTTCCCTTCCCTTCCCTTCCCTTCCTCTTCTCGTTAATGTGAAGTAAATTATTTTCTTTATTTAGATATCAAATAGTTGAGCCTCGTAGAAAATTATTTACATTAAAAGACCTATCGCTTAATTTAAATCACAGACCACAGAATCCCCCTGCCTTCCACTCTAGAAGAAAGAAAAAAACTCACTGCTGTCAAGGAAATGTCTAGCTAAAAGGACTAGCATTGTCCCATACTGCAAACGTTCTCTGCTGGTATTAGATCATTCAGTGGAAAATTAGGTGCAAACCTAGGTTGTTTATTGAACTAAAGGCATACATGTGCTAAAGCCAGCTCTCTGTTCTTACAAAGCTATCGACTGCTTCTATCATCATAGGATTTCCCACTATGCTTTACCACTGGGGAAGGAAGAGATCCAAAGCAGAGAAAGAAAAGCTGTCTGAGCACATGCAGAACTTCCCTGAACAGCAGTGGCTTTTTGTGCTTCTACTATGTATTAGAAAAACTATTATGACTAAAAAAATCATCTAAAGGCAGAGCTGATATAAGCAAAATGAGTCTTACCTGTGACCTCTGTGGACTCAGCTCTCCATTAAGCAGCATCATTCCCTTGAACCCTAATGTCTGCAAAGTCCTGTCTACATCAGGGCATCTAAACAGGTTGACCTTCATGGAGCACACAATAGATTCATGAATTAAAATGGCCATGAGGAAACTACACTGCACCATGGAATTTGGTGGACTTGAAAATAAATTAGTCAGCGTGGCATGTTAGTAAAAAGTCCTAATTGTACATAGTTTCCACAGAAGCAGTTAGGCCTTACATTAAATCAGTCCTTCTCAGCAATTGAGATTCTTCTCCATGTTTAATATTTCTTTTTTACTATTCCTCTGTCCTCTTCATCTAAACCTGTCTGCCCTCTCTTTCCCCAGAAATTGCAAGAATTGGAAGGCGCAGCGGTCCAGCTTCAGTATCCATTGAGATCAAACCTAAAGAAATGGACCCATCTCTATTCAAAATGAATTTCCTTTATACAAAAACCACAAAGGAAACTGAAGCTACATTTCTAAATACTGAAAAGCAAAGAATAAAAGGTGACTTTTCCCTTAAAGTGTTCTATGTCAACGTCATTTAGTGCTTTGGCAAATCCCAGGATATTCTAGGAGGACTAGTTTAGGGTAGCAAGCCATGCATGTACCTTTTCATTAGTCCCTTATTTTCAAACAGAGGCCTGCAGAAATTCCAGTGCTCTGAACCCTCACAGGGGGATGGAGCAAACAGAAAAGATCTTGTTAAAACTGTCCTTCTCCAAAGACTACCCTTTTTTCTTTTTTTTTTACTTCTTTTTTAAGTACTCTTCTGCGGGGAAAGAGAAATTAAGTTTAGCTGAATATGTCCTCACCATCCCAGCTTCCAATATTTTCTGTGCTGGGCAATGGCACCGGTCAGTTGTGGCATTGCCTCCTGTTTGTCTCTGGTAGGGTGCATGAAAGGCCTGATGAAATGACTTGTGTACATGGACAGATTTTGTGAGATCGGACTCTGAATGTGCTAAGGCTTCTTCTCTTCCTGTGTAAACCCATGATTAACTATCATTACTATATAGTTACACAGAAACAGTGCTCACACAAGGCCAGCACTTTTCTCGTATGCTGCTCTCTGTCAGTTGCGCCTCAGTGTGGAATCTTTTACTTAGCTTAGGAGCACCTGGAATGTAACTCTGTCATCCCTAGCAACTCCTCTGTGCTCTATTGTATTGGCTCTCTTTTCAAGCATCTCTGATAATTGACTTTTTTTCCTCTCTGCTCACTTTTTAATTATTTATTAAAAGTCTTTATAATCTTTTGTTTTCTGCCTTACAAACAGACGCCTCTTTTGTTTTGTTTTTTCCTTCTGTATTTTTCCTTTCAAACTTTTGCTTTCCTCTGGGTACGCCAATAGATTTTTAGCTTATGGGCTTTCTCTTCACAACATTGGATCCCCTTCTTTGCTCTTCAATTTTTTTCCAAAATCTGTTTAAATATCTTTTAAAAAAATATTTTGTTGTATTTTGAAACTCCATGTGGATGATTTAATGCAGAAATTACAGGCAAATAATAGTGATATTGAGATAGCAACATTATGCAAGGAGAGTGACATAATTCAAGCCAATCAATAAGGGTTAATGAAAGCTAGATCTCATCAGAATAACTTTATATCTTTTGATGAAAACCTTAGGATGTTATACATATATAAGGAGAAATTATATTTTTATGTGCAGTGTTCTGATTTGATTTCCCCCAACAGTTTATTACAAAACATGAATATTACAAAATCGATATACAGTACTTATTAAATTGGTTAAACATGATGCTGGTTTTGAGATGTAGTTGGAAGTGCTGGATCATCCTGAGTACTGAACACTTCTAGTGTGTTGTTAATGTTACTGTATTTGATATCATAATTCATGACATGGAAGAAAAGAGTCACAATAAGTTGTAGGAAACACCGAGGCTGTGAATAAAGCATATAAATAAGAGATAAAGGAATAA
>VRYO01002782.1:15657106-15809364 GCA_009812075.1 Sialia sialis
TCGTGAAGTTACTGTACACTGAAAGGATTGGCAGTGAAGAATGGTTCTGTGTAAAATTTCAGTGTGGCCATGAAGACAAGAGATCCTATCTTAACCTGGTGAGGAAAAAGAAGGACTATGAGTAGGAATCTCTTTTGCTTCTGTGGTGAGTATGGATGTCTCCTGAAATACTGTGTGTTATTCCAGAACCCATACTTGCAGAGATGTAAAACAATAACAGAGGAGTCTGAGAAGAGACAGGAGTCTGATTAAAAGGCCCAACAATCTGCTGTCTGTTGAGAAACCTGGAAAACACTGCCTGTCAATTTGTCAAACTGAAATTTAAGGGCTGATTTATTTGCAGTCCATAAGCATGTATACAAAAAGAGAAATGTGATGGTTCATGCCTCTTCCTTCCAGTTAATTAAAACAACAATATTTAGCGCATCCAAAGCACGTCATAGAGTCCTGATTGAAAAATGTATAAATTTGTCCTGGTGAGGATTTTTAATCATTGGAACAATTTATGCAAAACATTGGTAATTTTTCCAAAATTTAGACATTAGAGCTGGCTCTTTTCTTCTGAGAAAAAGGAAAGATTGGGCAAAACTGAATTCTAAGAACTCCTGTGGTATACAGGAGGTCAGACAAGATGTTTAGATGTTCCCTTCTGTTTTCACAGTCTATGAATCTAAGCAGGTACTAGCTCAGGGAATTTATCATCTTGTCTTCTATGGGATTACTCATATACCTTGAGCTGAACAGGTGTTTAAGTGCTTTGCTGGACCAGGGCCAAACAGAGCTGGTTTTGTGCCATTTCAGTGCCCCTTTTGCAGCTGTGGCAGAACAGGACTTGAGGCTGGTGTGGTACCTGCGGTCACACTGCTCCAAGTAATTGGCTTAGAAAATGGTGCAGATTAAATGGTGCCACCAGGACTAATTTTTAAAAGAATGGAATACTGGACTGAATGTGGAACTCCTGATATATGAAAATTACAGCTGTATGGCTCAAGTGATGCATAGAAGAGGTTTTTGGAGTCCTATCACAATATTGGTCTGGTCCCCATGCCCTGCAACTTTTCTATTACAGCTTGCTGTTCACTATGTGTTTTATTTTGCTAGACTTCCCCAAAATATAGTGTACATATATTTGTACAAAAGATACATCAAAGTTGTAGGTTAATACTGTGTGAGGAGATAAATATCTTCTCCTCCTATCATCACTATTTCTATTGCTAGTAGTAGTAATTTAAATATATTTGGAAATTACGTTTTGAACTGTTACAATTCCAACTTTACGCAAATTTCTCAGAATACATTTGGGAATTGCTGGTTCTATTCAAAAGGCTGTAAGGTGTGGCTTAGCCAAAATGCTGATATGAAATGCTTACATGAAATTATGCCAGACCACACCAACAGCAATGGTGTTGCTTGGTACCTCAGGAAAACCCCCAGCCAACATGATCAGGTCATGTTCTCTGTCTCTGTTTCTCTAGGTGAACTAGGAGAGCTAGAAATGTCTCAGGGTGCTCTGGTCCAGCATCACCTCCAGCATGAAGCTCAGAGCTGAAAGGCCATAAACAACTGTCTCTTTAAAGTGTCCATCTCTTTCAGAGTCATGACAAGCAGAGCTTTACAGGACACACGGGTCTGTGATTTTAAAATGGGAATAAATTCCTTTGCATATCCCACTCCAAAGACAAGAACTATAAAATCTTTGGATTTTGTTATTTGAATTTAAAAGCCCTTAAGCATTTTCCTTGATAAATCTGTATGTACACTGCAATTATGCATGCATGCATGCATTAAGCACTAAATGAAAACAAAAGGCATTTAACTTTAATTACTCTAGAAAGTAATCATATTGTGATCACACACAGCACCACTATTTCTGCCCAGCTAGATATCCCACTTTCGTGCAAACAACAGAACCAAATTGAATTACATAAAAAGAAGCTACATACTGACTCCCAGCAGTATGTTTTGACAAAACACTTTGTCTACTTAAATGATTTCAGAAGCTGTAGTCAAAAGCCTTGACTGCAAATAATGGGTTCATAAAACCTATCTTTAAAATTTTACCTGACAGTAATGCTGTGCAAATATCTGCACTTCTGCTTCACCCTCTCCACTTGTTTACATCAGGATTTTAATAGAGTGGCTGTCACAGAACAACAGCTAAAGGCCACTGTTTGATAAGTTACTGTAAAAATAGACTGCTTAAAATGAGAATTTCCTCCTAAATTCAGTCATCACAAAAAGGTGGTGGGTAGGTAAACACTGAAGGGAGACAATTTTTAGGAGGACTGCAATAAAGTCTTTTTGAGTTCAGTGACATTCTAACCTGCAATGACTTTGTAAGAAACTACATTTCCCATCTGTCTTCAGTTTTACTGAGAAATGATAAAAATAAAAGGAGAACAGGAAAAGTCAGGAGAGATAGATAGATAGATAGCTTTTTTTTGGTATTATCTCACTTAGCATCCATGCATAATATTTGAAGAATATATGGACTAGATCTCCTTAACCACCTGAAGAAAGAAGTTGAACATCCAGAGAAGTCTCGATGCTTACCCGCGGAGCAAAGAATGAACCAAAGAACTTCTGTCAGACAGTGCCCTACCCCTCAGCTGCTGGCCTTCCCCATGCAGGATATCTCTGCATGAAGGTGCCTGGATGCTGATTGCTCTGTGTCACCTTCAGGCACATCCAAGGGGCCCCCTCACAAGGAGCCACCCTCCACAATACTGAGCTGGTCTCAGCACACAAGGTATGAGTTGTGGGGAGGGAGTGTAGTTTAGTCACTCACTTCTCTGAGGAGAAGACATTATTTGGAGGGAGCTTTACTTCGCTCCAGCAAGAGGACTCTGTAGCCACAGATGTGCTCTTCTGTCATGTGGCAGACATACATTTCTCAGTTTTCTCAAAAAGGGAGTTGCTCCTTATAATCTCTAATAGCTGATTAAATGTGTAGCTGAATCCTTTCTGAATTCAGTATCATTGAATAAGATTTCCATGAAACTGCTTTCAAAGGAGAATTTCAGAGCCAGAAAGAAGGAGGCAGAGATGCAGAATGGCAATCTATATGGTTTGGGTTAATCTAATCCTATTTTCTGCCATCTCAGTTGGAGATCTTCAGTCTCAGTAGTTTTTGGCATAGTCCAAAACCTTGTAAACGTGGTAGATGGTATTAGTATGTCAAATATATACACCATGGTTCCTTGCATTATACAAAATCTAAAGATATTTACGATTACTTGGTAGCTATGAAATATAAAGTGGCTATATAGTGTGGCAGCCTGACTTTTTTTGATTTTGGTTTGGGTCTCTGGGTTTCTTATTTGTGGGGGTCTTTTTTGTATGCCCTGCTGTGAAACTTTTGAAACAAAACTTCCAGTTTGGATAAGCTTGTACCTGATGCTGTTGTAGGATGAAAGACAATGTTAGAGCTGTAGTTGTGACAGCAGATGTGAAACTGCTGAAGCACATTCTGCCAACCTCTGCCTGTGTTTACCCAAATTCCTCTGACTCCTGTGCCAGTATTATGTAAGAATTCCTTTTGTACTCATTCAGGGCTCGTTTTATGAATCATTCATATTCACCCATTGATCAAAATACCTCTTCCAGATGAGAGAGTTGGGCTTACCCTTAGGTCTAATACAGCAAATGTCCCGTATGACTCTCCAGAGCTACACCATTAATAGCTGTAACAGCAGGACTTCACTGCAAGTCTCTGGAGTTCCCACTGAATCAGAGCTTTAATGAGCACATAGAAGCCTAATACAGAGCATAGCACCACCTAAACAGAAAAAATATTGACCTAGAGCCTGCATTGGTGGGATTACTGAAGAATAAAACTAAGTACTTTCAATTCTGCTAAATTGTTTGGAAAAATTGTTATTATTATTTCATGAAGAGTGAATTTTATTATATTAAGGGATTTCAACCCTGCAGAGGGGGTTGTGAAGTATATTTAGTGGGACTGATGTCACTAAAATTAGGTAAATATGCATTCTTAGCTTGAAAAAGTAAGTATATGACACTGCAGAGGCTTTAAATACTCATTTATGCCCAAACCAATAATAATAGCTTCATAGTCCTGTGTTTTTTCCTTCCCTACTTATGTGTTCTGTGAACCCTTGCAGGGGATTGGACCCACACCCAGGGCTTTGGGGAGTACAGACCTTGCAATGCAGAAGTCACAGAACTGGTTTGATCATCTGTGAAACCCCTCTGTGCACTGGGGTCCCTAAAGCGATGAGCCCCTTCTCCTCTCTTGCCCCTGCAGGCTGCAGAATGCCCCTGTCAAGGAGACAGACACCTGTGCTCACCTTTCTCTCTTTACCTCATCAATACCTAATGTTAACAGCACAAAATAGCTCCACTTATTTTTTTCATTCTAAGAAATACTGAAGATATGCTTTGTATACTGTGCTTAGATCAAATTTCTTTCTGGACAGTGTTAGAATGCCTATCAATTGTCAGCACAGTGATTATTAAATAATTTGTCCTGTGCAATGGCTTCCAGCAAAGAGAGTGAAACACTTTAGTGTTAAGAGAACACTCAATGTTTGCTGAAGAAAACTATTTCTGATCAAGACCCTATGGGAAGATATTGGTGCCTTTTGGTTTCCTCTCATCTTGTTTTGCTCAATTCCCCATCACACTTTTTTTGTCTTTTGTTGTTATGATTATTACTTTTATCACAGTAAAAATGCATAAAAAGTCTGGATTATTTTTGAGGCACTCTATCTTCTGCCCACTACTTTTAATGTTCCAGAGCATAAGAGGTTAGCTTTTGCTTATTTTCTGAATGCAAGCCACCTTCATGGGAAAGGGAATCTGAGGTATAGATCTGAAATATAGATCTGATTTTTCTTTTTTCTTTCTTCTTTTCTTTCCTCCTAAAAGCACTTTTTAAAAAAGGAAGATGATTAAGTACATTTATACTCAAAGATTCTGAGAAACTGACTCATCTGATATGCTATGGGAAGGAATTTAAGGGTATGGCCCCAAAACCTGTGTTCTGACCATCAGTCAAAATCTTTGCTTCTTATGGTAAGTTGCTTTTAAACCAACACTACCTGAGAGATGTGTAAGGAAAATTAAGATTGCATATTGATGGAAAAAATGTAAAATACTCTGAAATATAGGAGATAGGGTGATGGAGACTGACCCCAGTCACCTATTATTTGTGTAATTTTAATTACTCTCCATTTAATTTAAGCAGCTGACACACACTTTCAGTGGTGTTCAGAAAGTTAATAGGGCAGCTGAGTAAGGATTTTAAGGTCATATTCTTGTCCTTTGGTGCTTATTTATTTATTAGCTGCTGCATTAATATTCTTACGATTACAGAAATGATCATTTATGTATATAATGCATCTTACAATGGTATAAAATTAGGGATATTGTAATATCTGTCCCTTAATATGTCCTTGATTCTTTAGCACTAAACTCACAAAATAAAACTCATTTAGCTCAAGCTGCTTCTTTCCTTATTTCTTAATTATGGTATGTAGTCATCAGTTTGCTGACAACAATTTTCCTGGATGTCACTCTTTCTTTGATTCCACCCCTCCTGACTGAAATTAAAATATTGACATAAATAATTTTGCATGAACAGTGGAAAATTTAAAGTGGCATTTAAAGCAGAGGAGCTTCTATGTTTATTACTTCTATATACATGCATTTTTCTGTGTTTTCCAAGTACATATATGATAATTTAAGCAAAACTAGTGTGCTGTCTCATCCATGCCTCACATGTAGATAAACAATGACACTTACCTGCAGTTAATTTCTTTTAAATAAAAACCTCCATGATTTTCATTACAAAACTAGAGGGAATGTGAAGGTTCTGATCTTTATGGGTGAAAGGAATGGGGATTATTAGACTACCAGTGTACATAGGGTGGTTTGCTAATTTCTATAAATTCTTCACCCATTTGTCTGCTCCCTTCTTTACACAGCCCTATCCCTCTTGATCAGTGAGAGAGGAGAGGCAAAAGTGGATAATGGAATTGGCTGGGGACCTGGCTGCAATGTCACAGCAATGGTGTTCACAAATAAAAGGCGGGCAGGGAAAGCATCCTCCAGTCACTTGGATGTCAAACTCGAGATGGTTCTCCACTCAGGAAGGAATGATGGTGATGTGCAATTCTGGGGCAGCTCTGCTGAGCCCATTGCAGCAGGGAGAGGGAGCTGCCAAGTAGCTGCCTAAGTAATTTTTCTTCTAGAGGCATCTCTGGATATTTCTGCTCCTCCAGACTGGTCCTGCTCACCCACTGCTTGGCCACGCATGCAACCTGCAAAGGGAAGTCCCTGCTCCCAGCCCTCAGCAGAGATGTGCCTCCACACAATGCCAGGCATCTCACCCCTGAGGTTGGTGATCACAGGATAAGGCAGTGAAATTGTTCAGGAAAATTTAAGCCGGACTCATGACTATTAAAGTATTTCTCATAATTCTTTGTGTGTTTTCATGGGTACTGGGTTTTTTTTTTTTCTGAATAGGCACAAATCATTGCTTTTCTGTTCAAGAGGTTATCTTATTAAAGACCTTGCAAAACCTTGTAGGTTTTATAAATAACAGTGTGTATGTGATGTAGTGACACACACCAGTAAGTATTCTCTCTTTTAAATTCATTACAGTGAATTGATCTCATAATGTTAACAAATCTTTTTACATATCCTCCTGAAATGTCTATTCGACTTAAACAGCAAGGTTTAGACATTGAGCAATGGCTAATGAGATCATGGTCAGCATTAGGATCTGAAGAGTTATTGAGATATGAGGGGGAGTATGTTTTCCTGTTGTCAATAAATGTTGTAAATCCTAAATCAGACAACAATGCAGTAATATCAAGACCTAGAAATCTAAAGGTGGCATCAAATATTCAAGAGCAGGAAAGGGACAAGCCACTAAGAGTCAGAACTGTTTAGTGCTTCACAGAATGTGTATGTGTGGTCAAGGCAAAGTTCAAATATGATGTATTGTCATCCTTCTGTATTTACTTGCACAACAGAGTGAAAATTCAATCTTCAGTCCATAATACAGATAGGCCTGTGGAAACACTCATCATTTTAATCCCAACGTGCTAATGCCCCCTGTGTGAATATAGATTTCTCAATTAAATTGAAGTAATTTGATCAAAGAACGAGTCTTACAGGTGCAAGTAAAGGTTTCAGTAACAACAGTCTCAGCTACACATTGTTGGAGAAGTCTTTTCCACTGAAGGGTGCAAGGCTGAGGCTTAGAGCTGTACAAGGCTTTGGACTCAGAAGCACTCCAAAATTCACATGTTTCAATGGGAAAGCCGTGAAACAGTCCACAGCTCAGCTATGACATTGAGACTGCATCTCTGTATCCCATAGAGTTAAATTTCTGAGGCCCCCTTGGAGCTAGAACAGTGGTGTGAAGCTCTGATGTTTTTTCTGGGATCTCCTTTGATGAAGCCTGTGCCAATTTCTTTCTAAGAAATTTCCTGCCCCACAGACTATTTTAAGGGATAGGAAAAAATCTGAGTCTCCAGCCAAAGAATAGGAATCATAAATGGATGAAATGACCACGTTAATAAAACCCATGTACCCTTATTTACTTACAGTATTTCATATTTTTAACTACTGGATATTTGTTAAAAGTCACCATCTCTATTGGCATTTGACAAAGGACACAGTTAAATGGACCTGGCATTTTCTTATTCATGTTGTTGAGCTATTTGAATTAAGGTTCAGTCACCATATGATACCATGCATTTTATGGATTAAAAAAAGACCTAATCACTATGTAGACAAAAAGATCTAATATTTCTTCCTAAGAAGTTTGACTTCATTCTTTTTTATGATTAGAAAAATATTTTTGCTAACTCCTCAGTGATGACCTCAATTTTAGTGCTTTGTCTAACACAGGTATGTGCCTTGCTGCACATATCTTTACAGATGCACTTTCTGGAGTACATGAAAATTTTATTTTAATTACATTTTTCTCTGAATTGTACCACATAATTTACTCACTTTCTTTAGTTTGTTCCTTTTTAGGCCATATATATTATTAACCCACAGAGATTTGTTTCTGCTTCCTTTAGTTAATTAAACACACTGTTGGATTTATCTTGTGCTACCACCAGGAGGGCACAACAAGTGAAATACTGTATCACTAGATGGTTCATTCATTAGCATAAAATAATCAGTGCTTTTGAATATCTGAACTTCAATGTCTCAGGTTTGGTTTTTTTGTGATTGCATCTAGGAAGCAGCAGCATCAATAAAGGGATAAAGACGAGAGAGAGAGAAAGAAAAGAAAAGAGAAAGAAAGAGGAAAAGAAAGAAGGGAAGAAGGAAAGAGAGAATGAGAAGGAAGGAAGGAAGGAAGGAAGGAAGGAAGGAAGGAAGGAAGGAAGGAAGGAAGGAAGGAAGGAAGGAAGGAAGGAAGGAAGGAAGGAAGGAAGGAAGGAAGGAAGGAAGGAAGGAAGGAAGGAAGGAAGGAAGGAAGGAAGGAAGGAAGGAAGGAAGGAAGGAAGGGACAGCTGTCAAAATTGGCAGGTTTCCTTAAGAAAAAAAAACCAGGGAATCTGACAAAAAAAAGAAAGTCCACAAGCTTGCCTGGAAGCAGATCTAACTGGCACCTAGGACATAACATGGGAGCAATCTAAAGTAATTCCCTACTCTGCTGCTAACAGAGATTGAATAATTAGAAACCCATTCTTTCCATCAAATTACTTCTTCCATTGGGGGAAAAAAATCCCATACTACCATATGGTCTTGAAAAATATTTCTATTGATTCTACCTAATGTTTATCAATGCAAAGTAATGTTATTTTTCCAAAAAAAAGAACAATGCCCCAGGATAGCATACATAAACATAAAATGACACATGCAGATATTTATTGTGTCTTGTACCTGCTTGGAGAGACCTTATCACAGAATGTCAGAGAGCACAGATTTCTTCAGAAGCTGTTCACTGTCCCCTTTACTCCCCTGGGGCCACAGTCTGATTTGCCTTCATCCTGGGACATAATTCTGCTGTTTGCCCAGACTTGGTGGAAGTCTTTGGAGCACCTGTTGAGAGAGCACATGCCTAGGTGTTACCTTGGGCCTCCTTCCAAACCCTTCTCCCTAGGTAATTCTCCACCCTTTCTCTCAGTTTTCCATGATTGTATAAAAAACTAATAGGCCTCTGATCTATATTGCTTTTTCTCCTTAATTGCATTAGAATGTAGGAAGGTGAAGCAATGATATAAGAGGGGAGGCTGAGGCTCCCTGCCCAAACTAGGGAAATCCACTTACAGAGAGGACCCCTCTGTGTACAGCTGTAGTTGGTGTGACCTATTTCTGGGACCTTTTTTTCCATTTTTGGGAGAGACACTATTAATTCATTCTTTCTTCCTGAAGAATAAAATAAGAACCCAGACACATTGATTATTAATCATTCATTTGGTGACTCTCCTCCCTCTTGACCAATGACATAATCTTCAGTGAACAATATGTATACTGAAATTGACATTTGCACACACAAAAAAATCAGGTTATATTGTATGCATCTGCACTAATAAAAATAGCCATCTTTCAAAGCCTCCTTTTCAAGGTCTCACTGAACAGACTTCAATATCTATATAGTATTTATTCTGACCTTCGCCTCTCTGATCTGCCTGCACTGGGGAGCTCTACAGCAATACAATAAAATAGAAGCATACTTTATTAAAATACACATTTAGACTGCAGTCTTCAGAAGCTCCAAAGTTGGGTGTACAGGCACCATTGCATCCATTTGGAGCTTCAGCCTCCTTAGGCCTCACAGCAATGCTGAGTATAAATATCACTCTGAGAGTCTCTTGCATAATCTTCCAAACTATACTACTATTGTGTCGTGTGATTGCAGCAACTCAACAATTCATCCCAAACTGAGTCTAGCTTGTTTAAGATCCCTATTTTTGATATCATAGGTGATGTAATGATACCAGTTGTGATGACAAAGAGTCATAGACAAAGATCAGTCACTCCTACTTGCAGACGAGTCACTCTGTCAGCATGTCCTACTTCCAGATTTTATTTATTTTTTGGTGTTGGTTTGCTTTGGTTTGAGGAAGAATGAGGATCAGTAACAGTTTCTACTCTTGTTTTCAATCATAAAAGACATCCAGATGCATATGAAGGTTTGAGGAGACAGATATGTTCACTGTTTTTAGATTAGTTTATGTAGAGATTCTGTTTTGGTTTCAGCAATTGTAATGAAAAACATCCAGGCTTAGAGCAAGCAATTAGCTCATGGAAATTCAGGCTTTTGTGAAATTAGCCACTAGATGTACATCTCAGTATTCATGTTAAAATAATAGTAATTTGTGCTCAGGTGTGCTAAATAAACTGTCTTTGAGGCTGATGGAGTTATCTTTGAGAAAACAACATGAGCCATTGCAAGATGAAGGGCAGCAGGAAATAGAACACTTCTGATACTAGGAAGGGTTCTGTGCTGTTAGAAAGTATTTTTATAACTGCAGGAATCTCAATAGAAAGTGTCGCATTTTGTCTCTAAAATACCATCTTTAAAAGAATGTGGCAGAAATCTACTCTGTTTTAAAGATACTCTCTTGAATGATGAATCATCAAGCACTGTTACTTTAACCAGTGATTCCCTGCAGAAACAAAAGTTGAAATGTATGAGAAAATATTAGTCCTAATGATTTTTCTTGGAAAATATTGCTCATATAGTAATTTTAATTAAGGAATAATTTAGAACTTTTATATTTGTATTCCCAATGTCAAACTCTTTTGTTCTCACACTTACACCTCTGTTATTAATGTTAGCCATGGTTTGCAAAAGAGGAAAAGCTAGTTATCAATGAATAATTCAGGCTCCATAACTGTCAGACCTCATTATTTTAAATAAGTCCTGGTAGTTCCAGTTGTAACTGGCTAATTGCATCATTTAAACTTAAACTGTGAGAATATTTCATATAATTAACAATTTTTAAAACTTTTAATACATTCAAAACTACTGTAGTACATAGGGCAATTTCCTTTAAATCAGGCTGAAAGAACAAAGACACATTTGAGTTGTGATATGAGTCCTCAAGTTGTTAAAATAAAAAGAAGAAAAACTGTGGTGAAATTGATGTATCCAGAAGTTAAAACAAAACCTTATCATCAGAATAAAATGATGTAAAATACTTTAAAAAGGCGTAGTTAGAAAATTAAAATACCTGAAACAAATTAAAATTTAAAAATTTAAACAGCTGACACTTTGCTGAACAAAGTCATAACCTGGAGTTCTTGGAGGCATAACTGTTCCAGCCCTATCAGTGAAAATGTTTCCTTTTGTGTTTTCATATTCTCTGCTCTGGTTTGTTTTCTGACAGTAAACATGTAATTCCCAAAGCAGCTACAAATAGATGTCATGATGAAGTTCTAAAAAACTGAACAAAAGGATCCAGGGAGTTACTTATATTTGTTAATAATTTTAATTTGTTATTAGAAATTTGTAACAATGTTTAAATTTTGAATCAATTTTACCCTTAATAATAAAGATAATTTGAGAAGGAAATACACTTTACATACACATTTCTTCAGAGTGTATGGCAACAGGAAGAGTCAAGGGCCATTTACAATGTTGCTTAAAATGTTGCTTTATTTTTCTCCTTTAGCCTCATTCTCAGATTGCATCCAGCAGATTTTTATATGCTTTACAGCAACTGTAAAGTGAGGAAGGTTAATATATATTTTTAATGGACTAATTAAAAAAGACAGTAAAATTCAGGCTTCTCCTGAAAAGTACTTGCATTAAGGTAAAGATTATCCTCATTTTCCAGATGTGACACTCAACTTCAAGGTAAGGTATATATGATTTCTGCAGTCTCTGCCTTCCTTTTCCCTTACTTCTGCAACAAAGTGAGTTTATTTGGGGTTCAGAGCATGGCTTACAGCTTTAGTGGGAGTGTAAGAGAAAACATGGTACCCTACCTGAGTGCTGTAAAAAAAAGAAACACTATATCTACTGTCTCTGGAATCACTCCAGCATAATATTTCTTTCTTTATCTAATTAAAAAAAACCCAAAAAAAGAAACAAAAAAACCAAAAAAACCCCCAAAAACCAAAAAACCAAAAAACAAAAAACAAACCCTTAAAAAACACCACAACTTTCAGCTCTCACATTGAAACCATAAATTTCAGCCCACATAGCCATTAAGAACATCATTAAGACTGTGGAAGTTACACAGCAAGGGCTTGGATCTTATCCGATTTGTAGCAGCCTTGCATTGCTGGATATCTTGTAAAAGCCACCCCTACATTTCTGCATCATACTGGAGGTCATTACCGAGTACATACAGAAACTGTGTGTGTTCTTGTGCCTGAGAGCAGAATTGGTGCACCACACAGATTAGTTTTCTAGGTTTCTCACATGCTGAAACTGAGCCATTTCTACTTGTGCAAAACCCACATCTAGCAATAATTAGCCCCCACAGAGATACAGACTATCTTATTTTCACATTCTTCCAAGATCTTAAAGTTGAAGTTTCTTGGGAGATGTTTCTGTTAAGGAGACAGGCAGCATGAGGTTGAGTTTTTGCAAATGTTTGCTTAAGGCAGCTTTAAGGACTAAAAATATTTTTCCCCACCTCTTAATTCTAAACTCCCTCTTCATGGGAGATTTTCACCCCCTGTGCAGGAGTCAGTGTGAGGTTTCTGAAGGCAAGTCAAATAGAATTGAAATTTTCCATGCTATCTATATTTGGATTGGAAACAAGCAAATTGCCAAAATTGTAGGCTTGGAATGCCTTGTTTTGACAGTTGCTGTGTTTTTGGGGGGTAATCACAAAAGCAATGGTTATCCCTTCTCAGAATGAAAGAAGTGCTATGACATAAAATGCTAAGTGATTCCTGCAGTTAATACTTTGAGTAACAAAGAGAAGACACACAATGTCTCCTATGGTCAGGTAACAGAATGTGAAAGAGGAGGTAGGAGAGACCAAAGATGATGCATCAAACAAAATCTGGATGTATAGAGTTGGCTGTAAACCTTTATCATATCCCAACAGATTCTTGAGCAACATTAACTCCAAAGTCCAAAGCTGCCCATTGCTAGAGAGCACTTTCTGCTGCTGGTGGTTAAGACCAGTACTTTATCTGTCAGATTTTAAGTTGGCATTCTGAGGTGGAGATGCCCCAACAAGGTCACAGCTTTGGCACTCAGTGCTTTCTAATTCCTCTCATTTCTGGGCTTTTTATCGCCTTAGTTCTGATTTGGTTCATTGAAGAATTTTGATCAGGTAAACGCTTCGCATTTAACTGTTTGGGAAGCCACATAGCCAACACTTGGAGACAAGAGAGCTGTAGAAGAGATGAACTGCTAAATAATGGAGCTCAGATTACATATATTTTTAATCATTTATATTTTGTATCATAGTATGCCATTACATAGAATAATATTCATAACTTTACACAGGCAAGACAAAGTAATCTAACAATATCCTAACAAACTAAATTAGTAAGGTTCAATAAGCCATTAAAACCATAATAATTTTGAAATTTATGGTGTTACAATGATATTACAATTTTAAATCCATACTGATACCCCTCCATAGTTTTAGTGTATTTTTCCCTGTATAATTTCATATCACTGGGATACAGTCAAATAAATATTAGTAAAACAAGCTGCATTTCAAAGGAAGAAAATATTTGCACATCTTGTCTTGCAGTGTCTGGAGACTTCTGCAATTGTCTACTTGTTCACTTTCTGTAAGCTGTTGTCAGCACAGCTGTCTGAACTACAGCTTCATTTTTAAATATTTTTCACTGAAAAGATACCAGCTAAGTCTTTGAATGTTTTATGTCTACAGCCACATCATATATCACAACAAAAAGGAGGCTTATGTCTTGAAAATACTCAGTGCTGGCTTCACCCTTGTCAAGGGCTGGCTCCCCATACGGAAGCTGACAAGTTTAGGGTACTCTAGATATGGTTAATCAGTGAGAGGAATCAAGTTCTGTGTGTGAACAGAGCATGGTCTTAAAGTCAGTGATTTCACTGACAAAAAACAAAAGGCATCTTTTTCCTTCAGAGCTGTAGACGCCTGACTGAACCACACGGGGTAACCAGACACAGCGCAAGCAGAGGTGCACAGGTAGTGGGCAGAGTCTTCCTACTGAGCATTTCCATTCTGAAGGGTCATTCAAATGCCTCTCTACAAAAAAGCCTGAATGTAAATAATGTCAACCGTCTATGAAAGCAGGTGATTTAGGTCACTGAGCAGTTTACCTTGGTTAAATTATATTCTTTCAAATACTTAATGTACATCTGAGCTATTCACTTTGCTTGTCTATAAAATCTTCTCTAAGAACTATCCCCTGCTTTAGAAAGAAAAGCAAACAAATGGAGGCACACAGTGCCATTCAGTATTGAAAAAATGTTGGGTAAGGAAGACCACATATGATCTAGCCAGAGGAGATCTGAAACTAACTGCAAGTGATGAGAAATGCATGTGAGCATCCCTGACAACTGTGAAAGTGTAGGGCAAGTTTTTATTATTGGCATAAAAATATCACCAAATGTCTCATCTTCCTTAGATCCATTCTTATTGCAGAAAAAGAAAGACTGGGGGGAGGATGGTGCTTGAAGAAGCAAAACCTAATTCTTTAAAGACTATATAAACGCTGGAAATTCAGTTAAATTTCATGCTCATATTTCACTCTTTGGATTGAATTCAGGCAAAAGTTTTGCTCAAGGATCTTTGAAAATCCCTTGTGTCTTTTCTCCAAAGTATCTGGAAGTTAGACCTGCACAACTGGGCCAAAGAAGCTTCTGAAATTTTGACTTTTGCCAGCCTTTGAAGGAGAGAGGAATATGGAACATGCAACCTCCTCCTCCTCCTCCTCCTTCTGTATTTTGAGTCTGACATTCAGATCCACTTGCAGACTGTCTTCATGGGCCCAGGACTGTGACCTTAGCTCTTTTAGGGAGTCTGCACAGGAAACAGTTCCCCAGAACCACACTGACCCACCAGCTGACCGAATCTTGCACAGCACTCCAGGCTTGCTGTGGAGGAACGCTCCCCTCACTACAGACAGCTACTTGGGACATCGAGGTAGGGCAGCAGCTACCATTCAGTGTGGCATCTGTTGTGCAATGTGGCTGCTTATGAGCTTAGAAATCCTGTAATGAAATGTATTTTGGTATGGCAAGATGCTGTTACTTTTCTCTGTTTTAGTGCAAATTAGAGAGAACTCAGCTGTGGCTAAATACTTACTGCTTTTTACTGTGTTTTCAACACAGTCCTTTTATGTGTATGTACATCTCGCCTGCAAACATTCCTACACACTCAACAACAGATGCATTGAGGATAATTCTGCCAATTACAAAGCTACTAGGAGTGCTGTGGTTGAACTCTGAGTATAGAGCAGCCAGCTGTAGTAGACAACAGCATTTTTTGACACAGCCGGTCACAGCTGACATTTCTGGTTTTGATCCACTGAGTCATCTGAATCCTTTAAGAACACTCATCATGGAAATAGTCTGAAACAGAGAAAGAGTCTGAGCTCTTCTGCAGAATATATTTTTGACACAATTTGCAATGTTAAGCAAGGGCTCTGATGGCTGTGTATATTCTCTTCACTCATAAGTAATAGGGGTGCACTGCTTACTGGTCCTAGTCCTTGTGGTTACAGTGGGATTGTCACTGTTTTATTAGTTACTTTTGCACTTTCTGATGTTCCTGTAACATTCTGTTTCGGGAGAAGTGCCTGTCAAGGAAGCAGGGAGAAGGTGGATGACACGATGAGTGGCTTCCAACACTTGGTTTATGTCTGCACGGGGTGGAGGCATTTTGTTAACTCTGTACTCTCAATGTGGATCAGTCGCTGCTGCCAACATAAATAATTTCAAATATTTCACTGACAATTGCTGCAAAGCTTCAGGAGATTTTCTGCCTATATGACTGAGATTGTCTGCTTTGATTTCAACTTGATTTAATTTTGTAGAAGGAGAAGCAAATACAGGATGAGTGTTAGTGCAGCCCTCCAACTTGCATTATTGATACTTCCAAAGTGTCCAGTTCAAATGGGGGCAGAATGTTAACAGAACTGAGAGTATCAGTCTAGTGGCTGAAGGACAAAAATAAGCTGCCTTTTTGATCTTTGCTGGTCAACAAAAGCATGTTTTGCTAGCTCCAAAAGTCTTTCATGTGAGAGAAAATGGACAGAGATGAAAAACCATGTCTGATCTAACACTTTGGCAAGCTTTATTTTCTTACACCCACAGGAGAAGATTTCTGGCCTTTCAAAAAATAGACAGAAGTAAATCAGAAGTCCCTTTCTACAATGTAGAAAGTCACTGTTAAAGTTTATTCTGTGTATAAAACATCCTCTGTATGCAGAATTATCATCCTTAAAACCCTGCCCTCCATTGAAATTAGATTGGGCAGAAAACCAGAGCCTCTGGGCATAAACCAGACCCTCAGTTCTCAAAATGGATCACAGTGTAAGATTTAGAAAAAATATTTACTATATTTGTTATCATTTTTCTGGCATATTTTTTGGAGAAGTTGGATCAGGCAGAGCTTAGAAACCTGATAAATTTCTCTAACCACTGACTTGGAGTACACATATCTGAAACTGAGCAAGAAATTCAAAATAATTTTTCAGATAAATGCAATTTCTTATTTATTTTCTGTAGAAAACCTGTGAGCAAGTAATGAGATCCATTAATTCACTAATTGCTTGAACGTACTTCACATATTCTAAGTGATATTTTTATTATCTTAGAATGGAGTGATCCGAAATAATTTGTTGAGTTATTTGCATCAAATGTCTGTCCCTGCTTCAATGAGCTTTGCTGCCACTGTGAAGATAAGAAGATGGGAAATCTCTGAGGCTTTTGTATTTTCAGACAATGGGAACAGATTAGGGACAAGGAAGAGAAAATTAAGATTAGGGGATTTTAGAAAAATAAACCTGTGTGTTGCTGTTGGTTTTCATGTCAGAAAAAAACGGATTTTTTTTATTGTAGTACATTTATTTCTGTCATGTTTAGAACCCATATAAAGGTCTATTATTCTCTGTAGGCCACTCAGGTAAGGCAAAGACAAACCCTGCTTCCCTCAACTGCAGCACAGTGCAAAACAAAGGTGAGAGAGTTTCATGGGAGAGAAGGGATGTCCAACTCAAGCTTCTCTGTGAGTGTTACTGTGTTCATCCTGCTTGATGCTTCTCAGAATGAGCTGTATTTCAGTTCAGTAGCCCTTGGCAGTAGGCTGGAGAAAGATGAGATTTTCGTGTGATGTGCTGCACAGGCATGGGGAGAAAGGAAAGAAATTGTGTGAAAAGTTGAAATGACAAGGTCATTGATAGCTGGGTTGTGGGAGCTGCCACTGTAGTTTGTTGTGTTATGATTAGAGAAGGACCAGCTACCATGAATGAGATGAGAGCTGGTTTGAACCTTCATCCACTCCTCTAACCAGACTGAAGAAGAGCCCGTGGTGAGGCTGAAACACATCTAGCAATGGCACATTTAGTTTCTCGACATTAATGAGCTTCTGCTTCTGATAATTTAGCTCAGAATAGAAAACAAGAATCTAGAAAAATATTCAGGACATTAATCAAGTCCAAAATTCTTCATTCTGGGAAACCTGATTTTATAAAACCATATAAAGACAATTTCATACCATTCCCAGCCTTCCATCTGCAACAAGGAGCTCCATATCCTTGTTAATAACCACCCTATTAACAAAATGAAATAAAGCTTTCAAATTTCAACACAAGGTCTTTTTAATTATGAAGCCCTCAGATGAGATGCCAAGCTTCTGTCAAAGGGTGAGTGTGAGAGTAGACTGTGTATGAGGACTTGCAGTGGGAACTACACTGAGCTAAGTGTAGGATCCCTCTGGCAGCTGTTTCTCTTCTCTTTGGCTTTATCCTGTGGGAAGTAGCATTGCATTCAGATTCAGACTACAAGGGATTCTACGAAAGCTGAATTTCTGCACTGGCCATGCTCATTCTGCAGTGTGTCACACTCCCCGTGGTGAGGGCTAAGTTCTCCCTATTTTTTGCAGTCTCTGTCTAATGCAGACAAAATTCCTCCTTCCCACAAGGATTCCGGGAGAAAGCAAAGGCAGAGAGCAAGGGCAAGTGAGACAAGCACTGCAGTTTACCTTGGACTCCCTGTTTTGAAACACTTGACAAGCTCACTGAGGTAATAGTTGTGATTTGGTTGAATAACAAAATCCATATCCAGCCCATTTCTCAAAAGTGCAGTCAGCAGTGCAGGATTCTTCTCTTCCTTTTGCCTTAATAATGTCACTGCTCAGTTCTTGGTTACAGGTATTCATGATGATACAGTGGGGCAGAAATACACAGGAGTCCAGAGTGTTTTGAAGTGGCTCTAGGAGTCACTGAAATAATGACCTATATCGGTATAGGAAACTTTTTTCCTGACCATTTTCATCCTCAGTGTGCTTTACAGACCTGAGAGCTGCATCTCTTTGAACTGTGGCAATGCAGAGCAGAAAGCAGCTTCTCCAGCTGAGGCTGAGGGAACACTCTGCTACGTGAGGACTGGAAGGATAAGCAGAGCTTCTCACCCATATCTGGATAAAGGATTGCCTGTTAATGTGCTTTCCCTTTCTTCCACCCCCTTCCACTCCCCTCCCAAAAGTATACGGCAGTGAAAGAAGGAAACGAAAGACTCCTTTTCTCTTCTACTTGGAGGTAAATGAACCTGACCTACCACTTAACGAAATCTCCTTTTTACAGGATGAAGACAGCAGCTGGGAAAAACAGAAAAAGAAAACAAAAAGGAGGTTTTCTTCTTCATGTGTAAATTTTCCATAAGGAGAATAAAACTTGAAATTAACCTTGCCTATGATTTTAAAATATACAGTTTATTATTTACCCCCAATTATTTTCTTAATGGCTGGACTTCCACAGTCCAGTAAGTCATTGCACTTAAAAGGACACTCTAAGAGAAGTGTTTGGATTTGGATTTTTTAAACAATTATTATCCATTTCTGCAGATTAAATAATGCTTCTGAAAACATGATGCAAGGCCTCAGAATACGGTCCACTGATACCTGCAAACAAAGTCCAATGAACTCCTTACTTGATACATTTTTGACTTTGTAGTTATTGCAATCTGATTTATTATTGTAATGAATTTACTCGTATGGAAAAAAACCAGGCATTATATGGCTCTCTATATATACAAAAATAATGTTTTCTTTTTTGGGGAGTTTAAAGACACATGACTTCGATGTTACTGAAGATTGTGTCATAATCATCAAATGGAGCTGGTGCCAAATAAACCAGATGGAGCTTTCAATCAACAAACTGCATTTATTTTTGATATCTGTGGCTTATTTGTTATCCATGCACCTTTTAATAGGATAAGGTAAGAAAAAAAGACCTGCTCCCAGAGAAAAAAAGAGAGCTATTAGAAGCTCTGACCTTATTATTTAACCTGACAGCACAAATAGATGATGGGAAAAAGTCAAAGTACAATGCCCAACTCCAAGTGGAAGGGATTCGTTTGATGCTTTCTGCTGCAGCAGAGGGTGGCATGAATGATTATTTCATCCTCTCATACTATGAAAAATTTCTGAGTATTTTTATTTATCTGTGCACATATTACACCCAAATTATTGTTGATTGCATTGCTATATTAGCACATTTCTTTTTTTATCTTTGCAAGAATATATATAATTTTATTTAATATATAACTTTTATTGAATATATAACTTTGCCTGTGTCTTTATCAAATTGCTTTTATATACATCTTTGTTTTTACTGTATTACATTCTGGCTGTAGTATGAAAGAGAGGAAAAGTAAGGAGTTTGATAGGTAGCCAATATGTGTCACTTTTTGTATGAAGTATGACATAAAAAAGCCCTATAGGACTCACTTTGGCCTTCCAGAGACATGGAGAGGTCTAGGGAATATATATATATAAAGAAAAAATAAACTCCTATGTAATTGCTTTTGTTTTGTTTATTTTTCCAAATGCCTCTTTTTTTTCTCCCTTTTTTTTCCCTAGTGGTAGTCTTTTCTGCTAAGTGAAGATGGATAATCCAAAATAATACTCCTCTAAGTTTCTTTTAGCATTTGAATGTATGAATACAATTGTATGAAAAATGATGTTGCTTCTCTGAAAGCTGTTCAGCCTTACGTGTAATTTGCTCTTCTCTTTATTCACATGTGTTCCCCTAAGAGAAGAAAAATATCTGCTTGTGGCCTAGGATGTATTTTTTGTTATTCAGACAGATGAAAATCCTGAACGCCAAAAGCTCTCATGTTTATAGAGAACAAACAATCCTACACATTCCTTCCCTGTTCCTGTACAGCTGCCTTTCAGTCAGATCCTACAACTTTGGAGACTTTCTGCCCCACTTGCCTGAGGCTGCAGGAGCCTACTTCCTTTGCCCTTCAGAATATGAAGCAGTTAGAACACAGAAATGAAGATTTTTCCATTTAATTTTAATTTTTATATTTTGATTTCCTAGACAAAACTTTGAACAAGATCTGAATTTTGCCTTACTGTGTGGAATGGTCGTAGAATTTCATGGCAATGAACTGAATTAACTGTAAGGGGAGGTTTTCATACTTGATGCTGTATATACATTCAATATATCAGTGCAATTCATATGATACGTGATTTTCCAATAAAATGACTGAGTTTAAGACACATGTGAGGACTCCTCCATAGCATTCAGATTCTGCATGAGAAGTTTATAGCTGAGTATGGGGGATTCACCTGTGTGGATTGATCTGCTGGGCTCAGTCCAGTGCCACTCACCTCTCCACACCCAGCACTGTAATCAGCAAGTCTCTACACAGAGTAGAAGAGTTCAGGATGACTTAGCTATCAACTTGACCTTTAAGATCCCTTCAGAACAGGTTTGATCCACACTGTTTTACTTTATCCTTCAAACCATCTGTATTAAAACCCTCATTGACCAGAGATAATTATTTGATGCCTTATGTTAGCAATGTCCCAAACCCAACAGGAAAACTGGGGGTGAAAGTCATACCTTACTGAAGCGAAAGGGAGGATTGCTTCCAGTGAAACTGGGATTTCACCCAGAAAACCATACCATGTGCATCTTTATATGGTGCCCATCTTATTATGTAAAGGGTATCTCACAAGCTAGTCTGGTATATTAGTCTAAAAATAGGAGATTTTATTGAAAAAAGGTACAGTGATGGCATAAATTACGTACTGAGTTACTACAAAATCCTGTGTTGCCTGGTATGATAATTATATTGTTCTGTCATTCCTTTGGTAATGAAAAGCTTCACTTATTTCTATGTTATTTTTTTACTGATCATGAGGAATGAAATACATAGGGGAAAAAATTGCAAAATCAACATTAGGCAGTTATCATTAGGCATAGGAGCAATTAACATAGGCATTTGTGATTTGTGAGCAACATTTCTCTTTGGATTTCCATAACTACTTGGTAACTTCAGTAATTTAGTTTCCTCCTTTAAAGTTCCTTCAAACGTCATTTCCATAACCTGCCACTTTCTGGGGCAGATGAATCAGCAGCCTTTGTAACTGCCTGTTTTGTCTCTAGGGATAGTTTTCTACCTATATCTTGATCCAAGTAGGTTGAATTCTTTCCAAAAACTGCTGAAAAACTAGACCCCTCTCAGTCATGTCAGTGAAGCACTGATATGCAGTTAACTCAGTATACGTCAACTATTAGGTAACTAGGATTAGGTAATTAGGATTTCTAGGCCCATGTTAAAAATATATTCTGCTTATTCTGACTTGACTATAGCTATGCCATGCATGAAATCCTATTTGCTTAGGAGACTGTAAATAATTTTAACTGCTCTCACCTATGTACCTATTCCAGACACTGAGGATGGGCTACTGCAGAATACAAGGACATGTATGGCTATAAATTCCTGAAAATCCCAGAATAATACCCAACTCAATAAAATTATAGAAGACAAAGTTCTGAGAACATCTTTCCCAAAGCATTGGCATATCCTACATATAACTTTGTCACTGAATTTTATACTAACATGGTGCTCCAAGTATAACATTGTGTACATTCACAGACAGTAAAATTCCTCCAAAGCCAATTCCTATTTGTGACATCCAAAATGAGAGAGGCTTCTTCCCATATGATTTATTCTTATCCACCCGGAAACAGAAAGCAGTACATCTAACATCCTTTGTGAGAAAGAGAGCAATTTAAAATCTAAATTGTCAGCTTGAAATAGCAGAAAACTTCCAACTGGTCTTGAAAACAATAAATAAACAATATTGAAAACAATAAATAAAATATTTTATAGTTTATTATTTTTGATACTATGTATAGAAACATATGCACTACTATATATCATAATTATACATTGCTTTGTATTAATACAATATACAATATATTAATTAACATGTTTTTTTATATTATACTATAAGAATAATATATAGAAAATACTTCATATCCATTTATATATCTTTTAAAGAGTATGTTACATAAACTAGATGTAAGTTATTAACTACAGTTAGGTATGTGACTATGGTATATTTTTTTATATAATATATTCACACATTCCTGATGAATAATTCCATCTCTCTCCCAAGCAGGATTTCTAGGATATTAACACATGGTTCTAGCATGGATACATTCTGCAGGCACCAGTTTGCCACCAAAGATACTAATCACGGAAGAAAGTGGTATAGAAACTCACATTCATGTTTTGCCTTTCCAAAGGAAGTAAATGACAGCAAAGCATATTTCAAGGTCTGGTTGCCAAAATACTCAATTAAGCAGAATTTGGAGGAGAAGAAGGAGGAGGGGGATGGCTGAAAACTCCCAGTCATACTACAAATGTCAGCTATCTGCTGTCAGAGACCTGGTGACGTTGAACTAAACTGTGAAATATGTGTAATTCTTCAAATATTGCTGATGATGTAGCACCAGATTTTTATTTTTTTCCATGTGCATGTGACTGCTTTTGACCATGACAGGTTTTCATAAATCTGGTGTCATTATAGAACACATGACTTGTGTCACCACTGCTACAACAAGAGAAATCCATCACAGATCAAAGTGCCAGGAAAAGTCCTATTCACTATATAAGCCCCACTTAAGCTTTCCAAATACAGCTTGAGTAGAATTTAAGTGGGCCATAGGCCATTTTTTCACTCCTATACAGACAGGAATCTTACAATGTGAAAACAAATTAAAATATAAAGCATTTTCTAATGTAACACAAAACTATCTGAAGTCACAACTCATTTAGACCTAGATATCTTTGCCACTATTTTACCTTGAATGCCATGTTAATTTTTGTAGAATATGAACCTAAACAATAAAACTGTCCAGTATTATTTTAATACTTTTAACATTAGACCTTCAACCTACATACTGGATCAGATCTATCTGAACAGAGTTGTCCGTAACCTTCTCAGACAACAAGCTCTTTGAGCAAGGATCATGCTCATCTCCTTGATAATGTGTTGCTTAGATTGTTGCAGGCTACAAAAAAAAAATTGCTACAGTAAGATATTTGTTGAACTCTGAAAAATCCACATTTATTTATCCCTATATGTTGTGTGTGTATATATATACATATATATAAATTGATATGTATATTTGCTTACAGGAAAGTGCTTGTACTACTTCACTGTAATGCTTCCTGACTTAGGCAGCCTCTTCATATAATCCTACCTTCTTTTTTTCCCTTGCCAATATTTAAATGCAATGCCAACTTCTATTTTTAATGTGCTTTTTATAATAAGCAAAAGTCTAGGGCACTTTAAAATAGTTATACAGTAAAAAAAATGTAACAACTTATTTAAAGCCTTTAGAGACATCTATGTCATCCCATTGTTTGCAATGAGCAAAATCCTTTTTGTGATTGATTTCAGTAGGTTCCAGCATCTACTTTCTTTCCCAAAATTTTAACACATTGATTTTACTAAGCATTGCAGCCTATGATACCAACTTGTTTTAATGCAGGAAAGTAGGAAACTCTGTACCTCTACAGACCAACAATCCCCACTGAGGTGCTTTGAGTTGGCTGTGAGATCCTAAAGATAATTTTTATTCCACTGATAATAATTTCTCCTTATTTCAATAAAACAATAGAAAATAAAATATTCTGCTCATCAAGGCACATGTGTCTAATTTCACGTAGTATTTCATTTCAAATTGTCTCACATTATTCTCTCTGATTCTGTTAAAAAAATCACTATAGTGGGAGAAAGTCAAACTAGAGATTATATTAGGCTCAGGCAAATGGCATTCACCTATTATAGTCCCTATGTTTTATAATGAAGATACTTCATTGAAACAATGATGCATACTTCAACAGTTCCCTGGAGAGCAGTGAATCCTGTTTGGAGAGATTCATGAATATGTGCATTAGCACAATCCAACTGGAACTTGCCCTTAAAAACGAACCACAAGAGAAGCTGATCAGTTCCCGCTTATGTATATAATCAGAAGGTTATCATATTATCTCCCCCTCCACAGGGAAAAGCAGATGCATATTCTTCTACCACTATAAGAAGAGAAATGCCAAAGGAAACAACAATACCCCCCTTCTATACTTTCAGCAACATTTAACTTATGAAACCAGAAAAACCTTTTACAACAAGAGGAGGAGCTTCTCTAAATGAGGATTTATTTTGCATACAATTAGAGTGTAAACCTTTTAAAAACAATTACATCTGCATTAATTTAGTCAAGGCCATCAATAAACCAGAAGTGAGTTCAAAGACTGCTATAAATGGCAGAGAGATGAGACAAACATTTCACAGAGTCAAGGTTTGCGAAGATATACATGAAGCTCTGTGTCCTGAAGATGAATGAGGAACACTTGGCAGTTCTTGAAGCAGTAGTTTATTTAAAGTACAAAAAATTCAGTGAAAAATACTTCTGGCCAGCAGTTGTGCCCAGCTTTCAAGAAAAATGGCAGACCACCACCAAGCTAGTGACAATGATAAAGAATAGTCACATAGATTTGCAGATTTATCTTTAGGTTTGTAGCAACCTCAGCTCTGTGAAAAAGCATGTAGCAGTGAGATTCCTTACCACCTTTGAAAACAAACTAAAAAGAGCTACTGCCTTATCATGGTGCATATTATGAAGTAGTCATTACACATACCAGACAGTAGCAATAAACTTTATCATCCAAAATGAGCAATCATTTGATCTAAGCTTGAAAAGATTAAGCAGTGCAATGAAACCAGAAAGAAAAAACAAAAATATGGATCACATTCTGGAAAAAACATACCACTGCCTTATTGCTACCTCTTCTGTAGCCTCTCAGTATGTATCCATTATATTGGTAGATAATCGTCCTAAATACAAAATAGATTTTGCTTAAAAAGATGCCTTCAATTTCATTATGGTTAAGAAAATTTCTGATGCTGCTCACCAACATGTTAAATTTAAGTTGTCCAAAAGACATTACTAATACATCTGTAAAAAATTTGGGGAAACTCATGTGAGTCTTCACATCAACAAAAGCCACAGAGACTGTAGTTTTTTAACTTTTAGGATTTTTTTCAGGTATGTATCAAGAGTCTAGCCTTGTGTTTTGCAGCCCAAAGATTCTGCATTCAAAAGCTTTCTGGATGTCTATGGTATTTTGTGCGCAGGAAGCAGAAAACATTACATCTCTATGTACTAGTTTGTCAGCTGTTAGGGGAAAAGCATTATGCCTTCTAAATAAGATATATATATAGAGAGATGGCATAATTATACCCTCTAAAGAGGATATAATCTCATAATTGTGCAGCAGAGTTATCCTCAGATTGCGCCACAAACCATACTTCTATGCCTGATAGACTAACACTGGGTTCTAAAGGTATTATTTTTTACTTAAAATCTGGTTTAATTGAACACATGTGTAGTCATGTGTTGGTTTGTGTGTATGAAGTACGCTATTTACTAAAACAGATCCACCTATCTGGTTAGTTTTTATTCACATGCACACAGATATACAGAAACCAAGCACTTGAAACACTCAACTGTAATTTTTTTTTTTCCACGGCTAATAATGGCTCTTCACCACAAAAAAGGAAAAACACTTTTTTTAAAATGCAGTGGTGGAGGGAAAGGCTGGCAGGTTTATTTTGCTTAACTTGCTGTGGTGTGTCACATCTAGCTCTAAACACAGCAGCTATTACCATATGTCATCAAAAGCCAGCATAAGCAGCTGTGTTGTTCCTCCACAGTGACCCCATCTAGAAGTTTAGAAACCAGGAGCAGGATGATACCTATTTCTAGCCCCACACAGTCATGCACATGCCTATGCACAGTTCAAGAAAGTTTTTAAATGAAAAGAAATATTTCACCCTATTGAATACTTCACTGCTTCTATGCCTTGTTTTTGCAGGATGCATCATTTCACAGAAACATTTGCCAAATATATGGCAAAACCCATTAAATTCTGATGTTTCTCTGGGTGCTGTAAAGGTACAACAAAACAACTACATATATATTTTTATATCTATATATGCTTTTGTCTCTGCTGTTTGCTGAGTTTTTTGAACTTGTGCAAAAAGCAGTTTTCACCAGTGTAACAGTGATGTTTAGTGAAGACAAAGCTTGTTCATCACAGCAGGGGGACAAAGGGGAGGGGAACGAAGGTCAAAGGGTAAATTCCAATTGCTGAGACATGTTTTTATGAGTTGAATCTTAACCATGTGATAAGCAGCATTCAGAGTCTAAGCAAAATGGAGTAAGGAATCTTACTTATCTGGGGGAGCATTCACAAACCACTGTAACAGTTTGATACCTGGCTGACAAAAGCTGGGTTCTTGCTTTCCAGTGGTTGCTTTTTCCTTTTGTTCTAGTTGTCAGATGGAGTGTTCTTAGGTAATTAACATGTTCCTTCAGCCTTTGGAAATGGAGAGGAAAATGAGTGCTTGGTTTCTGCTGTATGCATGGCAATTACTTCTGCTTCACAGAGTGCCTTTGATTCCCAAGATACACAAAAGGTGCTGGTGCTACCTTTTTAGTAGAAACAACGTGCAGGAAGGAAGGGGCTTCCCTTACATAGGAACAAAACCACTGTAGGCAGGAGCTGCAGACACTGCGTGTGAAGGGGAACAGCAGCAGCTGTTCCAAGGACAGGTGTAGCAGATTTTCCACCACTCTTACACAAATAGGATACGATAAACTTTTGCCCTCTTGGCAGATCCTTTTCCTGGTTGTGATCAGCGCTACTTCTCTTCTGTTTACATGGTAGGAGTGCAGGAATCCTGCATCCAGGTGGATGGTATTGGGCATATCTCCTTATAGAATGGATATATTAATTGTAGCTGTGCTGCGACTGAACTGATGAAGGTCTGCTAACTATCTTTGGATACTAACTATCTACTGGTAGCTGAGCCCAAGGACCATAAAGATGGGATTTTGATAAGCAGAGATGCCATTCCTGCTGAAACTCCCTAAAAGTGCGTCATTAGAAGAATTTAATTAACTGAGTGTAAAAAGTTAGCTGTAGCTCTTTATCTGGCCTTGCTAAATCAATTTATCTGCTGATATTATTGTTTGATATAAATGAGTGCATCTATGCAAGTTTATGCTTGCAAAAATATTAATCTGTTGGTTTTGTACAAGTTGTAGGAGTACTGCCAGTAATACCACAAATTAGGCCAAACAAAAATAATGAGCCACTTAAATGCTGTGTTACTATATATGAAAGAAGATTTAGAAAACAAAGTCCGCTCCTTGTCCTGTTGTTAAAGCTCTGTGAACACTGACAGTAATTTAATATAACCAGAACCCACCCACACTGTTTGATTCCTGTGTTTTGACAGACAATTTACCAGTTCCTCAGTTGCTCTAAATCTGCAGTTTCACTTCAGTCACTGGAGCTATATCAGTTTATTCCACTTATGGACCTGATCCAACACCTTCAAATAGCTACAGGAGAAGATTTCTGCCTATTTTGTCCTGCTTTCCAGTATCTGCTCCCTGTTTTCTCATATAGCAGATATGACATAATTTTCCCACCAATTACTGTTACAACTATCATAAGTGGTGGAAAATATGTCATGCAATCCTGATCCTAAAATATACACCTCGAATGAGTAAATGCTACTGACTTTAAAGGACAGTTCTCTTGAGTTTAAGGTTATAGAATTATTGCTGAAGTTTGTACAGTGATGCAGTACAGTCTGTTTTGCTTCAACACAAAAAATTTATTAATGGGAGTAATTGAAAGGTATCTTTTTCTTATGAGCAGAGCCACAACATTCACTCCAAATATTAGCGATGTCACATGTCCCCTGAAGGTCCAAATCTTTCTAAGTGCTTCAGGGGAGATAAGAGAGATTAACAGCCTGAAGAAATACTCCTACTATGAGCTCTCATGTAAGCTTCATATTTGTCCTAGAAGAATCAAAGTCTAGCAATGGGACATATTTTTCCACTTCTTAGGTTTTCATTGCAGTATCTTTCTTCTGTACCACTTGTATAATTGAGTTTCCCTATTTTGGAATGGGTTCACTTGACCCCAGAATAACCTAAAATATTACTAAATTATTTTCACCATTTTCTAAGGAAAAAATGATTTGCTTTACTCCTAGCGTCAGCAAATAATAAAATATTGTTGCTTTGCTGATAGCACAGCAGACAAAACCCATAAACATAAATAGAGTATTTGCAATGCTAAAAATTGACTCAAACAGAGAGCAAAATTAACTTTTTAATTTTGTTTAGAGCAGAGATATGAAATAATCTCCAAAGTCAAACACTGTTAAAAATCTTATTTTAAACTAGGGAACATTTGACAGCACTGAAGCTTTCACACAGCTAAACAAAAGCTTTCTGAGGGAAGTTTCAGATGGCATTTCCTTCTGCTTTGTCCATATTCTAAGTGCCCTCTACTGCTAGAGGAGCCGCACTACAGAGAAAACCTGCTCGGCTGCAAGAGCAAGGAGGAACCCACCCAGGGACTGCTGGAAAGGAAGAATTTCCTGCTTTTCAGCCTGTATATAGCTGGATTTGAAAGCTACCAGCAATAAGATGTTATGTTTTAATAAGTTTAATCCAGTGTGAATGGGAATATGTAATCATTTATTTCTCCTCACAACAACAATGTTCTCAAATGTGAGTTGTTCCTTTGATTTCTCTGCCCATTTGTGATCTGTATTTCTGCATTTGAGAGAAATGTTTCCCAAGCCCGGCTGAGGTGCAGACAAGTTTTACACTTGTGCCCAAGCACCAGGCGCAGTCAGGGAGGGAAGGATCCCTCCCAGTGGAGCTGATGGGCTGCAGTGGCTGGGGAAGCTGGAGCAGTGTGATCAACACTGGCAGCAGAAATTCTTTCTGGGGCACAGGAGGTGTGAGCCAGGACTCACTCCCCTGGGAAGGAGCTCTCCTCCTCCTGAGTTAGAGCCCTTGCCATGCACAGCCCGGCCCTCCGGGAGCTGCTGTGCATTCCTCCTGTGCCAATCGTACTGCATTTCTCAGCAGAATGATTGTCATTCCTTTAGCAAGCTTGTATTGCTCACAGAGACCAAAAGTGACTTAGGAGTTCCTGGGAGTTATTTCCACGTTAAGCGGTCAGACAGAGAAAATGCACGTCTGCACTATGTGGAGCTGCAGATCTGATTGTGAAAATCAGTTCTGAAAGCAGGGGGGGAAAACAACTCATCTATAACTCAACTTTGGCCTTTTAGTTAGCTGAGGATATTTATGTATTCTAGATAGTCTTAGTACATTTAAAAATCTGTATTGTACATAGTGTAAGACCATGCACACGTGCAAGTGCATGCATGTGTGTACATACACGTATTTACAAATATATATATGTATGTCTGTATTTACAGTGTGTTTGGGGAGATGGATAGTCCAATCACACTGGCTAAGCTGTGAAAAAACATAAAACCTAATACTGAAGTCCCTGGTCTCTGATCAGATTAACCCTTCATTTCCCAGCACACCTGGCAGTACACTGAAATTTCCTGTCTCCTGCAGAGGTCATTATGAGTTCAGGTACGGTCTCAGCATTTGAAGGATACAGGAATCTCTGAAGCGTGGGAATTACGGCCATTTGTTGGTGATGTGGAGGCCTTGCTGGTTGCTGAAGTGACCAATGATATGGGTGCAGCTCTACTGTGGGGAATATTGAAGCTGATGGGAGTTCCCAGTGCTGCAACAGCCAGCGCTTCATTATAAAGAAGTATCTGAGAAATTACATTTTTGCTGCTTTTTTCCTCCTTTTCTGATTTACAATATGAAAGCCATTCCATAGACCTGTGTGACCTCAGGGTGATATTGAAAAACTATAAAAGCAAGAGCTCAGCTATATTCTCTGCTCTTCCTCATGAACGTACAGGATTATTTTTTATAGGATATTCTGAAGTGTCATGTCCAACCTGATTTAAATAAGGCAAACCACAGGAATGAGTTTGCTACTTTTGGGACAGCCTTTGAAACTAGTTTCCCTTGCAAAATATGGGATAGCGCTTTCAAATGATTTTTCCTAGGACTTAGAAGAATTCTGAAAAACAAACAAAAAATTAAATTCAATTAAGTCTATATATTCATCAGATTGTGAAGTCAGTTCTTGAACTTGCTAGCTGAGATTCCTCAATAAGCAGTTCATATTGAAAGTGAACAAATTTATACACTGAACATAAGGAGGCAGGTGTTCTCAAGAATCTTTTGCTTCTAGAAATACTCTCATGTTTTACCATGCAATTAAAATTATACCAGCCATATGAGATAGAGCTGAATTATCTTCCACTATATATATAATATATATATATTTATATGATGCTTCTGTGAATATAAGATTTATGAGGCCTCCTGCACTTGAAAATGAGGCATTTTGTTTCAGTGAGAATAACTTTCAGCATGATAGTGATCCTTCAAGCTTTCCAAGGGCAGGACATCAGTCCCCATCTCAGTGCAGAGCTCCAAATGCTCAACAGATGTTATTGTTTGAACCTCCATGCTCAATTCATCTTTTGTCCTCTGCTGAGAGTGGAGACAAAGGTGTTGATCATTTCCTACCTCTTTTGATGGATTTTGTTCTGGATGCAATAGTTTGAGGTGACAAATTTTACTACAGGAAGAAAACCAGATACTAAAGAGCTCTTCAATATAGTATAGGCAGATTGAACAATAAGCTGTGATTTCTAGTGGAAGTGGACAAATTCAACTAAGCAACAAACTATGTATAAAACCAAACCCCATAGCTCTTCTTCAAGTTATACAAACTCCTAGTATCTTCAGATAAAAACTTGACATTTTCAAGGAAGTTACATGCTAGTCAAGTAGAAATTATTTGGTTTACTACAGAGATAACTGGTTAGAATTTGGTGGCTTCTAATTCCCCTGTAGTATGCTGGATTACAGTGATTGATGACAAAAGATCAGAACTATTCAGTAGACCCCTCAAGGCAGAGCTCCATGAACATTTGCACATGGAGATGCTCTAGATATTAATGACATTGGCTTTTCACAGCCTGTGTCCAGTTTGATTCAGGCACTGGACACGAAAGGTCCATGTAATGAGATACAAAAGTGGTTGCAAGAAATTTACTTCATCTTGAATTCTGGTAGTTTAAGTGGATCACTCTCCAGTGGTGAAGTCTGATTTGCCAAGAATGGTACAGCTCCTGTCCTAGAGTGCTGGCCAAACCACCACAGATTGTGAAGAAATCCGGGACTGGGCAAACTAGTCAGCATACTGAGGCCACTGCTAAAAAGTAGAATGAAAAGATACAGCAAGATCTAGCAGTATGAGTGGAGTGGAAAAGCATCAAGGACTGGTACTCCTGAGCTATTGTCTCAATGTTTCTCAGCTGCTCACATCAAGCATTAACAGCAAAGGATTCAGAAGATGAGGATGAATGGTCAGAGATACCTTCTCATCACTTGCCTTTTCCTTGACTGACTCGCCACCCTCATGTGGGAGCCTCCGTCTTTAGAGCTCCCTAGTATGAAAGGGGCATAGTGCTCATGCTATTTATGGCAGCTCTCTCCTGGAAGACCATGAAGTTTTATAAGCTCCAGTTGAATCCAAGACACCACATTCCCTACTCCTCTATGCCAGTGAGCAGCATTTCCCAGAGACATAGTCTCACTAACAGAGAGTGGCCCAGCTCCTCTGTCCTGGCCAAGGACCATATTGTGCTCTGCCTCCCTCTTTGGCTTATGCCCACTGCTCTCATGCTGGCTCTTGCTCATTCACATGCACACGCTCTCTCTCCATGTGCATGGATACATAAGGTAAGTCATGTACATTCCAGTAATATGTATTCCTTTGAGTATTTTTGCACAGCATAAATATTCTGTACATGCAAATACATGGCTATCACTAATATTCCCTTGCACCCCTCCCCTTTCCACTTAAGAGTTCAACCTTCAATCCACTAAGAAAATCTCAGCAAAGGATAAGGAATGAAGCAATTTTATTTAAAAGATACACTACTTACACTATATTGGAGTGAGCCATAAAAACTTTAAAGTAAGATTATTAGAAAGTATTTAACAAGTCGGGTATTTAGAAGCTTCTTCTCAGCCTGGTTGCAAAAGAGCTCAATAATTCCTAGCTCAGACTTAAATAAGTGCTAGTAAAGCTTGACATTACTACGATGAAAAATTATACACAAAATACTACAAGTGACAGTCCTGCTTATATCAAGCAGTAATGGGGTGAACTTTCTCTAATTTTGAAAAATTAAACAAGATAATTTAATGAGTATTGATCAACTGCAGCTATTGACGGAAAGATTTTATCAAATTACCTGATGAAAATAAAATTTTGCTTTGCAAAAATAGTGTTAATGCAATAAGGTCTATGTAGTATTTAATGTGCTTTTTGAAGATTTGAATTGGGAATCTAGAACCGTATAAAACAGCTGTTTTACATATTATGTGAGTTAACCATCAGCTCATGGCTCTCGAAGTCTAATTATAAGTGGGAAATTATCACTGAGTAGGATCTCACTAGAATTTTTTCCAACTTTGTCATATTTTTATTAACAACTGATAGAAATCATCTAATCATATCACCTCTGATGAAGTTTTCATAAAAAGGAAAGACTGAAAAGTGATAAATAAGGATAAAAGCAGATCATTAGTATAAAAGAATCTGAACTGTATAGAGAGCTAGAACAGGCAAACACATGCTTCAACACCAATGATAAAAGGCTCTTTATCTAAAAGAAAATATATGTCATATTAAAAAGAAAGAAATCCCAGATTTTAAGATTATCAGGCAGTATTTTCAAAAGGAAGTAGCACTCACGACAGACACCTGAACATGAGTTGCTTCTGAGTAGCCACTGTGGCTTCTGTAAATGAAGATATGATTTAGTGAAATAAAAACCAAAACATTTGAGGGTTATAGTTTCTTGATATTGGAGCATCTGCTGTCAGACTCCAACACAGCTGCCCACACTTTAAGGAAGATATTACAAAAAAATCCGAGGTGGTTCAGAAAAGAGGTAGAAAACAAAGAGAAAAGCTGCAAAATTTACTATAAATATTAAAAATGGTGGTAAAGTTGTATTATTAACTTGATCAGTTCACACCTGAATATGGAGTTTTGAACATCTATATTTTGGATGCCATATTTTGACTAAGTTTCTGTAGATATTTTGGGATAAATCTACTACTTACTCTAATGCAATAACTTCTTCTTGGGGTAGTTTGGAAGATATTAAATTCGTGAGCATCACCTTTGCTGACTGTATAACTGCAACTTTTCCCCTCTCAAAATTCCTGCTAGAAAGGTAGCAAAAGAGTAAGCCCAAAGTCTAGATGGAGATAAAAAAGTTGTGACGTTTTATCTTAGCTAATAAACCTGTCTACATAATTAGAGGCTGGAATTTGCTGTGTTTTATGCACATGTTGAGGAATGAAAAACACAGCTATTTCCTCCTTGCCTTCAGAAGTGTGTCTACACACAGTTCTGTCTCTGTGCAGACATCCCTGGTGTGAGACAGGATGGCTGGACAGCTGGCAGGCTTGTGCTTGCCTCTGGCACAGTGAAGTATGGAGGTAAGCAATGAGACACAGAGCAAGGAAAGGCCTTGTGCAGCTCTACCAGCTTGGCTTGAGCTACTTGCTCCAATCTGAATCTGGGCTTTGCTACCAAGCAGCAGAGGTAAGACTTTGAACTCATCAGAAAGAAGGTCAAAAGAGCAGATTTTCTCAAATCTGTAGTTATCTACATGGGGAAGAGTACTTTGAAGAATGCACAGTTGTTCAGTCTAACAGAAAGATATGATGAGGTCCAACACCTGGAAGCAGAAGTGAGAATAATTCAGACTAGACTTAAGGCTTGTATTTTTAACATTTTGGGTAATTAGGCATTGTGCACTAGCAAGTCAAGACTGCACTGTATTTTTCATCATGAGAAAATGTTAAGATTGGGTATTTCTCTAAAAGATATATTCAGCTCAACCACAGCTGTAAGACTAGAAAAAGGAATTAATTTGGGGATGTTCTTTGACTTACGTTACGTAGAAAATGAGGAGAATAGAATAGATAATCACAGTATGACATTTTGCCTTAAAGTGTGGATAATCGTGAGTTTGAAAAGAGAAGAGGAAATGCAAAAGATTTGTGGAAAAGATAGTTCACTGAAGTAGACATAGTGAGAAATTCTAATTTGTGTATGCACTTCTCTCTCTTTTGTGCAGCTAGGACTCTACCCAGTGTATTTGAGCAGACTTGCACCAGTACTGACCAGATTTATTCAGGAGCTGGAAGATAATGTCTCAGCTCAGCTTCCACTGTGGATCCACTGCGTTTCCCTGAGTGACTGCACAAAGTTCCAAGTATGAAAAAACTGTCTGTGCTCTCCGGGGCTGGCAATAAAACACAGAATAGCTGAGAATGAAAACAGCTGGCTTAGGTAGATCGTAGATAAACATCTACTTAGACCTGTAAGTTACATGATGTAAGTCCACACGTCAAAGCAATAACTTAACCCATGGCTCTGACAAGTCTGTCTGCTCGATTCTTTGCTTGCCCAAGCACTGAAATGCCAGTTCAGCAGATGACCTGAACCACCCATTCCTATTTCCTGTTGACCAAAATCTAAATGATATTTCCAGAAATGTCATATTCTTTTCGTAACTTTCCCCTTTTTCACAGTTCTTGCAAATCTCTCAGACACCTGGAACTCTCTACTAAGGACCAAATCCTTCATCTCCCACAATGGCAATAAACCATCAGAATTTAGGAATAGAAATAGGTTGCAGCTGCCACGTATAATGCCACAGATAACACAGAATGGAAAAAGTCAGCTTTTACTGCTTTCCTAAAAAAAGAAAAATTAACCCTTGACTTGCAGCTCTATAGTCACCTCTTATTTCAAGCATTTTTTCTTCCAGTTATTTCCAGGAATAAAAGCTCAGAATTAGAACTGCTCTTTCTCACTGCCAGTTAAACTTTTAGGGATAGTTTTAGAAGTTCTGAAAAAGAAAAGTTCATCTTCCCTGAACCTGTGCATTGCCTAACAATGCCTGTAATCATTTGCTCCTCATTTCATCAATTTCTACATTTATTATAGTTTTATCACATGTTAGAGATAGCTAAAATTTTTTTTGCATGGTCGCTAGACCCTCTCTAATGTCAGAGTGAAGCTGGGTATATAAAGATTTCACAGATTAGGATCACTGCATGGCTAGTACAGTCCTATTTATTTCTAAGATATTGTAGCAGCTGAGATCAGATGAGGTATTTGGGCCAGTAGGTCAAGTTTTGCTGGGAAAGAGGATGGTGCTGTCTGTTAGGGATCCTAAGCCCAAGCAAACCAGGCAGTATATAACACTGCAAAGTCTCCCAAATGTCTTTCATGAGAGATAAAGGTGACCAAATCAATCTTGGTTCTAATAGAGCTGGATTTTAAAAACAGAAATATCAAATTGTACTGCAGCTCCAAATGGGCATACAGACAAGCTGAAATAATAATTTTCATCAAGACCCTCAATGTTATTAACATCCTTACTAAGCTTCTGATAATATTTTGTTTGGAAAATACCACCTATCTCTGTTCACATGTGAAATAGCAAAAGATGGGAAAATACATTATGCCACAATTCACAAGAAGTTTTTCCTGAATCACTGCTTCATCAGCAGTTTGGAGTAGGTGCTTTGAAGAGCCTTCTCTTGCAAGTCCCTGTTTTTCCCAGCTCTTTTTTTTTGGGGACACATGCCACACTTTTCTCAGCCACTGCCAACAATGGCTCCATTCTGTGACACAGGAAGCCCACTCACACACTGAAATGGCAACTGTCTGTACAGCATCCTCTGAGGCAGCTCAATGAATATTAGCCTTGTCTTGGGCTCTGCTCATATAATTTCTGCGTTATTTTAATTGTACCTTAGCTGCGTGTACATAACTCTTTGAAAGACCACATCCTAATTCTGGATTTGGACCCTCTTTCTGGAACCATGCAGTTGATTCCTCATATAGGCTTGCCCAGCTTGGGAATGAATCTAACCAAGGATGCTTCCCAAGCTGTAGGGAGCAGAGTCACAACTTGGTGCACTGTGAAAACGTAAATCTTCATGGCACATCTATATTTGTTGTGCACCCTATGCTTGAATTCCTGTTGTACTCAACAATGTGATAAGGCCTTCACCAAAAAATAAAGCAGATTACAAGCTTGAGTTATGGCATAGAGAGGATACCATCTGAGAAAAAGTACTAAGAAAATAAAGAAACCCCCAGCTTCCATGTAGAAAGCACAAGCAACACTCAAACCTTGAAAAAAGTGCAAGAAAATCACAGGCAGTTGCTGTACTTCAGGCGTCAACGATGGAGCTGGTGTGGGGTTCCTCACCCAGAGAAGGGTGAGAAAGCTGCATACCAGTAGAGGAGATGTGGCTGCAGAGATGCATTGATAAGACACAGCAGAAAAGAGTAAGTCAAAACAAGCTAATTTGGGAGCCTAAACCACAGATTTCCTCACTTTAACAAACCTTTGTGTGCCAGAGCATCTAGACAGCAAATTTTATCCTGGAGAAATCTTTCTGCAATTTCTCACTGATTTTTTTTTCTTCTTGCCCTTTTTCCCAAATAAGAGACCTTATATTCAATAGTATCTTGGTACATACTGGTGCATATTAAGGAAAGACAGATTCAGTTCAAATTTTTCTTGTTTACAATTTCAGGCTGAATTCTGCCCTCCAGTCCTGACTCCAACGGGAGTAACACTTGTGTAATTGAATACAGAATGCAACCCTTAGGGTTTTGGTCTGACCAGTAACAGAACTTTATGTGTGTTTAATTCATTTTTAGGTTCAGGCATTTTTTCAAATTGGGGCATAAGTTCTGCTCTCGTGTGAGGAATGAAAATAATAAAAAAAAAGCAGAAACTTATATTTGGTTTCAGTACAGTCATGCATCCATGCATACATCCATATGTAACATGTAGAAAGAAAGAGAGGAAGGAATGTCTGGAAGATATTATTTTTAGAGGTACATAACCATTACACATCCTTCCTTATTGTTGAGAAAGCCTTCAAATCAATGCAGTAACAAAACATTCACTTGTTGTTTATTGATGAGGATGCTCCGGTGTCCAGCTGTAACAGGGTCCTGTTCTGAGGGAGAGAGCCTGCAGCAAACTCCCTCAGCTGCACTGGGAGCAGGATCAGGCCATGCTGGTTTGGAGGTCACTGCATAATATATTCATTTTTACAATACTGGGCACAGAATGGCCTATTTGGTAGATGCTTTACTTTCCTGCAAGTTTTGTATTGAGAAAATATGACAATATTTAGGGCGGGGTAAAATATACCTGAAGAAAGAAATTAACGTGGTCATGAGGAAGGATATTTTCAGTAAGGAGCTTGGCCTACTTAAGTCTGTGCATGGATCAGTAATAACCAACCTCCTTCTGGAATGCCGAATTAATTCCCAAAGCTACAGTAACCCCTAAATTATCAAAGTTTTGCCAAGCCAAGGGAAAGTACAGTAATTTCACGATTATAAGCCGCACCTGAATATAAGGCGCACTACTGGGGTAGGCTGGATTCTTCAATGAAAAAGGTGCAGCTTATATTCATGAAATTACTGTAGTTACTGTACCAAATCTGAAAGCAAAATTGAGAGAGAGATAAAAAAAGCAGAGGTAATATACTCAGAGACAAATAATAATTAAAAGAAAAACTAAAATAACATTACTTTGATTTTTACTCTAAAAAACACATCAGAAAGCTTGCACTAGTTTTTTGTGAATTATGATATCAGTACAACACACAATATGTTAGGACATTTTAGCAGATGGGGATGAGAAAAATTGCAAAGGTGAGATGATATTTAGCCAAGTTGTCTGAGAACTGATATGTGAAATCAAACAGTAATGGTGCTTTGGTTTAAAGCATCCAGAGAGGCAAAGAAACAAAATGTGATTAATGCAACATTGATCTTCACTAAAATTCCTATGGTGCTAGTTAATGCAGGCCTGAACATTTATTTCTGTGTCAGGTAAAGAAGTAGACACAAAACATCAGTATCATATGGAAAAAAATCAAGATGAACTTTTGTACAGCAGTCATGCCCCAAAATCTTTTATAGTTGTTAGATCACATCAATGTGTATATGAATAGCACAGCCAGTTGATACAGTGTGACTGGATTTTCAACAGACTTTCAACAAAATCCCTCACTAAAGACTCTTAGAGAAACAAAAACTTGAAGATTAGTCATGGGCTAAATGGAAGGTATTCCTCAGGATTAGCAACTGGTGAAAAGAAGGGAAACAAAGGGAAACAGTAAGTGGTCAGTTTTCACAGAGAAGGACAATTACTGGCAGAATTCCACTGGAGAGCTCTCTTGAGATTCTGATGTTCAATGTATTAATAAATTATCTGGAAAACATTAAGTAGCGAGTTGTTGCTTTACAGTTTATGAGAATGATTCAGGATTAAATCTATGATGCAACGTGTTACAGACTCAACAACAAAAATAACACATGGAGTAAAGGGTAAAAACTTGGAGGTAAACAGCTTTAATATATACGGGAGAAGACATTCTCATCTCAGGAGATTTTAGACGACTACGAGACTATTGGCTGTGCCAATAGGCACCGAACAATGCTATTGTTGAACAATGCCAGAACAATGCTACTGACAACAAAAGGCAAGGAGGGAGTTCAGAGTTACCAGAAGAAGAATAAAAGAAAGAAAATATCATTGCGCTTAAGTCTGTGGTACATGCATACCCAGAGCTCCCTGTGCAGCTGGGGTGAACGGTGTTGAGGAACCCCAAAGGGTTTCTGAGAGACAAAGACTGAACTTGTCTTCGAGAGTCTCAAATATGTCTTTTGTGCAACTGCTGATCACTTCACAGCTGGCAAAGTGAGCCTAGTGTAAAACCACACATTTTATACTTCCTGTGGAGATTCTGAGCAGCACAGCCACCATGATATGTTAAGGACATATCTGTTCCCATGAGGAATAACCATCCAATGTGTACTCTATCCTTTCTGGGAAGAACTGGCTTTCCTATGTGTGTGCTGTATGGGTGATTAGTGTAAGCAGAGCTACACTCTGCTGAGCAATGTGTACCTACACACTGCTGTCCAGGAAAATTATGCTGAAAACATGGTGATCCTACCAAGTTCCTAGGGGGATTTCCTTGCATCTCCTTTTGCTGCCAGGGCACCCCTATGGCTCCATATCAGGAAAATCTAAACAGTGGCTGGAGTGGACTCCCTGAGATCTGTTTGTCCAAGGCAGGGATAGCTAAAAGGCTTTTCTGCAGCAGATGCTGAACAGTTTAACAGAATCTAATTCTACATATTCCTACATGTGAGCATGTCTATCTTGGCGTGCATGTGTGTTGATACTCCTATATGGCCAATAGAGATTTTTGATACTAGATAGATTTATAGTTGTCTAATTGTGAAAATCATACTGTGTGCAGTAAATCCTTTTGCTAAGTCAGATTAAAGGTGCTGTTACTCATGGCAATGTAATACTATCTATAATTTCTGTGTTAAACTTGACATTATAAATCCTTTAATCTGAGTATTTAAAAGCTGTTCTATGGCTCATTTTTCACACGGCATTCCAGTTAACACATTTACTGCTAATGAACCACTAACTTGTTCTTTCTTTCTTGGATAAATGCTGTTGACCAAGATTATTATTTGCTCATCAAATAATTTTTTTTTTTGCTTTTTAATTGCTTCAATAAAAATATACACCAATAATGCATTTTTAATTACACTTCCCAGGTGACCTATGCAAAAAGAGGTTTTATAATGAAGCCACAATAATTAGCCTGTCACAGTCCAGTTTGGGGCTATTGTGTAGTTGTCCTTTCCATGGTTCACCTTAGCCTGACTGGAATTCTAAAAGCCTTATATATTATCTCCAGTAACACTTAGAAAGGTATTAAAAATGTGCTCAGTACTGGCAGAAGCAGGCTTTCTAATTATTGTCAACTATTTCCAGTATGACGTGGCATATTCCCTTGAGAACTGAAACAACAGCCCACTCCAGGATTTGTAATAGGCCCTAGAGCCTAAGTAGTTGTAGACAGAGCTGTTTCCCTCAGGATAGATAATTGGTTTACATAGCAGCTTCACATCTGAACTAAATCTGTTTTTTTCCTATTGTCATTTCCCTGTTAAATATACATAACTATTTGGGGGTATTAAATACAATGTGACTGACTATTTAATAGCAGAATAATTTGCATGAGCTACTTTACCTGGAATACTAATAACTGTTATCACCCTACATTTCCTTGCATAAATGATAAATATTATTAAGGTGAAATTCTGTAGTCCTTAATCAAGAACACCTTTCACTGAAGCCACTGGGAGTTTTGCTCAATTAAATATTGCAAACATATCTCTCAGCTTGTTGAAAGTAAGAGATCATTATTAAGATATTCTACCTAATGTTTTCATTGGTCAGCTTATGAAATGAGTATTAATGTTATGTACAGGTATAACCAACACTGTAGGGTGCTGATCTTTTATCATCAGTTTATAAACCACTTTCATGAAATGCTCAATTAGCAGAATTAATGGTTAAGAGACAAATATATTTGCTGTCAGTGGAAATAACCTGATTCTAGCAACCACATGTCCTGAGTCTGAGTTGCTATAAAGAGAGATAGTGAGTTTATTTTTAAAATACATTTTACTTTAAGCTTGCAAATCTAGGAGCAGTATGTACAAAACAATTCTAAAAGAAATCAAGGCACTGCAATAGCTATAGTCTATTCCTTTAACAAAGGATGTCTCACTATTTCATGTAAGGAAGAAAACAATTGTCGATCATTTGAATAAAACTTATTTGCTCACTGCTTTTCAAGGAACATAAAATCCTGAGTCTGCAAGAACGAAGTACTTCAGAAATTCAGGATGTTCAGAAATCACAGGATTACATCCTAATCCTTGTAGTTAAATGTGATACCCAGCTGTGCAATGCAGTTAGAGATTTCATGTCTTTGACACTAAATTTGATCATGTTGGAGTCGAAGGACCCTAATAACAAGATTTATACTGCACTTTCTATTTGTCCCCTCATTTTAGGGAGTGTCCTGGGTGCATAAAAATTATTATTGTGCCTGTAGCTTTTTATCTGATGTACACAAGAACTTAAAATACCACATATATTTCTAGTGTCCATCATTCAGCACCAGCTCAAAAATCACACAGATGTTACGATTTCAAAAGCATGCTTTGTCACTCTTTTTGTCTGATATTAAAATGTTGTTGCTACACATTTTCTGTCCCTGAAAGGAAACATTTCAGAAAAAGAAACAGTAGGAAATCAATTCATAAGAGTGGTCAAAATGTAATACCCTGAAGTTTACAATTCTTTGTAGAAATACCTAGGGATATTTCGTCTCATAAGAGGTACAGGTCAGACCCTGCACACCATGATCATTGATTTCAGTGTATAGAGCCAGTGGCTCCAATTCTACAAAATACTCAAGTCCTTGTGAAAAGCTACTAAAGCATAGCAAAACCATTAAGCATGGGCTTAGCTTTAAATTATGCTTAAGTTAAATGGAAGGCAAAAGGATCTAAATCTGCATTTGCCCATTACCAAGAAGTTCTTTTGCCCAAAGAAAAACACTGTATTGTGCTGGGAGAGGTAGCTCCTCTCCACCAAGGATAGTGTGGCTTGTTCCAGAGATCCAGCTGTCAAACTTAAGTATTTTAATGAACAGTAAACAATATTGTTAAAACAAATCTTAGACTAAAATACCTAATATGCACAAATATGACATGGCGTATATTTTGTGCGTAAGAATGAATTTCTTAGAGGTGGAGAAAGGATGAGTAAAAAAGTCAGTCGTGAGTTGTCAAATATAACCTTTTGGCATTCTAATAAACTGTTGCTTGGATAGAAATATCAAGCTATTACTAATGGCTATTAATGTGTACATGCTTCATGTAATTTTATAGTATCTTATTTTAATATCTGTAATTGTAATGAATTGCAATTTAGGAAGGAAACAATTTTCATTTACTTTATATAACATAATTATGGACCAAATTAACCCCACACTAGTCTTAATTACATTTAGTTTCGTTTGGCTGATCAAGCAATTAATGTGCCACTGTATTTTGGAAGTAAAAACCAAGTTGTTATGGTCTGTCTTCAAAAAACATGTACGCATCTCAAATGTAGCCACTGTGTAAAACTGTCCTTTGGAATATTTTTTTTTTTTTCCCTTGGTTTACTGTACATCCGTATGTTGCAGCACAAGAATGTGAGTATAATGAGGCCCTTCTGCACCTGGGGTCCTGTTATACTATGCTGCTTAATAATCTTCTCTTCATGGCACCCTTTATCTTCTGTTCTCAGATTGTACTTGTGCTTTTCTCTTTTAATTGGGAACTAATTTTAATTTTGCCATTAGAGACGATAATAAAGCCCACATATAAACTTGTGATTTCCTCAAGCCTCTGTACTGTCACTCAACCTTTTTTTTGAAGTCAGGACTGGAACTAGCTCTTTTTGCTCTTCTGCCTAAAGAATAGCAGAGGGAGAATATTTGTAAAAGCCAAGACTAGAAAACCCATAAAATATTGAGCTGCATACTGATGTTCATATTCGGGTTTTCCTCAGCACTCCAGTGAAATAAATGCCACCAGAATGAAGCATGAAAGCAGTGTAATGGCTTTAGGATCTGACCCATTAGTATTTACTACTATCTATCAGTGTGTCTAATCCTTTTCAACTAATTGAGAGAGAAAACAGCCTTCTGCAATATAGGTATGTTGTGAATCTAATTGGGTTAGTACAAGGTAATTTAAGTACAGTTCATAAGCAGGGACATTCGCACAAAAACATAGGCACTGTATTATCTATTTATGAGGATTTGGAGGTGCTTTCAGAAGTCAAGTGACTCATGTCATAGCAATAGCTATTTTCAAAATTTGAAAAAATGACTATTCCTATGACCTTCACATTTCTCAATGGAAAGCAGCAGTGCATTTGTTAAAATAGCATTTTATTTATGCTGCATTTTTTAGAGATAATTGGTGTAGTTTGGTGACTTCGACAGTGGTAATTTTCAGCAGCTTTCTTCCATTTAGGGGTGGATGAAACGCCAGTCTACATGGGACCATACTATTTGCCTTGAGAGTGTGTGGTGTTACTACTGGGATTAAGTCTTTGCCAGACCTTAGGAAAATCTGGGTCTTAATGTACTCTTCAGCTACTTCAGTCAAACTCTAGCAGTTTTTTAACGGAAGCAATTCAAAGTCATTTTTAAAGCTTTTTTTAGTGTCCTTAAAAGCAATTCTGAGAAAGCAATGGCTTTACACTCCCTTTTGCTCCAGTTAATGCTCAAAGCTAAATTTCTCTCCCTGAAGAACATTAGTCAAACTGACTTTGTAGGGTTCTTTACATGACTAAAATGAATTGGATTTGACCTTTCATTTTTGACTGGTCTGGATGACAATCATCAAGAATATCATATTATATTCATGTCAAAAGCTAAAGGATATTCCCCCCACCCCACTCCTAGTATTAAGAAAGACTTTTTTTTTTTTTTTCCCTATGTGTCCACTGTAAATTCTTACCTTAACAGTTGTAAAGAGCCAATGAAAATTTGGACAGAAGGAATGTCAAAGCATTTGAAGCCATGCATTTCATCAAGATTTTCCTGCATTTCCCCTATCAGTCACTGCTCCCACTCAACACTGTGCCCAAAGCTGATGTGGGTCACCTCCTGCCCGGACAGGGTAACAGGCTGTAACAGGGTAACTAACATATCACAGCTTGCAGTAGTTTGTCCTGCTCATGCAAATAGTCTATCCAGGGTCACCTCATTGGTGCTTGGCTGATAAAGCTCAAAGGCTGATGTGAACAATGCTCAGCAAATGATAAAAGTAAATCTGGCATAAAGTCACTCATGACTTCTCAACTGTAGGAGAAACCAATCTCTCCAAGATAGAGATAAACCCTGTATCAATTGGATGACACAGTAGATTTTTGAGTATCGGGGGTCAGAACGAAGTATATCTTCCTGTGCACTGATTTGGGTCAGGTCACGTGGAGTGTGGATCATGATCAAGTGAAGGTGGAGAAGTCTGGCCCTACAGGAATAGCCTGATCAATTGGGATAAACTCAAAAGGAATTTTGCTGTTGTTTTCACCGGTATGGGAATTTTCCTTGCACATGAAGCTTCCTGCAGTTAGAAACAGATGTTAAAGATGGAATTGATTATACCTAGTTTTCCCCTAAATTCTCTCTAGCAATATTTCAAAACGAAAAGATGGCAGCATTTCCTAATGCTGCTATATACTAAATTTAAGGGAAATTTATATGGCAGGGTGATACAATCTGAAGTCTAAGCACACTCATTGTCAGAGAAAAATACAGTAAAATGACTTACAATTGGTGACGTACATTTTTTCAATGAAAAGAAAATGTACTGACTACTGAGAGAAGAGCATTCATTTCTAATGCAAACAGCTGAACCACTGTCCCATACCTCTTACTGAAATAAGCAGTCCAGATTTGGAAGCATACAGGGGTTTTAGCTGCATTTTTCAGCTGATTAGAGAGCTTTGGTTTGTTTGGTTTGTTGTAATGATTTTATTTTCAAAGCACTACTCTGCAGTTCTTAAATTATTAACTGCAATGAAGCTCAGTCTTGGCACTTCCTGCAAAACCTGTTGGACACAGAGATCATTTCAGAAAGAGGAATGAACAGAGTAACAGGTGAGCAGTCCAAGTGCAATTTAGCCTTAAGTGTGAAAATGGATTTATGGGTCCACATGGCAGACTGAATATGCCTCCCCAGTTGTTCCACAGCATGTAGAACATACATCAGTAACTACTCAAACTGTATGAAAACGAATCCAGCTTTCTTTGTAACAATTGTGAAGCTGCCATAGCACCAGATCTAACATGGAGTGATGGCAGTGGAAATGCCACAATGCCTCACTTCCTTCAGTCTCTCTTTGCTATCCAGAGCTATCAGGGCAATGACACTTAGGACTGGATTGACTCCTCTGCATTGTACCAAAAAACCCCACCAGAGGCAATGAAGGAGAAAAACTCACAGAGAACAATAAAGCCATTCTGAAAAATTGCTGTTAATATCCTAAAAAAAGATTGCACAATCAAGTTCTGATTTAGAACTGACTTCTAATATTCTTCCAAGCTAGAAAATATCTTTAGGTCTTTTAGGGAAAACTGAGTAACATGTTGTCAATTACCTTCTCTGTTTGCAAGATGTCATTCTAACACGGCCTCCTAGTGTTTATTTCAGAGGAGATTGAAGAGCATCCTAAATAGTATCAAACTACAACTGGCAAAACAATGATTACATACATTTAATTTTAAATTATTCTTGATTTTTTAAAATTCTAGATTTAGTTTACATACTGTACATCATACATTTTTTCATTAGTTTGCAGAAGTCAGTCATTCAGTTTGATTCCTCCAGTCAGTCGTTGGTGAAAATTATCCAATGTTCTACTCTATTTCACACTCAAAGCACTTCCATTATGGTTGGATAATGGTTGTACCATCAATAAAGAGTATGAATCCAGTTATGTGGAGACCTCGGCTTAACCTTTCCATATGCTATTGATATTTATAGAGCTTCTGACATAATCAATTAGTCTGAAAACTGGCACTCATGGAAGGTAAACCCATATAAAGGAACCATTGCATCTGCATTTTCATTAACCTTTCAGATATGTATGTAGAAAATAAAGACAAATTTATGCCATGTGTAATGAACACTAATCCCCCAAATTTTCTAATGATATTGCAGATCAAGAATAAACTTGTTTAGTGCTATCGTGATTGCTTAGTTCTGCAGCTGCTTTCATGAGTGTTTTAATCTTCAGCCAGACATCTAGAAACACGGTGAAAGTAAAATGAGATTAGCTGACTCTCGAATGATACTCCTCTGAAACTAGTGCTGAATTTAAAGTCAGATGCAAATCCCAGTTTCATGTGGTAGCAAATGTTTTTTTAAGTCATTTGTTAAGAGCATAGACATGATCTAGCAAATATTAGACACACTACATACAAGTTTCAGGGGAATATGGAAGCAAGCTGGTTCTGCTATCTGGGGATATCTGGAGTCTGGCCCCGGAAGAGGAGCTGGAACAATTGAGCTGGCCTTATTGTGGGTCATGAGAATGTATACTCCCTTTCCACTGACACACTGCAGAAGCACACTTCTGCTTTGTTGGAAGACTTACTCTGTTAAACATCTCATTTTTGTACTCTCTTGGTGGTTCAGAACACAAATCATGATATTTTAGTCCTTCTCTAGAATAAAGATTTAGTCATAATGGAAATATTTTCATCTTGATAGAACAAGCTGTAACTAATTATTAATTAAAACATTACTACAGTAGATTAGTTTTCTGGTCTGTACGTTTCACTCTATTAATGCAAGTCGTAAGGAAGAGATTTCTGAAGAAAAGAGTAGAAGAGATGAAAAGGAATGCAATTCCTTGGTGTTATCACTGTTAAATCCGCAGGACAGGTTTTGGGCACCTCAGTATTGACAGCCATGCCTGGTTGGGCTAGCCTTGAAAGGAATCAAAAGGATCACTTCCCCAGATAATGCAAATTCTTCTTTACTTCAAGAAGAGTGTGGGAGGTACAGCAGAAGAGAAATACAAAGGTCTCTAGGCAGGCTGGAGGAAAGGAGCATACGAGAAGCTATGACCATATCTGCTATTACCTTTGGGGATTTACAGCTGGATCAAGCTATAGTAGCCACTGAGGTTACCATTCCTTGTTGAACACAGCATCCACCTCTTTTTGGACCCAAGCCATGTGAATTACTTAGGGAGACTTAGACAGATGGGCTGAGGTTCCCCCCACTGCAGCTGAAAAGAAAATTCACATAGACTTCAAAGGGGCCAGATTTTCCTCAGTCATCAAAGGATGTTGGCTCCTTCGAAATAATACCTTTACATATGCATAAGTACAGGCCAAAGAAAAACAGAACAGATTATTTGTAAGGAAGAAAATATCCTCGGAGCCTGTGAGTGGGATGCTTGCAACCGCAATCACTTTGGTCGCAGGACTACATGGCAAGACATTCTGGTGAAAGGACTGAAATTTGTTCAGTAATTAAACAGATATATGGTTTTTACATTTGAATAGTAGGGCTAGAAAATGTAGTAGATGGAAGGCTTTTTAACTCATAAGATGGTGTGGTAGAAATGAAGGCCTTGTAAACTTATTTTTGTAGCCTGATGGGTTTTTGTTTCAAATCCCATCTTATGCATTTAGTGCTGCTCTAGCCTTTTATTAAACTGAGAAAATATATAGTTTATAAAGGGTACTCTTGACAAATAGTAACCAAAGAAAGGTGCAAAAAATGTATTGTTTCCATAATCAGAGATACACTGTAAAACAGGATAAAGTGATAAATACAGAGTGCCATTGTTTGCTGTTGTTATCTGTCTGTGCCCAGTGGCAAGAAAGTCTAAATGAATTACGAAGAAATTTTTAATAAAAGAACAAAAAAAAAAATATAATAGGCTCCATAACCTGGAAGAACTTTGAATAAAAAATGTCCCCTGAAACCAAAAGTCCTTTTAAAATCCCCACACTTTCTCACCCTTTTCTAGGTTTTTTCTTTCCCCTGCTCTTACTTAAAAGCCTCTGGGTGATTTGTCCTATTCCCTGCCCAATAACAGCCAAACCACTGTTTTAGGGAAGATATTTTTAATGTTGTATATTTTAGTTTTTTGTTGCTTTTATTTCTTTTCTTAGACATTTCATCCACACACTGCACAAAATGTGAACATAAGCAGCTGCAATATGAGATGAACTCTGAACACCAAATAGGTAGGCCCTAGAGGGGAGGAACTGAAATATGAGCTGCTTATTCTTGGAGCCCTTTAAACCCTCCAATCTGTTTTAAATTATTTTGGTGCCTCTATTTAAAGGTTAAATTTTTGTTGTTGTTGTTGTGAGCCATAGTTTAGTAATACAAAACCTGGGCAACATCAGCATAGAGTCAATTCAGAGATTACACACCCAGGGTCTTTCCTGATCCTGCCTAAAGTGAAGCAGCATGTTTATACTTAGCAACACATTTTGACATGAATGAACTTTTCACGTCTCTGCTCATAAAATAAACACGTACATTCAGCAGGAAAAAAATAATCTCACTCAACGATCCAGCTTACATATGTTATTTACAGACCATATGTCGAAATCTAAATATGGCTATGCATATGCAAAAATTATAGCTATAAAACACTGACTTCAGAGCTATGCATTAAGCAGCAAAACTTTTACATCTATTGTTCAATGCTTTTTCGGTTCTAAGTCTTCAGTTCATTTGATTTCACTAAAAATCACCAAACTTATTTTCCCCTCTACCCCTTTCAAGCAAAACCTTGGCACCAAAAGCATTTATGCTTTGTTTTTCCTTCTACAGTATTTTGTTTCAAGGCACTCATAATTTGAGCACTAGGGCTTAGATGTCAGCATGAACACAGTTTCAGTGGCTGCTTTTTGCCATTGCCACTTTGAGTTCAGCTCTACTAAGTGCCAATGGGAAATTCCTAAAGGCCAAGGCATTTTCAATAAATTAGCATCAAGACACTGAGTCTTTGTATAGCACTTAGGTGAAACTTGATTCAAAATGCATATTTGGGGATTTCTGACAATGCTTTCTTTGTTTTTTATGCAAATAGAAAAAGCCTTGGAATCTCTTGAATTTATATGATCAAAGATGACCACCATGAATGTGTCTGGATGCATTATGAAATGACAGAAATACCAGAGACAGTTATATTATGAAGATTAAAATAGACATCTTTTAAAAACTGTGCCTTCTAAAGAACATTGGGTTTTTGACAATTCATTAACTTTATGTATTTTTAATCAAACTAATTTTGAAGCATCACATTTGACATGATACACATCAAATGGTTACCGCTGGCTGGGGACTCAGACACTTCTAGAATGTAACAATTAAAGAGTTTATGCTCCTCTCAATGGGCCAACTAAATTCCATTATAATTAATTAGAGAGAGATTTACACATTCTTTTACAGACATGAATAAGGTTTCAAAGAAATTGAGTAGCATGGCATGTGCTCCTTCCACTACAGCCACTATGATACAAACTTGGTGCATGGATTTTTTTATTCGAACAATGATAGGAATGCTTTGTGTTTTGTTCTGCTGGGCTACTCTATTTCAAAAACTGCAACCAGTTAATGAAGAAAGGGTTTCCTGCAACGATATTTCAGCAACATAGGTGCACTGCTCTATGTAAAGGCTGGAAATACATTATAAAAATACTGAATAACTGACTGATTTGGTAGTCCAGATGAATAACATGGTACATTTTGCTACAGCAAGTAAAAATGGGATGGTGACTCAGTCACTTCCCTGGGAAGTCTGTGACAATGACTGGGACTTTGAAAGAACACTCTCAATCTATGAAAGGTTTAAAGGACAGAAACAGCTTTTTCAATTAAATATTATGGGGTTTAGCTGCAAGGAAACCATTGTGAGGAATCAGAAAATCTCTGTTACAAGAAGAATTTAAAAGATTGCAAACAGCTACAAATTTTTTGTTTGGTAGGCAGAAATTTTCTAAGTTCTGATGATGCAATGAGGAGGATTTAAGGGCTTCTACTGCCTAAATAGAGCTTTTCAGAGGTCAAATATATAGTTTGCTTTCTTGTTTATAGCCACGTGTTTAACACAATACTAAGAATGAGAAATTGTCATTGTCATGTGGCAACACCCCTCAGGCCAAATAATATAAATGGGACTGAATCTTCTACAAAGCCTAGAAAGAACTACCAAGAAGAAGTGAAGCTGTTGCTCAGCTCACTTGCAGGATGTATTCTAAAATTCTATTCCTCATGATGCTTCTACTAATATGCTTATATTCTTACTGTTTTTAGAAAGAAACTCTCTGTTTCGCTATTGATGGGTCACCATAAAACCAGAAATAATTATTTTCTCTTAAATAACCCAAAGGGTTTTTTCTACAGATTATTGCAAAAAGTCTGCTTGAAGAATATTGAAATGATACAAACTGGAATTGCAGTGAACCAGGACTGAGACAATGGGTCATTCACTACTGAAGGATCATTTTTCTAACTGACATTAAGCTCTGTGAAGAAAATTTCTGAGAATCTCACCAAAAATACATCATGGTTGATCTAAGTCTCAGGGCTAATATAGCTCATCCCTTGGCTGATTCTGATAAGGAGAGGTTATCATCCAAGCAGAGTTTACTGCAAGTTCCTAAAGAATCTTTGAAAAATTGATGTTTTTCAATTAAATTTTACTTTTTATTTAGGTATTCACTTTCTGTGGAAAAAAAATTATTTTCCCCACCCTAATCATAGGAATCGATGAATTAGGAAATTTTGAAGGTACAAATTGCCACTTATTTGGTACATTATTTATGGTGTCAGCTTGGACACCACAGCTTGGACACTGTGGATGAAAATGGAATTTTTTTTTCTTTTGACTTCACTGAGCCATGGAACAAGCTCAATATTCACAGTAGCTAGAGAAAACCTTGCTTAATTTAAGTTTTTTCAGTTTTTTTTTAATGCACAGATACACAGTGTCATCGCTTTTTTTTATTGTTTACCATAATTATGTCTTTACTTGAAATTCATATTTAAACCAATGCATGGTTGTCATGGAATTGTTGGTAATGTGTGACTACATTATGCTGTCTTTTGCCAGGACACTTGTAAATGAGACATTATCCTTGGAGATTTTCTTGGCTGGAAATGTGAGTAATTAAAAATGTAAACAAATATTATCCATTACATATGCCACAATAATAAATACTTCAATATAATGCAAGTTAATGACTCTTTAGGGATTCAGCCTAATCCCATTACAGAGTGCTTCATAGGTGTACAAACAAACAGTTAATCATTTAATATTTTAACATGCTTATTATATTTATATTATATAGTTCTCAATTGAAAAAAAAAAAAAAGCAACAGCAATGCCTAATAATTATAGAGCATGAAATGTAAGCGAGGCAAATAGAGATGGAAACCCAGAAGACGTTCAGGACAGCTCTTGGTCTACAGCTCCCCTGGCTACGAATCTTCATCCTGCAAGTGACTTCATTCATCACCTCCGTGAAATCATTAAAATTATTTGCTTCTTTTCCCTCATTTGTAACGTAGGAGTTGAAGTTCTCATCTCCTCATCCACTTAAGCCCTTTCCAAACTTGCTGTTCACCACTAATTTTCATGTCTTTCCTAATGCTTTAAATAACAGCAGAATTTGCCAAATTAGCCCTTTGAATATATACTGAAAACTCCTAAACACTCAGTAAATCTCAGAAACTTTTCCATAATTAGTTGCTGTAAAAGAGCAGTGATCCTAGGAATCTGCATAAGGACACTGCTGAGTCATCTTTATACCAGGCTCTTCAACCCTGCACAGAAATGCTCTTTAATAACTTTGAACTCATATTAGCAGGGAGGTCCTATTAACTGCTTTGTGGATTTGAAGGCTCTTCTGGAAGACAAAGCTTGTAGGAAAAGTCCAGGGATCAACTTTGGAGAAGGAATAAAGACTCTTGTTTATTTGATGCCTCTTTTTTTTCCCCTTTTCTTTTCTGGGAGGAGTATCTAGTAAAGCCAAACCACCCGCAAACAAGAAAGAGAAAATAGCCTGTCCTCATGTTATGAGTTTTCTCAGAAGGCCAAGATCAGCTGTCTGACAGCTGAAGACATTGTAGGTGTGGGTACTTGGTAGCTATCTTCTGCTTACCTTGCTCTGAGAGTACCAACTAACATACAAAAGATGATTTGAGGATGGGCAGGCAGAAATCCCAGGAGGGATGATGCACACTTCAGCAATGAAGGGTTTTACACAAATCAAGCCAAATTATCCCATACTTACATGGGCATTCCTAACTAGCATAGCTCTTTTACATTAGTCACAGAAAATCCTGTCTCCAGTTTTTTGGAATGTTTCTTAAATGGAACCTCTTTTCCTTCTAAGTTTCATGTTTCCAAATTTATGTTACCCATTTCCTTTGATAATTTCCTTTGGTGGTTTATCTATTGGAATATGTCTGGTTTTGTATCCCTAAGATGCTAGGTCTCTCTTATGATTCACAGTAAATTCACAGTTTTTACAACAAAGTACTTACCAATCCCTAGGTTTGAGGTGTTTTCACTTGGATTCTTTGGTTTACATCTGCTTACAGGGTGGCTCTCCTCTCACAAAGTGTAAGGGAGGCTTGGTACAGATGGCAATTGATAATATTTTGAATTTCATTATACCTGCAAAGCTACACAGAGATTCCACAAATCTTTACCAATAAAACCAAGGATAAGCTATTCCCTTTTTCTAGTCTGTAGTTTACTAAAAATACGTACTTGAAAATACTGTTCAGGAGTAAAGATAGTACAGAAATTACAACCCACAGTGTGCCCTGTAGAGTATAGTAAATGGAATTCCTGAAGACAGTTCGTATGCTGCAGTCTGAAGTCAGCTAATATCAGATGTTTGCTGCCTCATTTATTTTGATTAATTGCTTCTGTGGGGATGGACCAAAGGGTAAGCCAAAAATCCGCGTCAGGGAAAGGAAATCTGTGTTTCACCCTCTCAGTTTTTAAGAAATAAACATGCTAGGAAATTTTGCTTTCTGGACTCTAACTTTCACAATTTGCAAGGAAGGTTCATCATACTGTTAAGAGTAACCCCAAAAAACTTGAAAGAACTATGGTCCTGTTTGTTTTGTGCTGGTGCCTTATTGGAGAAAGGCTTGGACCTTCTGACACCAATGATCTGGGGTCACTTGGTTGTTTCAGCGATGTGTGATCATCCCTAGTCTGTTTGTTTTTTCCTCCCAGAATTTTTCTTTTGCTGTCAACTCTACTGCAGAGTTCCTGAAGCTGTTTTCAGGCAGCATGTCAATCACAACTTCTCTTCCTACCATCAATACTTTAATTTCATCTTTGGTCCCCTCCTGCTACCTCCTCTGAGTGACATGGCTGCACAGGGACCACGTCAGAGGCAGGGGATGGTGGCAGACACACATGCCTACCTCTCAGCTGAAATCAGGGATCTTTCCAATTCAGGTGATTACCCACCTGCAAAGCCTGTGGGCATGGAGCCCTGGGTAGTGATTTCAGCCATAAACTTTCTGGTTTGTGGTGTTTACCTCTGCTATCTCCCATGACAGGTTTCTCTTCTGAGCAGTAGCCCATGGCACTCAGCTGGGGCAACGAGACTCCTGTGTGATGCAGAATACAAAGAGTGACAAATTAAAATGACAGGGCTGTCTTACAAGATTGGGATCTCTTGAAACAAAGTATTTCTAGTCCAGGTAACAGAGGCAGTGCTACATGGTAATATGTGGGAAAAGCAGTGTAATTTTCAAATGTCTGTAACATAACTGAGTTTGTCACTGTCCCAGTGCTATCATGTTGCATATTCTCCAGGTGCAGCTGAAAGTGTGGATGAGGGATTGTGTTTGCAAAAATAGTTCCACTTATAATAGAAATATTTTTCATTTTTATCTCCTCTAGCTGTATTAATGGCAGCAGTAAAATGAATCCAAAGAGCCATTATGAGCTTAGAAAATCATATGGTAAAAACTTCTTTACAATGCAATTCGGCATATTATCTGACACCGTTTTCCCTTCTTTATTTCAAACTGAATAAATAAGTTAATCATGAAAACATACACACAATGCTGCCCTCTGATTTTCTGATTCCTATTGTCCTATTTAACTAATAGAAAATGTTGATCTTCTGCTATCAGCATTTCAAAATCCTGAGTTTAAAATTCATTGTTCTGCATTTTAAATAAAGGCTTGAAAATTACTTTGAAGAGCTCTTTTCTCCCAATGGGTCTTCAATGAATACACACAAATGTTTTGTATTCTTAAACACAGCAGTGATGCACACAAATAGATAATTGCCTCTACAACTTAGGTATCGAAATGTCTGCCTTTCAAGTGACATTTTGCATGCTCATTTGTGTGTAAGATTACAATGAGGCTTCAAGTGTCCGTACTGCATCAAAATCATTCCTGAAATGCTTATGCCTCTGTTTAATTAAGTTGAAGTGAAATTCATGTTATTCAAGCACTGTTAAATCAGGCTGAAGTTAGTGAATCTGAATGACATGCTGTAGCATGATTTTAAACCAACTAAATATGTGGCATTTTAAGGTGTTTCCTTTTTGTTTGAGAACCAACCCCAGGTGTTTTTCACAGCAATCCATGGAAAATTAAAGCCTATTTTTCATGTATCCAAAAGGCAGGAAAGTCTGTGTTCATTGAAGAAACAGAAATTCCTCTCCGAAAAAAAGACAATTCATTCCTTGCACTAAATTGGTAAATAGAATTCATAATTTCTGAAGCATTGTAGTAACTGAACAATGTTTCTTGAGTGAAGTAATACCCAACCAGAAGTGCAATGGAAGCAAAGTAGGACACAAAATGTAGCCCCCCTGCCTTCTCATTTAATTTCAACTTTAGAACAATTTGAGTCCATCACTTCACATGTTGAAAGGGATCTCATTATTAAAAATTCAAAATATATTCTCCATGATCTTTTATTCTAAGAAATCCCAAATGCCTCAATGTACAGAAACACACATTTTTAATGAACCAAATGGACTTGTTTTTATAACTGACAGGAGGTGCTGGGAATTGGAATTGGAGGGGGGGAATCAGCTAATTAAATCTAAATCACCAACAGTGAACATAATTTCCTTGTCCAGTCACTTCCAGTTTCACCAGCTTCCTTGTACCAGTCTCATACTTGATTTCCTTCTCTGGTTTGGCTTTGTTACCTTTGAATTTTAATTAGACAGCTTCCTCCATGCTGCCCGGGTGCCACTCAGCAATGCATGTCATGGTGTGTGAACACAGCACTGACAGGCTCATTGCTGTCAGCTTCTGAGCCCCAGCCCAGCTCCCCATGCCAGGAATGCCTTCTTGGGGAGGATCCAGCTCTGCTCTCGGCTGCCAGGACCGCACTGCTGGGATCAGGTCACGGACACAAGGGCACCTGCCATGTGCCGGGACCCTCCAGGACTTTCAGCAGCTAAAATGGAAGCAGTCTCCCACCATGTGCACCTGTAACTCTTCGAGGCTTACAGCACGGCCAGATTTTCACAGGGAGAGGGAAGGCTGCCTCCCTGCCAAATTTCAAGTTGCTATTCTGAAATACGAAGTTGATAGATCTGCTAGGAAAGGAACTTGCCAGATTTCACCAGCATTTTTATTCTTTTTTTTTTTTCTTCCTAACAATATTCTTGAAACATCTAAATCTTTTGAGATGTTGTCATAGTTAAATGCACCTCAGATGGTTCAAATTTGGCAAACACTTGGGAAACAGAGTTTTAGAAAGGGACTTGCTGGGAAACCTTAATAAGAAACAGAGCTAAGAACCCAGTCAATGTTTACACTGAAAGAACAAACAAATAAACAATTGTGCACTTTAGTTGCCTTGACAGTAAATCTAATCAACATAACAGATTGCAATAGATCTTTTTCCCTTTAAAATGAGAGCTCTGAGTAAGAGTTAAGAAAGGTAGACCTTAATTTTTTACTGGCTGAAGAACAGTGCATACAACAATATTCCAAATTTAAATGGCGAGTAAAATACTGTTTAACAGAACACACAAATGTGCTAAGGTGTGTCATTCTTTGGGGAGAATCACTTTCAAATTGGACTCCTATTATTCACTATGCCATGATCCACCCTAGTACCTGCATGACAAGAAACCTGCATATTAGATCTGCAGAAAACCTGCTCCTGCCCAGATTAGAGTAAGACTTTACTTGTAGCATTTAGGCAGTTGCTGTAAGTACACTTCAGGTATCATTGCCAGAGGAATCCTGTGCTGGGAGGCAGAAGATAGGAGACACACAGGGAAGACCTGGGGAGAAGCTTTTATGTAGCTCCAGCATAAATAGAAAAGGGGCATTGCTGCAGCTCTAGTCACTGAGCTGTAGAGAGTCATTTTTTTAGTGGGATGGAGAATTTAAGGGCTGTTACTCCATTCTCCAGCTTAACCCAGTGGGCAGGATACCAAATAGTACATTTCCCTTCAGCATCACATGCATTAAACCAAAATCAGCCTGGCCTTTTGAGTTTATTATAAGCTATCTGGAGTATGAGGAATACTTTCCTTTTTTGTAAGAATCGAGGGAAATATGCAGCAGTGTATACACTGTAATAAAACAATAAAACTGAGAAGCCACTACTTAAGTTAATTCAATATGGCCACAATATAGCTCAATCTAATTAAAATTGAATAAATTTTTTTATATAAATTCAATTAATTGGTGTGGTTTTACATGTGCATTCTGCATCGTGAAATTGTGACCAATAACTTGTTCTTTCAGCACTGCTAAATAATTGCCTGAAGTCAGAGGATAAAGAATAGAGAAAGCTGAAAATCCATTATGCTATGTAACAGTCTGACTAAAACTAATTAGCTGCTATCTAAATTTTCACACCTCTATTTCACGATCATCTTCTCTTTTAAAAATAAACACATGCACTCTGAAATGAGGTAAACATAAATGGTATTCAAAACATGAAAATAGCAGGTCCAATTTTGAACTCTACTCTGGCTCCCTGCTGTGTGGCAGAGACACTGGAGGGGTCAGGTATTTTAGGAGGGGGATTGTCCCTGGAGGGAGACAAGAAGAGGAGTCCCCAAATCAGCCCACCACATTGGTGTTCCAAACATTCCCTCATACCTTTATAATTTCACTAATACAATGATTATTTTAAAATTCCCAACCAATGTGTTTTGCATGTTGAAAATGTACAGATTTTTGCTAAGTTTAAATAGGTGTTGAAAGTTTGGACAATGTCATGCTGGTGTGCAAGAGCAGCTAACACATGACTCCTATTGCTGTGGTTATTTAAAGCATTTGAATAATTTGAGAAGGGTAGTATTTGCAGGAAGATGAAACTATATTCCTCTTTAAAATTAGCTCAGAGTATCTCCAACTTCTGTAGATTCACAGGGTCGGTGTCAGGAATGTACAGAGACACTTATTGCGGAAAAATTATCATAATAAAGTACTCATCTTTTTGCATGAAATATTAATTTCTTCAGGAAGCGCACTCTTACACATTATGACAAGATCCACTGGGTAGAGTTGTGGTGCTATAACTTCATTTGCCTGTCAGGAAATGCCTTCTATTGTGACAAGACAAAAAATATGAGCTTATCTTGGTTTTGTATGCTGATTCAGCCAAGTTTCATCAAGTTTTTCTCTAGTAGTGTTATTTATAAGCTCACATAAGCAGAGGTTTTAACTTACATTGGTTTATCCAGAAAAATTCAAAAGCAACTCATTTAGCTGGTTGGGCTTGATTAGATGGGGAAACAGAGGATCACTCTATAGTTAAACTCTATTAATTTGCACTATGAAATTCCTAATCTGAAACTCAGAAGCCTTTAGAACACCAATGCCTTATAGAGAGATGATAATACAGACTTTGAACTTAGCAAAAGGTAGGCCTTTAGGATATTTACTTTGCACACATTACTCCCAAGAGAACTGAATGAAGAACTTTACCTAAACTGTTTGTATTTAAGAATCATTTGTACAAGAGAGTTTATCTCATTGGCCTTTTCCAGCTCATTGTCTTAAAGTGCTTTCAAAAACCTGTGCATTTTCTTGGAGGCAATCAGTGGCTGTAGACAATAGTACAACAGAAGACAGCAACATTTTATTTTTTAGCAAGATTAAGGGCTACCTTGCTTATTTATCAGCTTAATAGCTCTTTGGCTGCCCTTGAGACTGAGATGGAGTTACTATATTGGTAATTACTAGACCAGGGCATTCTACAGCTCTTCTGGCAAAGGTTTGGCCTTTATTTCTTCACTTTGCAGACCATGAAACTCAATGGAAAATAGAGCAATAATCAGCCTCTGGCTGGGACATGATCCTGTTGCATCCCCAAGCTGCCTTTATACAATGTTAGAGCTTGTTTCACATTATTGCTTTTGTCTTGTAACACATAAAAGTTGCATTACAGTAGCATAGGTACAGCAGTGGACTAGACTGCCGTTCAGGTTCAGCCTTGCCTATAATGCCATAATGCAAACATTCATGCAGAAATATGTTCCTAGGCGCTCTTAGACACGCTAACCCCAATGAGGCTCTGCAACCTGAAAATTCCATGAAGTGACTGCGCCTCAACCTGTGCATTTTTCTGTGGATGGCAGGTATCATCTTCCCTCCCAGCTCTGTGTCCAGAGCAGAGTGGGGCACAGCCCAAGCACAGCATTTCCCTTCACTACCCAGGCAGCAGGGGAGGGATGTGCCAGGGATGGGCACTCACAGCCACTCCTCAGAGGCTGCCCTTGAGACAGGAGGGATTTCTCCCTATGGCACTGCCTCTGTAACGTTTTGCTCTATCCCTCCAATAATCAAGCCAGTGGTTTGTTGCCAAACCCAGAGCCTGCCTTGGCTATCAGATCTCATTTGTGTCAGTGAGCAACGGTCTCAGTAAAAGAAAGTGTTCACAGTCAAAACTATTCTCAGTGAAATCAAAATAGTCAATGCATTGTCAGAGAAGAGTGGTGCTGCCCTATCAAATTAAATGTCACTTTGGAAGCAAGTATATTAACAAAAAATATATGTGTAGGCAAAGTCCAGACACTTGTTTTGACAGTGTATGATTTTGCTCCGTTGTCAAACTTCTCTTATTGCACATGGAATCACACACTCGTTTTCAACAAGTATATGACGATGCAGGAGATTTCCAGTACATCACAGTATGTATTTGCCTTTGGATTGGCTTAATGTATTTTTAGGCCTATCCAGCTGGCTTGGAGAATACACATGGACTAATTTCAAGCACTGCTTATGCTTTAATTACAAAGGTTTACACTGGACTGCAGTCTGCATCTCCTGTTTCCACCGAGATACATTTCTGTAGAGAGACATAGATACTTTACGTGCCTCAGTGGATCTCCTTGTTGTAAACATGCAACTTTATTTAAAATATGAATTCCTGAATTAGATTCAAATAAAATGTTAAATAAGAGATTTTTATCAGTAATTATCTACCAATGAAAATAGTTTTATATGCTTAATAATGAATATAATTGGAATATTTTTATCCACATTACTGTGTAAGTATTTGCAATTATTGGTTTACATTATTTTTTTATCAGTCTTTATATCTCTATGGAATAAAAAACCAGAACATTTTTAACCTAAGCATATACATTTGTAAACCAGATAAATGTTGTGATTATCTCTTCCTGTATATAATTCCTCATGAGAGATTCAGTTAATTGAACATACCTTTCAAAACATAATCTATGGCTTAATTAGGCTCAGCAAATATAAAATTTGAAACCACATACCCTCTATTGGCAGCAAAATTAGGGACTTTTTTTATTACTTTTTATGCAATGCTATTAATGATTGCTTTGCACAGGCACATAATACATGCAGGTAGCATGACTATATCCAAAACAGAAGTTAAGTTTTTGATTTCAATGTCAGGGATCAAAAGTCTCTTTTTTTATACATACATCAACTCTTTCAATAACAAAATAAGAACTTATTGACATTGAGTAGATTTCATAGCTTGTAGAAAAGACACATATCATTGTAATGTGTGAAATTTTAATCAGAAATGTTGTGAAGGATAAAGGTAAACTGACTGCTATAATTAATGTGTTCTGCCACAGATATTTAGCTGACACATTTGAGAAGTGTGGTTTATGTTAACTATTCCACTGCTTGAATTCTGTCCTTGCTAAATGATGGTACTGTTTGACAGTTTTAAGTTACCATGCTTGCCTGTCTTCAGTGAAGTTTTTCTTCATCTAGAGTATGATCCTGTCAACCAGAAACTTGCAGTTCGGCAGTGGTAGGTGGACAATGGACGTGCTGATGTAGATAGGATGTACTTGGTAATATGTGTTAAACCTGCTAGCAAAAGTTGTCAGGCTTGAACCACTTGAATATTGCCTTTCCTCTCCCTCCCTTTTTCAGCATTTCAAATATTCTATTCATTTTATCATTTAGTTTATGAAGACTTGTGCCTACAGCCATAGCCTCTTGAGTCAAAAATAATTTTTTTTACCCAGGGAATGAAAATTACTAAAATCTATTACCACAACACTAACAAGGACAGAGTTATAAAAAGATTATTGTTCTCAAAACAAAATGCCTATCTGTTACATCTAACACATTTTTGGGAAAAGCCCAAGGCCCTGATTCTGCCACTGTTCCTTGCACTGAGTAGAACCATATGGTCCCATGGAGTTGATCTAACTGCCTTTGGAGTATGCTACCACTCAAAATAAGTAAGAATGGCAGGATCTGGCCCTGAATGAGCACATGGCTCTGCACCCTGCCCTAGAGGTTAACAAACTGGGTAAGAAAATTCCAGGCTGAAGGGGATTCAGCTGAGAAGGCCCTCTCTGATACAAGCTCCCACCCCTCCAGATGTAGGGCCTCTTAAGGGAAATGCTCATTCAACATATATTCACTTTAGAGGGTTTTGTGAGGAGACATAATCTTTTTACATATAATTTATATATTGTCCTATTTCCAGAAGCAACAAGCTGCCTGTGTAACTAATTGCTTTAATGAAGGAATGACAAACCTGGGACAGACAGAAAATAACGGCTTGGGAATTCCATTTGACATTCTGAAGCAAGACAAAGGATTTTCTGCTGCAGATAACATTTGGTCTCATAACCAACAGAACTAATTTTGCAGTCTTTAGATACCCAGTTTCTCTCTACCCAGTAAAGATTGCCCTGAATGCTTGTTTTATTTTCAAAGCAAATAACATCTTTAAAAAGTTGCTCTTGCAAATAGGAAAAAATTGTTAACTTTTGCTGCATCATATACTCCCCATCAGTACAGCGCACTACAGGGCATATTTTCAAAGGGTACAGGGTTATAAGTATGCAAAATAAATCCCTATGATCTGTCTGAAATAGATGATTAAAGTGATTTCCTCAGAGTGCAAATAGAGAGAAAAGTATCATTTACAAAAAATCCCATACTGAAAGTCAGGGATTCTGATTCTTTACTTTGCTTCTGCCTAGGATATATCAGTCTTACCTGAAAAGATCTACTGCAGGCGCCTCTTGCCATGCCAGAATGGGTGTGCAGCAGACAAAAGACATACCAGAAAGGGGAAGACAGATACGCCACTTAAATTAAATAGGAAATGAATTGGCCAGCAAGTTGGCATGTCTGCTGAGACAAATCATAGACAACATGTCTCTCAACAACAGAACTTATTTGTTTTCTCTTGCCAACAGATTCATCACTGCCCAGGCAAAACAGGCAAAATACATTAGTGTCATGGTAAACTGATAAAGAGAAGTGCCTCAATCTAGCATCTTCAATGGCGAAAGTCTTAGGGCTGTATTGATCTGTGTTATATAAATCTTGTTTTCTGTCTGCAGAAGTGAATCAGGAATGACCCTTAAGGTTAACAAACATTGTAATGTCTTTCAGCTGGGGCAGATGCCTATGTGCTCCACACATTGTATTTGGTCAAGTCCCGTCTTGTCATTTTACTGCCAAGGAGCTTAACTAATTGCTGGCAATCATAAGACAGTTTGATGGAAGCAAAGAATTCCTACAATTGTTGCCCCTCTCCCTTTTTTTCCTCAGCCTTAACAAGTACTCAAAGCCATGTAGCGGAAAACAATCAACACTGAATTAGTCAGCAGGAGTCTTAGCTGAGCTGGAACTTTATGTAATTGGCATGTCATGTCCGTACATAGCCAGAAGCAGGCCTGATTAAGCTGATGTATTTTGTTTCAGTAAACTTTTACAAAAGCCACTTTACCTCCTCTTGTTTGGTTACACGTCATAGCATGTGCTTAACATGAGATTTTTCTGCAGAGCAAAGGCACTAGACAGTCACCACAGGCATTTCGGATCAGAGAAGTATTGTCACACTGGCATGTGCCAGTTACATAACAATCGAGCCTCTGGAAAGAGCCAGTAGCTAAAGAAGCAAGGTCGTTTTTGAAGCATAACTCTTACACCGAACTTCTTAGGTGTCTGTGCACAACTTTATTTTCTACAGCCTATTTAAGCAGGTTTGAGAAAACAAGATGCTAGTTACAGTTTTGTTAGAACTATTTCCAATTAAACTTGCATCGTTTTCTTGGGGTTCAGTAAAATGATTCCCATGCAACAAGGAATCCTTCCAGCAGAGATACTATTTAGGGCACTTAAGCAGTCCACCCTATATGATCCAATAAAATTTTACTGTGCGTTTTCCTTTGCTCTACAGATAGATTTAGTCTTAAAATGCTAAAAATGCCAGTCTGCACAGAAAAAGAAAGTATCCAATCCTTATTGCTAAAAGTAAATCATAAAGCTTAAGGCATACCAGCTGTATTCTTTCGTAGTAGTGTCCTTTTTGTCACAACCTTAAATCAAACTATATTGTTGAACTTGGCATAGATTATTAAAACAAAAGAGTGAGTATTCCGTGCTTCTATTACGTCATAGTTGACAATATAAAGACAAGATTCAGGGAACTAATGGAGCTTTTTTCCTTTTGTCATAGAAAGGTCAAGCTAGTTTTCCACATTTTATATGTGTGTCATTCCCAATATAGCAACAGAATCTCTTATAGAAAACAATGTAAGTAAATGTCTCTACGAAGCTACCAGTCACCTGATCAAAAGCCAATGTTGAAAAACACTTCTAATGACTTTCTTTTATGCATCAGTGCACCTACTAATGAGCTGCCAGAAAAGGCTTTGCAAAGCTTTGCTAAGATAGAGCAGGAATGTGAGAAGCCTGAGATCTAACTTCCCTGCTGTGATCCCTGCCTTTCTACTACCAGGGAGCCCAGGCGCGGAGCTGCTAATGAGCATGCTGGAGAGAGTGTCCAGCCCAGCTCCGGCCAGAGACAATCCACCTGTCTGCTCTCCGATGCAGGGTATGGTGCATGACAGTAAGACACCCCCTTGTATTTGGTCCTTAAATAATTTAGGTATTTATTGATTTTCTTCACATTTTTATTTTGGGGCTTTTTCTTATTGTTTTGGTTTGGTTTGGCTTATTTTTTTTATTTATTTTTTTTTTTTACATTGACCTTGCTCTCTGTAGCAACTCTCACTGTCTTTGGAAGAAAGTAACAAGATTCAAAAGCAGGTTTTCCCTCCATAACTATTATTTGATTTAATCTAAGGAAAATAGTGCTGTTATAGCACATACTGCTCTCCAGAATTTCAAGTTTATTCCTCCTATAACATAATCATGCATCCTTAGCTTGATAATACAAAAATGGTAAACCAATAATAACAACTTGTAAAGAAAATCCCAAATGTCCTTTATTTGAACAGAAAAAAAAAAAAATAAAAAAATATATATATAACAGCTGCCTGACACTAAAAATAGAGCAAATAGCAAAAATTAGAGCCAACATTTCAAAGGCACCACACTCAACATCTTTATCTACAGTCAAAAGCCAGCAGGATACTGGTATGAAACATTTACTTAACTCTGTTTGCAGAAATTCTGTATGAATGGAATAGTTACTGCAGGATACCTTTCAACTCCAAGCTGCTCACATAACACATCATGACCATACCTAGCTCCCTTGGGGCTTTTCTCGAGGTTATCCTGCCATTTAATATTTTGTTAGCCAAAGAGATGAGTTTGCAGAACATACACTAGATAACATTGCCAGTTAGCAGTAGGATGTTACAATTACTCTGAAAAAAATACAAAAATGTAGCAATGGGAATCAGTGATAAATTTCCTGTGTTATGCTCCAGATTGTCATTGGAAAAGCTATTCAAGCCAGCCAAATGATTTGCTATTTCCACTTCTTGTTTGGCTCTGTTTCCTATCTGAGTTTTGACATTAGAAAACCTATGTCACAGCTAGGATGAAAATGTGTCCTCAGTGCATTATTGATCTCCCATAGTTTCTTCAACTAAGTCTTCACCATTATGAAAAAGTATCTCAGGGATCTATAGACTCCTGTTGATACAAATTCTCACTGACATTAATGGGACTTAAGTGTGCACACTGCATAGGGAAAAGAAAACACACTGTTGATGTTCAGGACTAATACTTGGAAAATCTAGTATTAAAATACAGTAGCATTATCAGCACACTCACCTCCACACTTGTAGGCCAGTCATTCTGAGCAGAAACTTTAATTTTTAACTCCGTAAGTTCTCTTTCCGATAATATTTTAGAAATATTGATTTAAAAAAAAAATTAATTTCTAGCTAACACCTCAGCTTCCCATTCTTAAAAGATTTTAAAACAGTTTCTACTTCTTTGGCTGAAAAGAGAATTTAACAGTTTAAAAAACCTTCCTGCTTTCTACCATTTCAGCTGAATTTACAGGGACACATAGAACATGAAATCTTGAAAAAATAAATGTTGGGAGTAAATTTCACACATGAATAAATAAATTATTCAGGTGTATAAAGGTTTGAGAGTGCTAGTAAACTTGCCTGGGCCAGATTTTTCTGAGTATGTGGAGTGTATTTAATGAAAGATTTCATATAAATGCTTCACCCTTCTCTTGATAATTGGTCTTAATAAATACCTAAATTGTTCCTGGTAAGGCAATCTAAGCATCCTTTAAAGATGCTAGAGAGAGTCACCAGATTAACAGAAGAAAAAAGTACCGATAGAGGCTCCTGAGCAGCAAAAAAAGAATTATCAAAGGAGAAATTCTGGGCTCTCCAGTTTGGCTGCTAAAGAAATCTTGCAGCATGGAACTCCCATCCGTCATGTTTCTACCATGCCACAAACTGCTCTCAGATCAGTGAGAAACAGTGACCTTGTTATGCTGAACTGGTTATGCTGGCTGGGTGCTATCACCCCCTCTTGTCGGGGAGCTCTTTAACACTGTTGGATTTTGTTGTATCTTTCAGCCTTGGGTGCTGAATGAGCCTGAGACAGCTCTGCTCTGTGCTGAGGTACAGCTTACAGACCAGAATAACTCCATGGAAAGAATTCAGGCGCATAAAGGAAATTGGGCGCAGTTTCTGACAACACACACCTTTAGAGAAGGTCCAGGGTAGGGTGGAACATTCCTACTCTTCTGTTCTTCTTCTATCCTATTCTGTACTCCCAAACTCCCAGGATGAACAAAGTTGGCCATATCTAACACGACTCATTTCATTTCATAGGAACATGAGGTTACAAAGAACATGTAAAATCTACCCTTCTTGTTAGACTGCAAAGCATAGCTCACACAGGAGATAACTCATATAAACTCTTTGCCATATTTTTGTGTAAAGTGTTCTGTGCCTATTAGTGCATCAGCCCTATTCTCTGAGGATATACTATATAACAGAATTAAAAGTGCTTTGAAATTGCCAATCATCTTTCAATCTGTGCAGTGAAGGAGATACGTGAGAGAATGGAGATTTTCTAGCTCTACCTCCTCAAAAATTAGTTCATCAAAAAATTTCTGTGGAACATTTTCCCTATAAATGGACAAATTTTTCAGAATTTCAAATGGAAAACTTCAAAGTGCATTGATGAAGATCCATTACTGTACTTGTGAAATATTTTTTAATATTTTATTTATTTGAATAAAAAATACAATAACATTACAAACTCAGAACAGAGTATGTTATATGAACAGATTATCTTTCAAGATATTTCTTTTATCTCTCTAAGTTCTTAGCTAGAGGGAAGACTTTTTAAAAAATAATTTCTTACTTCTTCAGAATGACAGATAATTTTAAAATTCAAGAATAGAAATTGTTTGATCAACTCTGATTTATCATCAGCTCACACTTTTGCTGGTGATTTGACAACTGAGTTTTCCCTCTCACACAATCCTGGCATGAAATAAATATTCCTTTTAATAATTTTGATTCATTAGCGGGAAAGGTTGGTTTCCCCAAAGTAGCCAAAATATATGTGGATTTATGAGTCAGAGCAGGACACCTCTCGAAATGATAGCAACAATTTACAGAGAGTTCCGAGAAGACTAATAGAAATGGTTATGAGGCTGGAAGACATGTATACATATAATTTCACAGTCATAAGTAAGACATATGGGGAAAATGATAACAGTCTAAATTTTTAAAGTGTATTAGCAAGAGCGATTGAGAAAAAATTAGACTGAATATTAAAAAAAAATTCCTGAAAATGAGCTGAGTTAGGCAGTTGAATAGACTCCAAAGGAGTGATGGGAACCCAACTGCAAGATGCATTACAACTAGACTAAGAGGGCCATCGGGGTGACCTGCCAGGTTTTACTTTTTTCCAGGCTGGTCTTCAAAGAACTGAAGTACTAGAAAGTCAGAGGAAAACAGGATAGAGAAGTTTCAGATCCAAGGCTGCCTTGATATTATCATTTTATATCTTAGCTGAGATTTGCAATTTCCTGTCATCTTATCTGGGGTCCTTGGTCAACTCTGGGTGTTAAGTCAATGAGATGCTGAATGACTTACCTTGGCTGCTGGTAAAGTTAATGTGTTATAACAGATTTTATACGTGATGATTTATGTATTTAGGATTTTTATGTCAATAATTACTGTACATGTTATATGACCATTTCATAAAATTACACATCACCATAAAATAACTGTATATGGCATATTTAATTTTGAACTTCCAAAGACAAAAAATGGAAGTAGTTACAATAATCATTATTTTCAGTTTTATGTAGTTAAGTGGTTTTACGAAAAAAATTAGCCTTCCAAATTACATAGTTATAATGTGTTAATGGTAGCATAACATGTCATTAAATTATGCAGCTTAATTTCATAGATATTATATATAGCTGGGTATTTTAGACTCTTTTATCTTTACAGTTATTACAAGACACTGACTTCTTTCAAACCATATTCTGCTTAACACTTATGCAGTATAACCTTTGATGATCCAATTCATTTGGACACTTGGATCACAAAAGAAATTGGTACTATTGCCTTTATTTCTTACTATGAAATGGGAACAGTGCTCCCATTCCTTCTCTGTGAACCCTCCCTTTTTTATTTTTCCCTACTTATAAAACATGTTCTTCCAAGATGGCTGATGGGGCAGGAGTGCTGCTCAGAGAGAAGATGATGATGAAAGTCACCTTGCCTGTGCTCTTCTAATGGTCACCTGTAAGGCTTGGATTCATCCTACCTAACTTCTATAATGGGGACACATAATCTAGGTACTTCAGTTAAGTTCTTGGAGTCAGGTGGAATGGGTCTGGGGCTAAAAATCCCTATATACACCTAAGGCTACTCAGACCTTTAAATTGTGCCACTGAACCTTATTGTCCTGTTCTATATGTGTGACTTCAGGGGACTCAAGGGCAAAGAGTGGTTTTGTGTCAAAAAAATGAAAGAACAGATGATGCAAAAATCCACCAAAACTCTCTGATGCTTACAACAAAAAGGAACTTCAAATACTTCTTCTGATGTTTTGCCTTGATTTCTTTACGTAAACTTCATCTCTTTTTGATCCACCCTCAAAGCATTCAGAACCTTTTGGATTTTTAATTTTCCATCTTCTCTATTTACTCTTCCTTTAAGGCATGTTGTCTAAAAATTTTAATTAGTATGGAATTCATTTTGTCCTCAAGGTCACTAATGAATCTGTTGAATAATGCCGATTCTAGCTCCTGACCCCTAAGTACTCCCATCAACACAGCCTCCCAGTCACTTGCAGCTACATTTGCAATATCTCTTTACCTGCTATTTGTCATTTATTTCTTCAGCCATATATAATTATGGCTCTACAGGAGCATGCCTCATCAGTGTTTAAAAGAATTGTCCTTGACCAACCTGCACTACTGCAAAGGTAACTTCATGTCTGCACACTCTTGTCTCTGTCTAGCCAGTTGGGCTGGATGATGGGGTACAGAGAAGAGAGGCTATTCTGATCAGTCTCCCCCACACTTCCCATTGGGAATGATTTATGACACATCAAGTCCCTCACACGTTGCTCAGATATTTTCTTGGAAAGTTAAATCGGCATGGTCTGTAAATGGGCTGGGAATTACACGGGATAACTAACAATCCCTCCCATGCCTGGCCTCTCAGTTAGCACAGGCAAAGCACAGACAGACTGCTGCTTCTTGAAATAAAGTATGGCTGGAAATGTTGGGCCACAGATAGTAACATACTACTGCAGATTTCTTTGTCTTTCTAAATCTCTCTTTTTTTCTTTTCTTTTCTTTTCTAAATTATTTTGAGAATTAGCAGTCTCTTTCACAAAAGCGATAGTTTTAGAAAAGACTACAGTTACAAGAAATCAATTACTTCAAACCTGTAAAGAAAAGTGCTTCATGGTATAAAAATAATGCAGAAGTGCGTAAAGCATCACAGAGTACAGATAAGAAAACAAGATCTTTGCCTAAGGACCTTCTCCTTGCAGCAGAGTAAGACAGCTATTTTAGCTGTGACTCTGTCATGTGTCATCTCAATCTTTTCTGCATGCTCTTCTTGAACTGCAGTTAAAGCCTTATAAGTCCAAGGCTCCTATACACTCTTTCAATTATAAAGTAATTGTTTATATCTAAGTTACTCCACTGTGCCCTCTTGGATGGCCAGAATTTGCAAACAATAATCGCTTATCATTTGACACTTTCATAATAATTTCCTTCTCTGCTTCAAGAAAGAACTACTGTAACAACTTCTGCTGAAGGCCAGTATATTCCCTTCCTGGGTTTTGTCAGTACAAATTGTTGCTTAAGACTGAATTTCCTACGGCTATTTCGCATCTTAACCACGATGTCTGCAGAGTCAAACTGACCCATAAATCCCTCACCAAGTTGTAGAGTCACTGTGCTAATGGACTCTAATAGCAGAGCCTTATGGAGGACAGCAACAATTAAAACGTAAAAAAAAATCTAGTCAAGTATGTCTCTTTTTCATCAAAACGCTTTCCTTTGGTTTGCTAGTGTAAAGCAAAGTTTCATGAACACATCATCTAAATGTTAATAAAATACACATAGAAATTCTCATGTCTGTCTTCAGACTGGGACTGTGCATTGGCTGTTATATGATATAAAACAGCAAAGGAACAAACTCATCTCTAAATTCATTATTAGAGCCCTGGTAATATTCTCTGTCTTTCCATCATCTGAAAAGCTGGCATGTATGTTCTGCATCATCAGTGTAACAATCTCCATATAGCATTGCAATACACATTTTTATAGCATTTTTACTACACACCAACAAAAACTGTTCCTCTCAGCACTCAGAAATGCAGGTATTTTTTAACAACTCTAACTAATACAAACATTTCTGCAAGTGATTTTAACATAGATCACAAATGAAAATAAAAGCTGTACCCTGGACAGTTGGACTGAAGTTCTAAATGGGAAAGTTTCACTACAACGTTTTTTACATTGAAATTTTTTATATTCTGTTTTGTATTTTAGGGATTTTGCCAATAGATTCTAAAGCAATCCAAATTAACATACCTTTCAATTTTCCTGAAAATCTTTCTAACTCAGAGGACAGATCTACTGCTTTCCCATTCTGTTGAGTATGTCCCAGGAAATAAGGAAGTCAAGATAAAGCTAATTCAATAGAAGTACTGCCAAAACAACAAAAAATGGATCCCTTTAACTGCCACCAAGCTGAATGGTCCATGGAGATCCTTGGCACAAGCCCTTCTCTTTCTCAATAGCATCTTCTGAGATATCCTCAGACAGGATCCTCAAGACATCCTCAGTCAGGACTTGCCTTGATTCTCATACCAGGTTAGTCTGCAACACCTGCAGATTCTCCTCTTCCCAAATCCTGCTCTTACACTTCCCCCCAGAAAGGATGCTTTGCTCACCAGGATGACACGATACACTTCTTTGCAGTGTTAGAGCCCCATGTCAGGATATTACACATCACAAATGTTTCCAGCCACCTAAATTCATGGAAATCAGCGCTTCAGGAATTGTCTAGGATTTTGGATGTCTGCTTGGATGTTGTATTAATACTTTCCACACTTCAAGACCTACTGTTACCATTGCCTAATCAGTGCTACTGTTGATTAATTGAGATCATGACTAGTACTTGTAAAAATTGTTTGCAAAAACCACACATCAACTTAGCAATCATAGTAGAAGACAAAGGCAAGTGTTGAACTGAAATGTAAGTTTGCAGGTATTGCTGCCTAATACAGGTTTTTCCTAATGTAGTGCAGGAACACCAGCCCACTGTCTTCCCTACAAGGCAATGTGCACCTCTCTGGATCCTGCTGTGCATACAACTGCAGACTTCTGTATTCAAGTGCTAGATACAGGCTTTCAGCTACTGTTCCAAAAAGAATCTTAGCAATAACAAACTCAAAAAAGGTTTGTACAAAACCAGTAGAGATTATCTTTCAATGTTTTTGCTCCACAATATTATGTGACATATGGGTTTATGAGTATCAGCACATTCAATTATTTTCCTTTAGAAAAGTTTTTCCTGCTTACTCTAAACTGCATATGAAGCTGCATCTTCTGATATCTGTTTATACATCATACATTTTCCTTCAACCCTTACTCTTCTAAGGGAGTAATTACACAAACCAAATCTTCAGAATAAGCCAGAAATTCCAGGCTTAAGTAATTTGCCAGTCAGCAAAAGTTACTGTGACTATGACTGTCATCTGCTCAGGAGGATGGTCATTTTCTTAGTTCAGCCACTTTTCATCTTGCAAGGCCATTGAAATGTTGTTAGTACCTATCTTTCCCATAACATTTTTCATCAAAACTCATGTGTGAACACTTCATAGAGGGAAATGTCTTACTGCATTTAAGAGAGAGAGAAAAATGAAGATATAAGAAGGCTGAGTATTTTCCCCAAAGTCTCACTGGATGAGCTGCAGGAGGGCAGCCAAGCCTTCCTGGTGGTCTGCCCAAATAATACCAAATAATGTTGATAGTCACTCCTCACTCCTTGTTAAGAAACTGGTAAAACTTTAATACCATCAGAGCTGCAGAGGCAATCAGCACTTTCTCGAGACAGGTTTTAAGTATTAGTTCCTAACATCTTGCTTGGTTGGTTCATTTTTCATACAATGACAACACATCACCTAAAGCACACAAACGCCCATTGGTACTGTTTTCAAGCACTGGCCCTAAAAGCAGGACAAACATCAGTAAAGCAGTGAACACCAGTAGCTGGTGAACCTAAATCTTGCTCGGGAGCAATTTCCACTAAATAGGATTTTACCTTTTGAAGTCAGCAGCAAGCTTAGTTTTACAACAGCTTAGGAAAAATAAAAGGTATTTTATTGAATATTTATTCATTTTAAATGGTGATCTATGTTCTTCTTCCAATTGCCACAGCCATTGCATTGGAAGAACCAATACAAACAAAACTAGACCATGTGTCAGATGGGTCATTTAAATATTGCTGTGAAAGACATAAATAATATTCCCATTTCAGTAATCATCTGTGAGTTTCAGAATTAAAAACCCAATGAGGATAAAAAGGGCCATTCAGAGCTTCCGGTTTTCTTTTGGCTAATGAAATGCAAGTGTTGATTTACACTTGGAACACATAGGCAAGGTTTTACGTCTGTTTTAAAACAAAGAGCATCATCTTAGAAATTTTTTTGTCGTAATAAAATGTGAATCATGTACATCCTATACAGATAAGACCCTACTTTTCAGTGATTGGCAAGAGTGCATTCAGTAGAAAGAAGATTTCTACTCAGATATTTTCTCTCAATTCAGCCTTTAAAAAAGAAGCCCTGGCATATCTGGCGTACCAATTCTTCCAGGGCAAACTCATCTAAGTCTACACAGTCATAATTTAAATATTCAAATTAAGCAACAGTAATAAAGAATTAACCCATTTTAGCAAGATTACCAGAATTCTCATTTTTAAGTACTGCATTTTTTAAATTGCACCTAACAGGTCTTTTATTTTACTACAGTCATGTGCTAAAACCCTTTTGAAAAGAGTCCTACAAAAATTTCCTCTTTTAAACTGAAATAAATTCAAACCCTCTATGCTCGCGGGGATAACCTGGCTTTTTTGGGTTTTTTACCTTTAAATGTAAATGCTTTCCTATAACCACAGCCTAGTAGGGAGGCAATGCCACTTGGCAAAAAAGTTATATTAAGTGCACTTTCTGGAACTGTTTATACTTTGTTCCTGAGAAATAGATTGAGTACTTGATAGTATAACACAATGAGAGGTACGGGTGGTGGAGATCGGATCGGATGCTTGGGCGGGGGGAGCGGGGAAGTGTTGCTACCCCAGGAATTTATTTTTAAAGTGTCTGCTATTTCATGCAATCTGGTCTATTTCAAAGGCAAACAATTTGCTCTTCAGAAGTATCTTTATGAGCCCCAAGGGATGAAACTCATCCCTGGCAGAAATGATTTAGCAGTATCCAGAGAGGGGGTGAACTCCTTGAGAGGCAAGGGAATAATTTTTTGAAGGGTGGCAGAATTTTAACAAGGGCCTCTAGTGAGTTCTTGTGAACCCCTTTCAGCACATCACTGTTTTATTAAAATATTCTTCTCAAAATACTGAAACACTGACAGCTCCTGTAAGCTTGCCAAAAATTGAGTAAGGAATAAAAATAAAATGTTAACTTGACATGTGTGAATAATTTTGATTTGATGATAACACCTTTTGGAATCGAGGCCATATTCAAAGCTGACTCGTAACACATTCACATTTCTAACTTACATGAAATAACTCTAACTTTTCAGGCATTGTTATGGTGCGGTGAAAGGAGGAGATGGTAGGAGCCGAGCTCAAGCTTCCCTCTGAGTTAAGTGAAGACTAAAAATATTTTAGGTCTTTCTGTCTGAACCTAGAGGGACCTAGGTCATACTTGGTATGCGCAAAACATGTTGGTTAATGCCTGCTGGCTGGTTAAAGTAACGAACTGCAATCAAACTGAGTAAACACCACGAGAAGGAGGTAATTTTGAGATAATTGATTTGTGAATCTGGACAAAGTACTGAGCAGATATTGTAAGGAATATGCATATTCTGACAGGATCCAGCATTGCACTGTCTTGTGTGGGTCTGTTCTACCTCGGAGTCTCACCTGGGCCTCTTCACACAGTGAGAGGCCAGGCAAAGAGGAAGTTCAAATGAACTGTAAGAGCCTCTTTGGACAAACCCTTGATGTAAAGATTTCTCTAAGAGCAGCACCATGCACTGTTTTGCACTCGCTACCTCAGTACAACCTCAGATGGTCAACTTGAGCGGGGTAATACTGAACTGACTTTATTTTTCTGTCTGTCCCACCCCACTATTGTCTCTGTTCCTGAGCTCTTGATAAGTAGTCGCCACTTAATGACAGCAAGGCTGGCAGGGGAATGGCTGTCAGTAGTGTTAATTTATCCATAAATCTCTGATCAAATGCGGTGGTCAGGAAACAAGGGGAGCAAAGTTGAAGGTGAAAAGAAAACATTTAAATGGATGGGCTATTAATAAGTGCTACCACAGTCATATGTACCTCCTCACAGCTGTAATGAAACACACCTCTTACAGAAAAAGGGCTGCAGGTTTCTACTAGGTACAAGAATACTTGTACCCAAAAGTCATTCTCTATTTTCTTAGTGCGAAAGAGTGTTCTTAGACATTATATTTTTAGACATTCCTAAGGGCTTTTCAAGGGACTCTGACCTCCTTTGGGACAGTTTCTAAGCTAGACAGGGCTGCTGCATGCTGTCTTGGGGGTGTAGCGGCATTTATCTCTAGCTCGTGACTTTCCCTTGTCTCCAGTTTATAAGTCAAAGTGATTAATCAAGTATTCACAGCTCAATCGATCATGTAAAAACATACACGACATAAACTCCTATTCCTTATTTGGCTACTGACTCAGCCAGCTTGTAGATCCCTCAGCATGGCTGAGTTACGTAGTCTGCCTTGTGTTTGTGAATAGATTTAAATGCCACTCAGGACAAAACCACAGGTGAACTTGGCATATATCCATTATTTCACTGGCTCCTGTGTGTATTTAGTTCATCATGGATCTAAGGTGTAACTTTAAAGTGTATAGTATTACTAATAAGGCAAAAGCCATTTTCAGGTCCTACCCAAAGGCATGAGATAACATTGATAAGGACTGGCAAAACTAATGGGCAAGTAATGATTGGGATGTGAACCATTTAATAAGTCCAAAAAAGTTTGATTACAAAACTAAATTCAAGTGCTTTGTTTTGGAAAGAGCATTAGGTGAGATTGGTAAAAGTAAGGAAATGAGTAAAAGCAATGCTCTGGACCTCACTTTTCTGTCATTTGGTGAACACACAAGATCAATTTAAATAAATTTTGAATAGAATTGGCTTGTACTTTAAGTGGTTTCAACTTAGGTGTTCTTCTCCTTCATGTAAGTGCAGATTTTATATTTATATTATGTACAGAGCACAGCACGTGAAAAATAGTTGAGGGGTAAATGAGGAAGATTTAGGTGGGTTCAATGAACAAGTTGACACCTCTCTTTTCCCAAGCATAGAAATTTTCTTTACATTATATGCATAAAAGCAGGTTAACAGCATATTATAACTGAAATTCTCATCTCACTAAAGTTAGCAAATCGGAGCTCAGACTCCACGCTAAACTCAGTCCTGTTAGTCTACCAGAGGGTCTTCAAATGTATGAAGGCATGATTTACAGACACTAGAGAAATAGATGTCATTTGACTGTATATTTAGAAAATAAGTGCTAGAAAATGTATATGGTGAGGAAAGATTTAAAACCTATTGGGATATTATTCATCGGTAATTCTGACAACAGGAATATTTGCCCTGATTTGCTGTTATACAATCTCTTAATTTATTATCTAATTAGTTTTCCCAAATGCCATATTTATCTGAAGTTCTCTCATCAAGTAATCCATCCTGATTAGATTTTCTCTCTCTCTGGCTATAATAAACACTGTTATTTTTTTTTCTTTAATGTGTCTTCTCAACTGCTAATTTATAACTCTTTTTCTGTGGTAAGTTTTCCTTTTATCTTTCTTCCGTATATTCTGGCACAGCTTTTCCTCAACTGCAGCCTTCCAACTAACTGTCTCTATGTACTCACTATGACTCTCCAAAATCCTGTTTCTCTTAAAATGGAGCAACTAGTCCTGATCAACTCTTCCCTAGAGCTACAAAGTCCAAAATGCAGCAAGGTGCCACACATAGGACCAGTTTCAGTGCACAACAGTCATCTTGATGGGCTCACCTAAAAATAAAGGCAAGCACACAGTCAGGGAGAGACATGGCTCAGAACTTGCCCAGGTAGTCCCCAAGCTCAGACCCCTGCACAGACAGCTCTTGTGCTGCTTCCACAACAGATTAGAGCAGGCATTCACAGAAAGGAATCCACTCAGCCCTCAGGAATGAACCACACACAATGGTAACAGGAGCAGGACAGAGGTAATGAAAAACAATAGCAGGTGGCAGGAGGGCACAAATTTGAGTCTGCCATGGTATTATGGCAAAGTTGTAATGTCTTAGTAGGATGGTGAATGACAGAGCTGGGCAATGCTTCCCTAAATGTACTTCCTATACCTTCTCAAAAAATTGGGACAATCATCTCTCATACTTATTTTACCTAAAAAAGATAAAGATGTGCTAGGTTCCCGATCTGCTCTTGCAACTTCTCCAGATTTTGAGCAAAAATGAAAAGGATATCAAAGATAGAGAAATAAAGAGCTGCAGTGAGCCAGCACACTAGGGCAGAGAGGAACGTGGTCTCGGTAAAGGGTCACTGAATCCACTCAGCTCCATTTCACTGCCACAGGACATCTTTGGTCTACCAGCAGAGCTGCATGAATGCCTTGTGAATTTGCCATGTGGTTGCTCAGATCATGGCAACCTGTAATCTCCCAGCAGTCTGACACTCAGGACAGAACAGCCAAGTCTTTTTTCATCCCAAGTGTTGACCCTTAAAGGGCACCTAGAAAAGCAGTAGCATGTTTATGGGCTAGGGAGAGTGAGATGTGTATCTTGTTTCCACCTGCTCAGACTTGGAAGACATCACCTCCCTTTAACAGCTCATCTGGCTGCTTCAGGCTCTGGCTTCAGGCCACCTCATGATGGTACATGCGCACAATTATGTTATCATTTCAAATGACAATTCATGACAAGCTGCTAGTAGGGTGATAGTCCTTCTTGCATGGTCCGCGTCTGCAGATTATTATAAACACTGACTGTGAGACAGGGCTCAGTGCTTCTCTCAGTCTTATCTGTCCAAATGTACTGACTTCTATGGTCTTTATCAGTGTAACTCACAGATTTTGACCCTTTGCTTTTAGCCACCAGAAAAACAAAATTGGATGCTATGGTATAATGTGTTTCAGTTAAAAGTACTCTTTATGCTGCCTAGCCTTAAAGTGAATTTGCCAAGGCAAGTATCACTGAAAGATCTATTTGTGAAATATCTTCTAGCTTGACATACTATATGAGACTAATTGAGCAATAGTGTTGCCAGTCATTGCCACTTAATTGTGTGATTGCTGTGGAACGCACAGCCCTGCAGCAAGGTTACACTGCCAGACAGCTAAGTGGGGATCCCAAACACACCTGGACTGCAGGCCAGGGACTAATGAAGGACCATTTTTAAACTGCGATCCTTCTTGTTTACATTCCCTTGTCAGTGTTTCCAACAGCTATTCACATAGAAGAAATTAGTTAGGGAAAGTATGGATTTTCATTATCCTTTCTGAAGTGAATTTCTACAGCTAAGATGTTGAACCTTGTCCATTTTTTCAGCGTGCATTATTTTTTTCCACAGAAGAGTGATTATGACCAAAGCGTCTAAAAAAAATATGTGTGCCCTTTGTGCTAGAACATCCAAATTTCCAAAAGGGAGTTACAGAAAGAGAAATTATTTTTACAGAGAGGTCTTATTATACATTGTTGTGCAATCTGACATTTGTAAGTATTACAATCATTACAGCACATATTTAAGCAAAATACACTCCCAGCCTCTGCAGTGGAAATCAGACATCCTAGCCTCAATTTTAGGCACAGAAAGCTGAATAATGTCACTGTTGTGCTAGAAATTCTGTAAGATAAAAAAGGGTTATCTTAAGGATTTGTGGTTTAGAACAAAAGGAAAGGGTCTCACATTGGTGTTGAAAGAGGCTGTGAGAGGCAGAAGTTCCTCTGAGAGCATTTCTTTAGGAGAAGAGCCAGTGTCCTGATGCGGAGTGTGTTCACAAGCACAACCAGGGCCAGCAGTACCACTGGGACAGAAATTTTGTTCATCTGAAAATATGCTTCACTAACTATTTTTGGTAACTCGAAGGAAAGAACAGATTTGTAACACCTGTGCTTGCTGCAAGCCATGAGGCAAAAGGTTTGGTAGTCTTGCCTGAGAGGCTGGTCCCTGGTGCCATCTTGTGTCGAGACCGCGGCTATCCCAGCACCGCGAGGCTGGCGCAAAGCTCTGGCTCCCTGCAGCCACATCTCCATCTCTCTAACCCCAAAATATCTCCATGCCTTCAAGTGTTAATACCAACTGCTTGCTGCCACTGTCCTGCAACAGCTATTGCTGAGCTCAAGGTTCCCAAAAGGCTGGCTTTTTTAATTTTAAATTAAATGATAGGCAATGTGATTATTCTTTTTCCCTGAATTACTCTGGCAACATCATCAAAGTGATGTTGGCTCAAGGGACAAGCCCAGATTTGTAGAATTCCTTTCAATGTGTGAGTCAGTGGTCAGTTGAATTCTTATCACTGTCCTTTGATGCTGTTTAGAGGACAAGGTTTGAGAGCCCACTACTGTATAATACAAGTGACAACTGAGAAATATGTATCCTTTCTGTAAGAAAAACACACAGCAGAAAAGAGATCAATGCCACACACCTGCCAATCACTTGAAATTTGATGTATTTAAAAACCAGTTATTTAATTTGCTTGCTTGCAGAGGTTCTGAGTGTTTCCTGGGAGCATTCTGAGTGCATTGATGCTAAAAAAACCTCCCAACATACATATATAAAAATATTGAAACTTATTTAGGTTTTATGAATTCAGATATCTAACTTTGGCCACATGCTTTTTAAGGCATGGAGCTTTCCATGAAAATGGGCCTCTGCCTGACCCATTTAGGAACCAGTAAAATGATAAAAGAGTTTTTGCGGATTTTCTTCGTGTACTTGAAGTGATTATACTGTATGCAGCAGTGTTCTAAAGCATGCAAAATCTGACTTTGAGTATTTTATGTCTATGTGTTTCTAGTATCTGTGTACCTCCTAGTTTTAACTAGGCTAGCAAGCAGAAAAAATGTACTGCCAGCAAAGCTGTTCTTCTTGTCCTGTCATCTGACCCAGATGAGAAACTACTGAAGATCTCAAAAGGAAATCCAATTTTTGGAAATTATCAGCCTGAATTCTCAATCAAATAGGGCAAGGTAACTTCTGATAAACTTCTGAACCCAGTCTTCAAGGCTTTTAATTTTCATTCACAGTATATAGTACCATCTATAACATTTGCTACTTCTCTCTGTAAGCATGCTTCACCTCTCTCACTGCATCAGTTATTAATCCTCATTTTTTCCCTTTTTGAATACATAGCTGTGGTTTCTTTATATTGCTTTGTTTTTAATCATATTTGCTGTTCATGGTGTTACACTGGTGGTGCAGGAAACGAAAGTCCTCCCTTTATTGAAAGGACAAGTGCAATACATGCATCAATGGAATAAATGAATCCCTAAACTACTAAACCTACCTGTGGTTAGTTTAGTGCACCTGTTCAGACACAAGTGCCTTTGGTATAGGACAATCAGTGTCAAATAATACATTGAAAATAAACCTGCTGCCTAGGAATATTAAAAAAATTATTCAGATCCTGACTGCCTGTGAATCAACCCCAGGATTTAATATATTGACTTCTCCACTGAAGCTGGAAGAAAAGATGTGCCCACACCTGCCTACTTTGCTGTGACTATAAGCATGTAACCATTCACCTCAACTGCGGTCTCTGAGGTGAACAACTGTCTGCCACATCCACCCTGCATTTCACTGAGGTTTTCTAAAAAGCACTTTCTTTATGCGAGGGTATATCTAGCAAGTTTTAGCATATTAACCTAGAGAAGTTTTCTGAATTATTCTTTATCTTTCTGAGCTCTTTGCCATACACTTCTGAAGCTGTTTCATACGCGTACACACTTAAGTGCAGCCGGGATTGAATGCAAAGAGTCATTATGGTGTTCTTCACAATCCCATTGCTGCAGAAGGCAGTAAGTACACCCTTGTGCCTAGTGCATCCCAGCGGCCTGATTCTTCACTGTCTTGCACCTGCAGGAGTTATTTAAACCACTACAAAATGGGCATAAATCATGACTGAGCCTGAATGGCAGGATTTCACACTCTGCAGAGGCAATAATGGCTAGATGAAAGGGTAAAGCAGTGGAAATATCAAAGAGGATTTTTCCCCTTTCTGTTCCTGCCATTTGAGTGACTAACTCAGGGGAATTGCTCTGGTCTCATAAAATATATCCTAACCCTGTGGGTGGCCAGGTGAGAAGAGTGGCCGAGGGCAGCCCCGGGAGAAGCTCTAAGTGCAGGTGTGCAGCATTGCAGTGAGTTTGCAGACATAGCAGACTGCCCGAAGTCTGAGTTTATCCAGAGGGGTCTGAGTACTCCAACACTATGTTGTTGCCAATAGTTTGGCAAATGATAAGTGGCCCCCTGCCATACACACTATCTGCACACTGGGGATAGCACCAATACTTATTTCTACCTTAATGCCACCAGGAGACAATATCAAATCCACCAGAGCCTCTGCCTCTCACAGCAAATCACAAATATGCAAAGACAGGCACACAAGGATACACGGGTACCTTAACACTAGACACAAAGTTCTGAGAAAAACCCACCACGTTTAAGACAATGAAATTTGTATGAGGTGATATACACTGTGCTTTTGTCCCTATAGCCTGAGGAGCCCTTTAGGGCCTGATCCAAATCAATCTGAAATCACCATAATCTCTCTGTTTGCTTCAGTGTACCTTGGATGAGCCCCTGAAGCTGTCCAACAATAACTGACCTATAGGGAAAGCATCTTTCTAATGAGGAATGTCACTAGGATTTACATACAGAGAGATTTCTTGCCTTGCACATAAACCTGTGCTTTTCTCCTTTAACTAAGCTAAGAAAACTTGCATTCTGGATTGTGTGAATAGTAATTAGCATTTCATACACTTAGAAGAAACTTAAAGTACTTTTAATTACAATCAGTTACAAGATGTTATTCACCAAGTGTTCCATGCTTTAATTCATCTTTCAAGCATAGCAAACAAGAAATTAATTACTAAAGGTCTTTCAACTATTCTGAGCTATATCTTAAATCGTAGTAAAGAATATAACAATCCTCTGATTTCAAATATATCATTTCTGGTGTAATACTGGAATAAGGACTGAGCTGGCCAGCAATGGAAGTCCTTCACTCTAAGCCAGCCACATCTAATTATAAAAGATGAAGGCTTTGAAAATTTACATAATTGCTGGCTCTGGTAGGGGTCGGTAACATATTTGCATTAGCTACTTATGCTTCATACCAACACTTTTAAGCACCACTTATCAAAAATAAGTCTACCAAGTCAGAGGTGCGTAGGTGGCTAAATAAAACCTGCTAAATATGGGTAGCACCACCTCTTTACGTCATGAAGAGATATATAGGCTTTGACACACAGGGTCTTTTCTTTGTCTTGTTTGTCACTTACACATTAGAGTAATAGGTACATTAGAAATGCTCTTGATAGGAATTAATACCTTCTGCTCCTTTAGTGTGCATTTGCTATAGCTATTTACTGTGTTTTTATATACAGAATGTATTTGGTTCAATTTGCATTCCAGAATTTCCCTGTGTTGCCCTCTCTGGCTCATTTCTCAAGCCATCAGTCTAGAGGGTAGCATGGCACCTTAACACAGCAGGCTAAAACCCCTGTAGTCTAAATATATCTCTCTAATTCTTCCATGATTATTTCTCTTTTTCATATCATATAAAAATTCTGCCAGACATATAAATATGTGATGCAAGAACTGTACAACAGAAAATGACCAACCAGTACATACATTTCAAAGGGTCTGTTTAGAAAAGAGTCACATTATGTTACAAACAGGTCTTTTTCTTATTATGTTTGATGTCAGCAAGTGAGCTTTAAGGAACGTGACACTGCTTGAACTTCTTTTTTAATTTATTTTATTGTATACGTTGATTTGATGGTTTTTGAACTCTGGATCAATTTGGTGACATTGTGGCTGATCCATTTTATCCTTGCTTTGCTGGGCCACAGTCTCATTCTGAGGTTCCAGTCTCCCATTTTTCTCGAAAGGCTCATTAGGCCTGATCTCTTTTAGCCTTTTTGCTTTTTTTCCTTTCTTCCCCACACTGGACTCTGGTTTGCTTTATTCCTTAGGTCCCCCTATAGGTTAAGCCTAAGCTCTTATCCCCTATTCTCTTTAACTCACAGCCAGCATTTGATTCTGATTTTTTAACCCTCTCCATGAATTACTCAGCCTGGGCACAGCCCCATCATGCTGGAGGCTCTGTCTGTGAGAGTCACAGCTTAATTTACACAATGAAGGGTAATGATTTTACCCAGAGATGCCTGACATGGAAACAAAATTGAGCAACTTCCAGAGAGGCTGTTGAACAAAAAAATAATCTTCTGGGTTGATACAGGCTTCAATACAGTGAATAAAATGCCTATGGTCAAAAGTTTAAGTAGTTAAGTATTTTGAAGAATTACATGCAGAAGGACTACAAATAAATCACTCTTGCACGGATCTGGGGACACAGACTTGGCTATTTGTTCTAGCACATTGCCTTGTTTTCTAACTATGTCTCACAAAGAGAAGATGAAGTTCCTGCATTATTTGTGCTGTACTGATGAATACGTAGACATAAGGCTTTATTTTTTAGAGAGCACAGATAAAAAAAAATCGCATGCTTTTACTCAAGCACTGATAAAAAGATGTAGAGAAATTAATCCATTTACCTGATCTTGTAGAAAAACAAAACATTTTAGGCTATGTTACTGTTTTGATGTAAGGAAAACTACAAATTTAAATTTCTGTCTCTTTTGTATCTGACAAGGTCTCTCTGCTGAATGTACTTTGCTCCTTGGCCACATTTCAATCACCTCCATCTTCTCATCTGTTGTCTCAAAAATATGAAAGTACCTGTATTTTATTCCCAGGTATATTTCTTGCTGAATTTAATTGAATTCCATGTAGAACAAAGTAAAATGCCAAATATTTGGTGATTACTCTGCATCATGAGGGAGAGACTTATTAGCATGCTCTCTTGACACTTCATAAAGAAACTTGTTCCATCTTGCTCAATTCAATATAGAAAAGAAATTATCAGTGATTTGTAAGATGATTAAATGATCAGTAATTTGGAAGACATGTTCACTTTTAAGAAAGTTAACAAGCTAACCATGTCTGAGATTGTTTTTTAAGATTTGCCTGTGTGAGTTTTTAATTTTTTTTCCTTAAAGAAAGAATTTTGTTGTGGGAGATTAAAATATCCTCTTCTCAATGACCTATGAAAGAATCTTAAATTCCTTGTGATCATATAGAGGAATATGATTAATATATTAGCTTAACAGAACAATAAGGAGATAACATAAATGTTCAGAAAAAATATAGAATTAATTTACAAACAAAAATCTGATGTTGACATATATTCATCTGAAGAATGCTTTCAAAAAGTTTCATCTGAAGCACATGCAAATGATCTCTGAAGATGCCTTGAAAAATCTTGCATCTCACTGATTTTTACAATACATTTCCAATCAGTGTCCAATGTTGCAAACAACAGTTTGTGAAGTTAAAATTATGCTTGTGGGTTTCTATGATCTGTTGTCTTTGCACAGCACAGCCTTAATAGAAGGAGATCACAACATAAAATTCCTGGTCAGGTAGCTCACAGGGCGCCAAAACACACCTTGGCTTTTCTTAGATCCTGGCAGAAGTACAAGAATAACTCTTAGAAAAATATTTTTCAAAAGAGATACAATATTAATGATGGAAGTTCCAGAATAAAACAGAAGCATTTATTTATTATTTTCAATAAAGGATCAATTAATGAGGATCCCAAATTATGAGAATTTTCAGTCATACATAATTGATTCCTTTGAAAGCTTAACCTGCTTTTCTGTCTCTGGGCAACCACATGTGCATGTATATAGGCACACACAGAAGAATTTGCCAAAAGCATCATATAGAGGAAGACTTCACAAACATCTTCAAAAGAACTTACATTTAAGACATTTATTTATAAAGGTTTCTATTGCTCAACACAGCAGATGCCAGAGATGGGAAGCCTCTCCCTTGGAGAGCAGAAAATGAGGAATGAGCCCCCTTCAGAGTTCAAGTTTTTGAAGCTTAGTTAGACTTATTTAATGAGACTTTTTTTTTATTCCCTAGAAATAGTGTTTTCTTTTCCTGCTATTGCAAGTTTTTTCTGCCACTTTGACAGGAAATCATTCGTTTAGCCTTATTTCATGAGGTAATTCTGAAGAATTTCAGTTTAACTAAATAATCCCTTTTTACCTATGTTTTTATATTGCTCTTTATTTTAACTGAAATTCTTTATTTCATGGCAAGCTTCTAACACAGGAAAGAATTTACAAAGGAAGTGACAATACATTCTATTCATATAATTCCTTTTCTCTGAAAGTCTGCAAAGGGGGAACGCCAGTGCTACTATAAATACAAGACTGAATTTTGGAAAATTGAGACTGTTGTGGCTTTCCATAGATAGCGTGACACTCATTGTAGTAATAAAATATATCTTTTAAAGCTATGTCAGAGACAGCTTGTACACCTTGCTCTCACAGAAATGATTGGAAAGCCCTGATTAACTTGAACAGGGACAGGATTCTCCCCACTGTAGATAAATAGCTACTGGTAAGGTCCCAGGCTGCCAGTAAACTGCACAGCAGCCTCTTTGGCATTCCCAGCCAGGGTCCTGAAGGATGATGTGGCTCCTGTGCTGGCAGATTGAGGCTGGAAGAAAGAGGGGAGGAGAGCAGAGGGGAAAAAAGAATAGAAATAGGAAGAATTCAGGTGGTTTCTTAGTTGTCTTAAATTCAAATTGACTGCCTGTATGATGTGGACAATAGCCTCAACCTCACTCCAGTCTTAATTAATGTTTATGAAGCTAACTACGATCTTCAGATGAAAGGCTTTTCAAAATGACAAGGGATTTGTATAACTCACAGACTGATAGAAGCTTGCATTTCCATAATACCAACTCTAAAACCAGAGGTCAGAAGTTGATCCTAGAATAACTTCATTTCCCATTCACAACTAAACAGGAAAATGTATTTTGGCAGGAGCATGTCCCTTCTCCAAAGTCCCATTCTCAGGCTGCTCTCACCATCACCCCTCAGCCCACGCAGCTCAGCATCACCAAAGTGCTACCCTGAGTGACAGCAGTGAGACTGCAAGGAAAATCAGGCCTTATTGTCCATCTAAAGCATTTTTTACAGTTCTGTTCAGGGGTATCAGTCTTTCTCTGGCACACAGTGCAAACCATAGAGCGCATCGATCACAGCAGCTTCTCCCTGCACAAAACAATCTATTTTCAGCTGTTGCTTTGTGGCGCAGGACTAAGCTCCAGGTACTTTAAATCTCTTTTATTGAGTAAGCCTGTGTTGCTATGATTTAGCCAGGGTGTATTATTGCATGTGAATGATAAACTGTAGTTCATGACCTGAGTCTAATGGTTACTTTATCTGTTGCAGTGGACAATTAAGTGACTGAGTAGTGCAACTGACGGTGAAGAACAGATTTTGCCTCCGAGCTGCTTTCAGGAGCTCGATTTCGCTGTATCATGTTCAGAAAGGTCAGAGCTCTGGCCAGATGACCAGGATAGCAGTGCAGATGGCACTGTGTGTCACCTGGCCACTCTGGGCCTCTGCAACCTGCTGCACAGGGCTGGGGTTCAGGGAAAGGTTATGGCCATATGCAACTGCAGCGCATTAGCAGCTCATGAGGAAAATGGTCTTTTTTGCAAAGGAGAGGAAAAATCGGTTCCGTAGCTACGTCCGCAACGGATCGTGGCCATTTTCAACTGCTATAGAAGTAAATGCAAAATCTTGGAATCTTTAATTGTGATCACCTTGCAAAACGTGACAGAAATATTAATAAAAATATTTACATAACAAATATCAGTACTCTCTTCCACTGTGATACCATTGACCTCCTTTTTTCCTCCTTTAAGCACTCAAATATTTAGGCTCAAATTTAAATGGTCAAACTAAGAAAGCATGTTTGCACTACAGGACCCTGGTCAATACACATACTTCTGGATTTTCATATCCGAAACAAGTCACAGAAAAGCCTTGCCCTAAAGCCCCAGTGCTCTTTTGCCTTAGGAATTACCTAAACTGTATTCATGGCTCAGCTTTTGTGTGAGTTTTGCAAATTAAAGTTGGTGTGCAAACATTGAAGAAAAAAAAAGCAAGTCTGTTATGAATGTCTTGGCTTCCAATAAAGTTTGGTGCAGTGTAGCCTATTTCATTCTGAAATGGGATTCAGGTGTTCCCTAACCAAATGGAAAAGTTACTCTTGATTGTGATGGTTTCCACAAAGAGCCTGAAGAGGAGACAGGACCATCTTTTGGAAATTTTCTATACTGTAAGTTCTTCAACTGTTCATTATCGTATCACAGATGATTTAGATCTCATTGGTGTTTGAATGGGAAAAAAGATCCGAATTGCAAAGAAATCCAAAGAAGAAAAAAGGACTGGTGCAGCTAAAATAGAGGATTCAGAAGCATGCTTTTGATGCAGCAGAAGTGTGGAACCAATAGCATTTAACTGATGCTAGTCAGACTAGACAACCAAGACAACCAATTCTTTGTGTTGAACAAAGATGGAGAATCATTATTTCTAATAGCAAAATAAAAATCTCTAAAAAAAAAATCTCAGATTGACTACTGACATTAGTGTGGACCTATTTTGAAAAGCCTGGGCTTTAATTGTTGCTCTTAAATACTTCCTATGTGTTTAAAAAAACAAACAAATGGGAAAAAAAAAAGAGAGAGAGAAAGAAAAACCTTCTTAAAATGTCAGCATGATATCCTCTTATTTATGCTGAAATACTTCCATGTAACTAAGTAAAAAAAATTAATTTTGCTAAAATGATTTTTTTTTCCAAGATGAAAGATGCTGTTACCAAAGCTACACCTTTCTCCTCTAATGAACATCTTATTTTTTCAGGATTTTAGATTGGAGGTCAAAGGAACAATGCAAATTATTAATATAGGATTCAATTATGTGTTCCTCAAGCCAAGCGAAAAAAACCTACTGAAACTGCAAGGAGTTTTGGTCTATAAAAGAAAGGCCACAATCTATCCAAATGAGCCAAAAAATTATTGTATGTATTAATAATTTTTAGGTTCTTTTGATACTATCAATGGCCTACTACTAAATATCTACTTCTGGTTCCCTCATTCATTATGAGGATCAGTTTGCTCAAGGTTGCAATCTTGTTTTCAGCAAGACAGTTTGCTCTGGAAGACATACTAGTTATCATGACTTGGTCAGTTAGAAAAACTACTTTTACATTTTACAGCAAGCTGTAGTTGTTCTCAATTAAATGCATGGAGTAGGGTGACATCTATAGGAGTTTCCAAGTCTCTACATGTAAGTCCCCTTTTCCATAATATCATGGGTGTGTGTGTGGGGGTGTATATGTATGTATATATATATTATATATACACATACCTCAGAGGTCATTATGATAATTTGTATGAAATATCAGAAATTAAATTAATCATCAAGATTTTAACTTAGTTGTTGTCTCTCCAGAGAGTTAAAGAGAGCTAGAATGCATTCTGTAAAATGAATGCTCTCAAATGCAGCTGGGAAAGCTGAAAGGAGCAGGAACAATTGCTATGGTAACCATGTTATGGGATTAAAAAAATCATGGAAAGTAGGAAGACAGTGAGAACAAGAGCAAGGGACCAAATTTGTAATAGTAAATGAATATTGAAATCCTCCCTGAAACTTCTGTATCAAACATTGTATACTCCAGTAAATAGTATAAACATAAACATAAAACAAAGCACAGTAAATTATGACAGAATCTCACACAGATGCAAAACATTGCTCCTTCCTCTATGTGCACTGCACAATCCAACAATGTCCCACTGCAGCGAACAAAGCATCAAAAGCAAAAGGAGAGAATGTCCCAAATGTTCCCCTTCCCAGAATCAATCTCATTGGAAACATGAAAGGTAGTGTGACCCTCAAGCCTCATGGATTAGGATAAATAACTGGGAGACCCTGGCTCATGCAATCATACAATAATGCTCCCCCAACACCAGCTGAATGGCCTTGAGGGCTTCCTTAAGCTAACAGGACTCTTGCACTTGGTGATGGCTTCAACAGTATTTCGTTCAATGCTCAATAAAATTTTTCTGTATTTTCACTAGTGTAATTGAATACCAAAAATAACTGCAGATTGTTTTTAATTTCAGGAGAAAATGCAACTAAGATGATATTTTATATCCCTGAGAAATACTTTTGTTTAGGGTTATATTTCATCTTTAGTTAATGTCTTTCAATTTTTCAAATTTCAGTGGACTGGTTCCAAATAGCTCTAAATGACTGTAGAAATATTCCATACAAATGCTTGGTTCTGACAGCCAAAATTAATCTCGATGTAAAAAGAAAACCATTGACAAAGTTTTTAAAGTTCTATGTAAAGACCTTTCATCATAGAAATATAAGTTTTCTGATTTTTTAAAAAGAAACAGTGGTAAAAAAGGCATACCTGAAATATTGTAAAGCACTGGCAAAAAAATAAAATCTAGGCAAAAAATTCTCCTGGTCTGACAATTTCGTCCAACGCTTCATCTCCAATGCCAGAGTGGAACTGGGACCACAGCTTATTCCTTTAAAAGTAGGAACCCCCACATCTCCTGGTATTTGGTATCCATCTATCTCAAAGCAGGTTGTGGTAAGTGTACTTAATCGTCGTCTCAATACTACAAACATGAACAATTGTTTTCAGTTCTTCCTACTCAAATGAAGCCCTAGTTATATTTTCACCAATTTTCTACACTCCATTTCATTTTGGAGCTAAATATAACAGGAGTGCATGAGGCAACAGAGAAGGAAGATAATAAACATAATTATCGTTCAAAAAGAAAAGAGAATGGTTCAAATATTGACAAGCAATAAATTGATGTGAAAGACTGAGACATAACGGAGAATCTCCAGGATATTTCCTTTTGATGAAGGCATTTGTTTCTTTACTGGACTAGCAGATTTTGCAAAAACAAAATTTTGGTAGGCTTTGTTCTCTTTTAACACTGATTAATAAAGAGGTAAAGACCTGTAATTCTCACCTGAGAGAAATTTTACATTTCAGTCTGGCTTGGAATTAAAACATCCCTACATTTCCTCTCTTAAAAAAAAAGTAAAAAATAAAAATTTCAGCTAATTGGAAAGCTTTTTAAATTTCTTTTTTCAAAAATACAACCAAACAAGCTAGGTTTTAATGTTTCCTTGGTTGACAGCTAAATAGGGGGAAAAAAAAGATGCTATGAGAATTGGAACTCCCTGCAGTGACTGAGTGGAATCTGAGTGTCTGCTGCTTACTTCCTACCAAAGGTTTCAAAGTAAGCTGACACAAGTTTGATTTAATCAAGTCAGTGTGCTCTGGCAGAAGAATCTCCTGTGATACACCTTGACACACCAGGGAAGTGCTGTCTCAATGAAATTACCACCACGTGGGTCCTCAGCTGGTTGGAAAAGCTTCAATCAAAATGTTATCACCACTGCATCTACCCTGTCTCTAGCACTGCAAGGAATCCTTGCAAATAACACTCAGCATATACTCACTGAAGGAAACACCAACAGGATGGGCTGTTAGTACTTGGAGGATGTAACTAGAGTAAAAGATCATGTTAATAAATTGAAGAAATTATTTGAAATGCATAAGATAATTCACTAAAGATTGATGGAAAATGCTGCACTGAAGAAAAATAAATTGAATGACTGTAGCAGACCACAAAATTAATAGAAACCCAGAAAGAAAATGTAATTTGGAGAAGGATTAGTCAGACTGCGAGAAACAAGACAGAGTGGGTGATTATTCAAAATGTTCAGCACTGGGAGGTTAATGCTGGAATTCTGTGTCCAGTGTTGGACACTACACTTGAAAGAAAATGTTAAGAAGGGGATAACCCACAAGAAGGAGATAACCCACAAGAAAACTGAAACAACAGTTTGTTTAAAGAAAGAGCTGAAAGGATTAGCTTTGATGACTCAAGGTGTGATAGAAGGGCTGGTAACAGCCATCTTCAGGTAAACAAAGTAGTGTTGAGGATGATGGCTTAATGAGATTAATTTGCAGATGCATTAGTGTGCAACATTAAATTATACTTACACAGAGAAGAGCAAACTGATTTTAACATCCTTGTTATGGGAGCTACACAAGAATGTTATAAAATTATCTGTGAGCAATGACCCTCAAGTCTCCTAGTTCATCTCAAGAAGTGCATTAGATTAGCTAATTTTACTCTCAACACAATTTCTTTTATTTCTGTGAGTATTTTCAGCACACTACACTGCTACTGGTTACTTCATGTCATATTGCATGCAATGAATGGCATTTGTGTGGTAGAAGAAGCAGTAATCTCTGTATAACTGCATCTCACTGAGCAGCTAGACCTGTTCAAGAACAAAGCTCCGTCATTAGCTCTCCTGACTCATGGTTTTTAAATGAGCAAGGGCTGAAGATTCTGGCCATAAGTCTATAACAAGTTGATTTTCCTTTATTTTAGAATCTTTACTCAAGCAATACTTACTCCATTAGAGACAAGAAATTAATTAATAATAGACAAAAGCATTTTTGCTCCAAAGAAGATCTCAGCTTAGGACTTGCATGAAAATGTTTTGTTAGGCTACATAGACTCTGTTCTTTTAGCATTGTCTAAATAGTAGGTAAAATAACATATTGGAGATCACTTACAAACTAATTTATCCTCTTTCAGCCTACACCCATATTCAAACTCTGGAACTGCTCATAAAACTAGTCCACCCAGTCTATCTCAAAAAGGGGACATTTCAGCTTCTGCTTTACTGGAGTCATGGCTTTACTCCAGGGAAGTCAAAGGAAGCAGGTGGGAGTGGAATGATCATACCTTATATCAACTACCAAGTCCCTATGTCTGATATTCAAATATGTTCCCACTCCTTAGACATCCAATTTTCTTTTGTCCATTGTGCACCTAAGCCTTTTTCTATGAGAAATTATTTTCCACCCTGTATCTTTGCTCTGTTAAAGTTCTTGGAAGATTTTATTTAAAGGGAAGAAGACAAACTGCATCTTAATACACAATGAAATCGTCACTGCAAGAAAGATATAATGGTATTTAATTTTGTTCTAGAAAATAAAAAGAAAATGGCACAATGTGCAACAGTTTTAAGGCTCTTGTTATTAAAAGGAGAGGTAACTGAATCCCATGGCAATAAGTACCATGTGAGTGGTAGTTGCCTTGGTAACTTATTAAGTAGAAAAAAACCTGAAAGAACTACACTTTGTTGGTATGTAAGTTAAGGATGCCTCAGGGCAACCTAAAGAAAATTGATGAGCCAGTAAAAATATTTTAAAAAATTGAAAACAAGTGAAATGTGATGATATCAAAACATGTTCATTGTACATTTACACTTTTAAATAGAGAAAGGGGTATAGGACAGAGCACCTGCCTAGGCCACTGTGGGTTTCAATTATTACAAAAGAAATCTGGGCTTAAGTCTCTTCAGAAGAGTTTGAGAATGAACAAATGTTCTTCCCCAAAGCTAAATTGGCAATAAGGTACCAGTAAAGTAGAATTGATTTTCTTGTTTTAGGGCCTTATTAAGGCACTGTGACTTCTCACACCCACCTCCATCTCTCAGGTCCCCACCCCAAAACTCTTGCTGACAAGTTTGGCAAGAAAGGACTATCCACTACCACAAAGAAAAGACCCCACAGAAATTTTATCATTGCCTATCCTACCTGCAGAAGATACATAAGTATTATTAAAGTAACCAGCCACTGGATGTCATTCTTATTCCACAGAAACATAACGAAGAAAAATCTCTTTAACTGAAAAACCTTTCAAGACACTAAAAATGAGAGGCAACATACAACCTAGCTTCAAGCATGTACTGTTCAAGCTAGTCTCAGCATCCTGCTTCCCAAACACAGTTTAACTATTTTTAAATGGATGAATAAGCTGTGTGTCCTATATACGGGATTTAAAATAGCTGGTTAAACATCACATGAAAGTACAGTCAGTAGGTCCTGTATATTAACTGCATGTCAAAGCCTCCTCACTTAAGTTTATAAAGCATTCTGCTTTGATTCAGATTTGAAGTTTTTGGAAGAGTATACTTGCTGTGGAGAATTTCTGCCCCACTTTGGGACGCAGGAAAGGACAAATTTTGCCCATGCTTTTGTGTGTTGGCTTGCTATATCTCCATCTCTGTGCCCAAGACTGAGAATGGATATTTCTCACCCCATTTTCAGAAAGGATTCTCAGCACATTAGTTGGAATTACTCATTATTTTAGGTCATATGTCCCTTCCTTCAGAGTGTGAACAAAATCAGCAGCCCTATATTTGCATGGCTCTATGTAGACATGGATTTGTATCCCTGTCCTACACTGGCAACAAATGGCTTTTCATACTGTAAGAAAGGTTGAAAACTCCTCGCTTTGATGAACTGGGATCCAACTAGCTTCATTTCTCTCCCACTTCCAGGAGAAGTCTGTGCAATACCCATGTGGCTCAGGGTGTTATCAAAACCAGACACAGAACCACGCAGGTGAAGACAGGTCTGGGAATCAGTGCTTGTTCCAGTGACCCTGGTTCCCATCTTCAGGCAGCTCCGGATACGACACCTCATCTTGCAGCCATGTAATGCACTCAATAGGCACATCTAACTACTTCATGGAATAGACCTGAGCCTATTTGCCTAGCCTGATTCTGTGACATGCCCAACACTTAAACTGGTCTCTGTGTCATGTTATACTGCTTAGAGCTGCAGGTGTGCTAGAATCATTGAGAGATGGACTGAAATAAGAAGGCAATTATGTCTGGAATGAGCGAGCCCTTATTCCTCTTTTTGAGTTTCTCTATGGGATCTTTGGGTTCAACTCAGGACTCTGTTTCGCATTGCACTCAGAAGATGTTATCAAGGATCTGCTTCCTGGTCCTTTTCTGTATCAGTAGTGTCTCCCTGAGATGCATCAGAGGGAATGTAAGGAATCTCTAGGTCAAAAAGCAGGTACCCCCTTTAGCTGCTTGTCTAGTAACTAGGCAATTGCTGACAGGTTTCTGCAACTGCAGAATCTTGATGGTCGTGTAACTGGTGCAACTGGTGGTGTAAACTCCCACAGAAGTTGTACACAGAGTAGTCCCTTAACCCTTGGCTTTTTTCCTTGCTTGTGCTAGTTCTTAGAAGGGTAATTTATAGGCAGATGTGAAAGCTAGGAAGTTTTTCAGTTTCCTCTTTTAGAAAGAAATGTTTTGCACTGTGGGCAGTCAGATCTTTTCAGTCTTTCTCACAGCCATAGGCAACATCACAAGAAACTCTCTGGGTGGTTAAGTAACTTGGTTTACTAGGGCTTGTGTCTCAGCTAGATCTAACAGACATATGTTCAGTTAAGCCCACTCAAATTCTCCTGCAATAAAAGTAGGCTTGGATAGGAGAAAATAAGTCTGAAGCTAGGATGCATTTGGAAGTTGGCAGGAAAGCATTGATTTCAGTAAGTTAGTACTCAGCTTCATGAATAAAAATAGGAGATAGAGATTTCATGCCTGAGAGATAAAAGGTTAAAGGACTAGTTTCTCAGAAATCAGCAGGAAAAATATAAAAAAATGAGAACACACATTATGTTCTCATATCCACATAGATGAACCATAGCTGACCCAATCCTAGTAACTCAACCAAATTTGATGGATTTGAATAATCCAAAATCACACCCAAAAAATTAGTAAATCATGAGTTCCTTTCTAGTGACAGGTTTGGAACCAGGGAAAGTGTGGCATGTTAGCTGCCCTGTAGAAGTCTATAAAAGTTTACCCTCAAGTCACTTCTCATGTTAATCAGTGGCATTTACCTTTGCACTTATGCATCAGCTTCTTTTTTTAGTGTTTGTGTGTATATGTTGGAACTTCTTTTCCCACTATTCTAACTTTTTGCCACTACAGACCTGACCTGCAATCTGCAGTATGTGAGGAAAAAGGTTTCATGTCCCTTGATATATATCCAGTGGAAGAAGGCTGTCTGCCAGAAAAACAAAAGAATTTCTTGATATATCCTAGGTAATTGGCACCGAAAGGAGCTGTCTTTAGCTTCTCTTTCAATTAATAGAAAACAGCACCTCAGGGAATTCCTAGTACCGCCGGAGAAAACAAATAAACAAACAAGAAACCTTGAGCACTGAAAGTCTTAAAAAATTGAGCAGTAAGATGTTATTATATGAGCTGCTTCCAGAAAGAGAACAAGGATCTGCTTGGATGACTTTTAAGACCTTTAGGTTTAGCAGCATTTTCTCCCTCTGAATCAACTGACTTCATGAAGAAATGAGAGCTTGAATTTATGCTATCTCACAAATACATAAAACAGTTCCTCCCTAAAAATACAGGGGTCATTAAATTAAACTATGCAGTGTACACTGAGGCTTTGAGATGAGAGTCAGATTTGCCATTGAGAAGTAACTGGCCACTCCTGACACATGTAATGAAATCTGGGTACTCTGTCACATCATCATCTGGTGTTTTATCTAGCAATTTAGGATATCCCATTCATTAAATTAAATCATTGCTACTGCAGGCCACCATACCATGTAATGATCTTTGGAAGGTTATAGATCTTCATTTGAAAAACATTTTCTGTTTTGTTCCCACTACTGATAATGCATAGCTACATACTGCAGTTTGACTTCATATTGTCTTCCACTGAAATTCATCTTCCAGCTTCTAGGTTGTGTTTATGTTCTACGTTCATCCTCACTCCCTGGAACTTTTACAGAGATACTCAATTTACTCCACATCAAATACTACAGCTGAGCAGGAACAGCTGTGAATTGCTTCAGTTGTTTTATGAAGTGTTCATAAATAAGTGATAAATATCCATAGTGTTGAATAAATACATCCATGTATACTGGATGTTCTCAACCCATAAGTCTCAGCTGCAGGGCCAGTTTCCAGTTTTGATAGTGACTTACCTGTGCTGTTTTGGACTACTCCTTTTAACTCAATCATCTACCTGCGAAAAAGCAACAGAGTTTGATACCTACTTTTCTTCTACATCTTGTGAATTCCTCAGGGCAGGGATATTCTGGTGGTTCATGACACATGGGCACTTAAGGGCTGAACAAACCAGAAAGCTCTGTCACATAAGTAGCAGATAGTTACAGTAATTTCACGAATATAAGCCGCACCTTTTTCTTTGAAGAATCCAGCCTACCCCAGTAGCGCGGCTTATATTCAGGTGCGGCTTATCTATGGACAAATCCCAGTGAAATGCCAACCCAGAAGTGAGAGCCGGCCAGGGAGGGCACCTGGGGCTGCCTTTAAAGGCTTCGCTGGTCGATGAAAACTGTTTGCAACTTGAGCCCCTGACACCAAACCCAGCTGGCAGCGATTCTGTTACTAATTTGTTACTTTGTGACACAAAAAAAGTACGGCTTATATTCAGGTGCAGCTTCTAATTGTGAAATTACTGTACTCTTCTCAGAGCAGATCCCAACTCAGCAGATTTCCCTCCACCTTTGCATATATATCCTTTGTAGGCAGCATAAAGTACAGATCTATGTTTGCCCCCAGGAGGCTCTCCTGCACTTTGGAGCCATCCTAACAACTGGTACCACATGGAGGAAGGAGGAGGTTGTCTTGGGCAGCCCTGAAGGGTTTACCCATATTGGGACCAAATATCCCATGGAAGACGCTCTCACAAGGAGAGCCACCAGGAACTGGAACACGGAGCGAAAGACAACAAAGCTCAAACTCAGATCAGGGTTTTGCCTGTTTGTGCAAGCACTGATGCTAAGGTCCAGAAGCACTCAGTAAACAGTACCAACCCTTCACCTTTGGCAGTGTAGCTTGTACTCTGGACATTTACATTCCTTGGGTTTGTCCTTGTCAAGGCATTAAGTTTTCCTCTTTTTCTGGACTTTCTTGCCATGGTAGTGAAAGCATCTAATAATTTTTAGTTGTCCAGGGGGAGACTTCATTATCTGATGCTTCATCCCTTCCTACTGCAAAGAAAGTTCATACCACATTGTCTCTAAAAAGCTCATTCAGCAAAATGTCCTTTTGGTCATTACTTTACTGTCATTTCCTATGCTACAACTTCCACAAAGAGAACTGCAAATCAGAAAGTTAGGCCCAAGCCCATCAGCCCTCAAACAGAAAGGACTTTCTAATTGTCTTCTTCCTCTAGAAAATACTCATATACTGTGTATTTTTAAAATGACAACTGAAATCTCTGGTGAAAAAAAACTTATGAAGTTGGATTTTTGGGGGTTTGGTTCTTAGATTTAGTTTGTTTTCCTTTGACTTCTAGCTGGTCAGACAAGAAATAATTGGAATTTGGCATATTTCAGCAAGGAGAGAGGCAGTCCCTCTTGGGAGCTGCTGCTTGATTTATCACTATTCTCTTTAACAACGCAGTGTCTGGAGGTCTTTAGGCTGATTTCATAGGTAAAGATGAATTAAGGCTCCTTTGAAACTGGGCTGTAGCACTCTAGAAAGATAGTTCCATATAAAGACCTTAAAATAGCGCACAGTAAAACGCAATAATTCTTTAATTCTTTAGCACTCTCTCACATATGCACACATGAGGTCTGACATTGGCAGTGGTTGGTGGTTTGTATGTAGTGTCTTCATACTTGGCTGCAGGACACCCTGTAACTTAATTTGCGCTAGAAATTGTAAAATTGGACATTATCTTTTTTTCCAAGGAATGTACGCGATTTATGAACAGAAATTGTCAATAGGCTGATGGCATTCTATCACAGAGATAACATTGGAAATGTCACCTTCTGTGACTATTATATTAATATTTTAGCCGGAAAAAGGCAATTATATATTATTAATGTTTAATTAGTCTAATTCATTTAAATGTAATAGATTTAATCTTTCAGCAAGTGTGGTTAAGCTTAAAGAAGTAATTCCCTGCCTTCAAATTGCTTGGTACTTTCACCTTATGATATTTTATGTAATTCTTAAACCTAGAAATTTGGCAGGTTTTGTAGGAGTCTAAACCACAATCTAAATTAGTAGTATTACTACTTGTGGCAGATCTGGGGCAAAGTGGTCAAGAAGGTGAAAATAGTGAAAAAAAAACAATGTATATTCAATCAGAGCATTTAGGAGATTAAACAGTGGAGTTTCCTAAATAGCGCTGCTGTAGTTAGACTCCTCATCCTCGTTAGGGGTGGGCCAGGGGGTTAAGGACACAGCACACACTGCAAATAACAAGTTCTGGCTCTTCCAAGGCTGCTGATGCCTTTCCTCAATTCCACTAGATGGCATCAAATATCCTTTATTTTGTGTGAGGCTTGTTTACACATCGTGAGCAGTGCTGGGTCATGTTCTTTTGGACATAGCGATGGGCTCAGATTTAGGTTTCTAGCTGATTGATTGTATGATAAAATCGTGTTGGTTAAAAATGTTACCTTGTAAGTGGAAAAAAATTTTCAGTTATCCTTCAGATACCCTTGTATTTTACCCGCTTTTGTCAGCAGAGTGACTGCTATTGAATTCATAAATCTTTTGAGAATTATGGAGCTTTTAAAAGAGAAACAGATCCCCACTACTTATACAGAATACCACTGCACTCTACATTTACCCTCGTGTTTAATTCTGTAACTGTTTCAGGATACACCTCCTCCATAATGAGAATGTCAAGTTCCCTAAAATAAACCATCTTTAAAGTGTCTGCTTTCTCATCTATGTATTTATGCATTTGATCAACCTGATTTACAAAATAGGTGCACTTAAACCTCACCAATTTTCCTATGACATATCTGGGGGGGCGGGGGTGGGGTGGGGTAGAGGGTATCAACAAAAAAAACCAAAAACAAAAACCCTCAAAAAACAAACTAAAAAACCCCAAACCTAACCATAGTCAACAAATCACTAGAAGTGGAGGAACTTATAATAACAAAAATTAATCACAAATGTGTGGGAAAATATTAACTGAATATATTTGATTTTAAATAAACCAATATTGTTTTGAAGGGGCGTTTTTGTCATTAGGAAGCAGAGTATATCTACACTAAGGAATGGACCTTTAAATGTCCCTTCTCAAATTATTCTGACTCTATGCCTGTGTGCTAAGGATAACACAAGCTCCCTTTGAACATGTTAGCTCGTAAGAAGCAGAGCACCACCACTGTGCCATCAGACATGAGTATCCAAAGCCATTATCTCTGCTAACACAGCCTTTAGGCTCCTGGCTTCAGAGTCAGCTTGTTTGAAACGGGCACTATACCCTGAGAATCTCTGTATCAGATACACTGGAAGAGAAGTGCAAATGGTCCCTAGAGACACTGGTGACTTTAACCACACATATGACTGATGGATCTAACTATTCTTGAAAATCAGTACATTTGAACAAATTTGAGACAGCTTGAGACCCGCAGTGCCATCCATGCTGCAGGAGGGCTCAGAGCTCCAGAGAACCTGTGTGAACACACGTGCATCTGTCTGGAGAGGAGCCCTTCTTGCAAACAACTGATCAAAGATGACCTGAGTGGGGCTGTACAGTCCACATGAAAGAAACTCCGAACCTTGGTGGGGTTAATCCATTCTGCAGCATCAAGCCTTTTTGCCCAATGATGATGTAGAATTTACTCCATCTGAACACAAGTTTCTACTCTTATTATTTTGATAAAATTTCCCTTCCCTTCTCTATTTAATCTGGAGTGATGCAAATACTGAAGTACCTCCATAAACAAGAAAAATATTTTCTCTTTCTATCTTCTTCTTATGTAGTTGTGAAAGAAATAGCTTAACTACAAGTTTGATTCTACTGCAGACTCTACCTATTAGGTTAATTGAGAGCATGAACTGATTTGGAGACATCCTTTCAAGTGGCTAAGTCAAGAGAGTTTTGTCAACAGGAGCAGGAATTGGGGATTCAGAAGGTGAGAGGAATCCCTTCTCTTATTCATATTCCCTTCAAAATGAGGAAAAGTCAGGGTTGTGACTAAATAGAAATGCCACGGGACGTTTCCTCGTAAAGTCTCCTAATAAAAAAGCATGCCTAAGTAACAATTGCTCTTGTGCTACCTCTTATCATCCCACTATTAAAGGAAACTCTACCTATGAGTTTGTTCTTCAACCATTCCTCTCTTAGTTATTACAATTTATTGCTGCAGCTTGGAAAACCTTTAGTAACCTGTTTTTATGTTGTCCTGAAAGTGTTTTGCACAGTAGCAAACTGATACTGCCACTCTCCTAAGACTAAGTTTTCACAGTAAAAGAAATACACTAAAGCGAATTTAAAAGTCAGTGGATCTGAAGATATCTAGCACCACATCTAGCCTTATCTACCATTATTCACCAGCATAAAAGGTAACACCTGTCTTCCAGTCACTGGGGAAGAAAGTGACATTTCTAGAAGAGGGAAATAAAATTTATTGTCTTCCTTTTTTGAGTGTTAAAATACTTATCTGAACCACCTGGCCAACTTCAATTCTCTCGCTTATTGTCCAGAAAAAGGTTGTCAAGATAATGTTATATATAGATGTACAAACACCTTTTTTTCAATTGCCTTATTTCAGCCAATGTATATGATGAGTACGTGGCCTGGAAACACTCACTTTCACCCTTAAAATCTTATCACTCTTTCAAGGACCTGGTACTTATGAAAATGTGTCTTCCCTCTCCTGACATCCACTGATTCCACCGTAGCTCTGGTTCAGCTGACTTACACTTAGTATCCTGTTCCATTTACAGAAAATATACTTTCTACTTGGCCTCATTAATTTATTTACTTTTGCATTTTCTTTCATCAAGGTACATGGAAGTGCCTTTGAGTTCTGAATTTTCAGTTTGGATTTCAGGGTTTTTTTACCCCTTTACCTCGTATGTTCTTTTCCAAATACCTATCATTGCCTGTCTTAAGTCCTGAGTAAACTCTTGTGGCATCTCTTATCTTTCACAGTTAAAATGACTTTGTTTGACTGCTTGCTTGAAAATGGCATACAGCAGGAATGTACACACACAAAAACAAAGCAATCATAAAAAAGCGCCAGAGGAAAAATGTATCACAAGTCATAGAATTGTACCTAAAAAGCAGGTATCAGGAAAGACGTTTAAGGTTAAATTAGGCCTTCCTTGAAACCAGCATCTTTTCTCTGTGCAGCACTCAATGTAGAAACAGCTTGGAGCTTCAACTGAATTTTACCTTCTTCCTGTAAACAGCCAAATTCAAAACCAAGATGATATTTGATGTATTTATTTTTTTCTTTTCACACTTTGATCTTGTTTTAATTTCATAGTTGTGACTAAAATCAAGGAACGTTGAGCCACAGAGATGTGTGTCCCACTAGTTTTATTCTGTTGTGTTTTGGTTTTCTTATAAATCTTTGAAAATGCAAGGACTAAAGATCTATGTCATCTATTCAAAACACGCGATGAATAAAATATTAATATGAAAGCTCCTCCTCCTTGAGAGGACCCAGAAAATACAGCCTTTCTGCATCATTTTATGCTCTTTGCTTCAGTTTCAGCTCTGCTAGTGAAACATACACTATTTCCCCTCATCTTTTCAAGTATAACTTCTGCCTTCAATGAACTAAAGACTTGCTGACATTTGCTGTCACGAGTAGAGCGCCAAGTACGCTGATGATCTCAGCTGTGGCCTGCAGTTCAAATAATAATAGTAGTAGCTATGACAATGTTAGCATATGACCAAGAACAAAGACATCCCACAAAACACACAAGCCAAATTGGGGGAACATACTGAAGAACAGCAAACGCTAACTCAGAAAGACACAATTCATTATTCACTTTGTCATTCAAATATTTTGAAAAATTAATGACGTTTGCCAAACATATGTCTAGCATTTCCCTAAGATAGCAAGCTTATGTACAGTAGGAATGCAAATGACTCATATGCTATGATGGGGCTGCTTAACATGGCTTATTAAATCAGCTCTCTGAAGTGTCCAGTGCAATGACTATCAAATATCAAAGCACAGGAAATAAGGTCCTATTTTTTTCATTGGTGTGTGCACAAGCAAAGAACAAATTAATTGGAATTCATACAACTCACCTAAGACATTTCCTACAGAATCTCTGCTGAGAATACCATTAAGTGCGGCACTCAGTTCAGTAATACTTCACTGCTATGACAAAACACAGAGCTGTTACCACAGTGAAGTAAAGACACAGAACCTTCAAAAATAAAACAAAAAAAAGAAGCTCTTGGGATAGAGCACTTTAATTTCTACATCAGATTATTCAGCAGGCATCCTGAAAAGATCCCAGTGACATTGACAATAGAATCAGCAAGAAGGCCACTTACTGCCTCATAGACTTTGAAGTTCCTTTGCACTTTTAATTAAACAAATATAAAAACAAGGTAGAAGTGGATGTTCTCATTCAATTTGCATCTATTCATTGAAGCATTTATGTCCTTTGTTACCTTAGTACTCACACAGACTGCAAATATTTGCAAATTTTGTTTTACTTTAATGTAGGGAACAATTATGAGTCAATTTTATGGTTAAGAGTGACATTCAGACTGAATGTCTTCTCACCGACATGTAACCCAGCCTCTCTAGACCATATATTAGTTTTCAATAGTTTTGAATACATAAACAAAAAGACAAAGTATGGCAAGCTGTAAGCCCTCTTAGGAACATCTAGAACAAGTAAGTGTAATGACCCAGATAGAGGATATAAAAAGAAAATTTGGTCTTGTACAGATTGCACCTTGGCATAACTATATCAGACCAAAACTTATGATGACAATTTTGAACAGCAGGTCGAAATGGCACAATGCAGAAAACCATGAAAAAAAACCTAAACAAAACAGTAGCAATACCAAACAACCTTTCCACATCTCTGTTAACGTGTACAGAAATAGAATAAAGTGAGAATGGCTCCACAGTTAAGCTGAAGTCTGCTGTAACTGTTTTTAAGTCAAAGTCCCAGATATCTTGGGTCAAGTTGTGTTCTTAATATAAATCATATAAATTGCCTTAAATAAAGGCTTTCTCAGCCCTTAGTTACATAATTCTTACGTATCTTCCACTAGCCTTCTGATCTTGATTCCTAGAATACCTTTTCTGGAATGAGACTGGACCCAGAGCACGGTCTATTGGGTCCTTCAAAGAACTTACACAGACCACTTACAAAGAAATATACATAAAACCCAGGTGAGCATCATTTGCGAAGTGATTCACAAGCATAGGAATATACATATCTCAGTCAGAAGAAACTAAGTTAGAAAATCCCTAATTGTGCAAGCATATACTCAGTAAAATCAGATTTTTACTTCTGTTCCTCCACATTGAGTAGACTCGTGCTGCCTCAGTAGCTGGGAGTGAGACCACATCCCCCCAGCAACAGGGCCAGATAACTTTCTGTGACCAAATCTCAAGGAAACAACCCTGTCATGGTAGCTGGGCTGCTGGGGTGACTGAACAGGTCTTTCACATCCCAGATTTTATGGTACAAAATAATGATATATACATATATATTTAAGACTACTTCAGCTCATATTTAACACTTTACCTGTCATGGAAGTTTCCTATGGGAATGGAGCAAGACATAGGAACTATCATAGATGTGTGTTCTGTGGCTATACCATTTGAAGAGCTCACTTCTTCAGCAACAGCACAGTTCACCCCACACAAACAACGCCTAATGGGACATTTTGGACACAACTCCTTCCTGTAGTTTCCATCAGCTTTATTTATTTGTTTGTTTGTTTGTTTGTTTATTTTTGCATCAAAATTTGCCTCTTTTCTTTATGAACATTTTGAAAAATTTGAGAAATTTGAGTAGAAGCTCAGCAAGTGAAATGCCAGGCAAAATTTTACTTATTACATTTATCAATGGTACTTCTTAATATTTTTGCAGCTATTTTTCCTTGAACCGATAACCATTAATGCAGTACCACTATTCAGGTAATAATATTAGGAGATATTTCTCTATTGCTAAAGCAAAAGATGAATAATTTTTGTCTTGAACAATACATGCAAAGGAGATATAAAGTGAATTTGAAGTCTCAGTAATAAATCTCTTGAAAACCTTGATATTAAAGTACAGTTAACCATGGAGCAGGGAAAGCCAAACAGATTTGCAGTGTTTCCAACATTAATGCCCTGAAGTGTGCTTATTAAGACATAAATTTTATTCCAGACAGCAGCCATATTCTTTGGAAAAGAGAGAGGTACATCAAATTCTGAAAGAGGAAAAGCCAGGAATCACCTGAAATAGCTATCTAAAAAGCAATGTCCATTGAAAAATAAGAACACCTTCACTGAGCAAACTCTTGGATAATGACTACACGTAGTATGGGGGGAAGATGGGTCAGAGAGCAAATCTACAATGATGTCTATTTATACTGTCCCTTCCCCTTTGTGGAAATGTCCAGGAGGGACAAATGAAAAAGGGAAAAAATAGAAGGAGAAGTCACACAGACAACCTGAGTTTAATACACCAGATCAAGGAATCAAATATTTTCAAGCTTTGGATAAATAAAATGAGGCTTGGCATGATTTGGTTGCTTGAGACGCAGCTGAGAGCTGGATCTCTGCAGCTCAGGCAAGCCCTGCCAAGGTTTGCCTGAGGAGCAGGAAATCAGAGATAACTCCAGGTACCTTCAAGCTTCATCAGACTCCTACTGTCCCCCCAGGGAGAACAGAAAACAACAGATATAGCTCTGCAAAGAGAAAACATTTCAAGAAATAAAATTCTGAGGTGGAAATTCACCACCAGCTGAGAGCAAGAAAGGAGCAAAGAGCAAAAGAGAAAACGTGGTTTCAAATAGCATGTGTCTGAAAATAGAGCAAATGTGTGCAAGAACAACGAGCTTTCTGTGAGTTGTGCTGGAAGCACAGCCCAGGGCCGGTGCATCTCCACTCATATTTGGGCAGCTGGCCAGAGACTACGCAAGTGACTTTCCTCCTATTATTTTCTCATTTTCATTAAACTGCATTTGAGGGCACCACAAAACAAGCCTACTTTCTCTACATTTTTCTCAGGCACATACCCTTTGCTCCCCGCACAAGAATAATCTCTCCTGGCAAATAAAGCAGGTCTCCATTAATTATATCTCTCTCTCCACTTTTGCAGCTTTATTTGTAGGAATACTGCCATGACTGTGGACTGTTTGCCAAGAGGTCTTACACATGCTTTTTTCATTATTAGACTACTATAAAATTTAACCATATAAGTCTCCTGTGCTGTACCCTCCCGACAATGCCAACAGCCACTCTAAAATAGACTACTTCAGAGGGGGAAGACACCAGGCCTTTTTGCAACTCATTAAGCTGGGGTTTATTTTTGCCTTGTTAGTAGATGTGATTCTGCTCCCGCTGATGGGCACTGCAGCAGCCTCAGCTCTCATATGAGCATTTTAAAAAACATCAGACCTTGTCATGCTCAGCAGTTACACAACTTAGTACAGTTACTAAGTGGGAAGTTTGCATGTCAGGGCTAAAACACAGCAAGGGGCAGATGTTACCATTTGGCATTAAAAGAATTCGATTCTGAATTATTGGGGAAATAATGATGTAAAAAGATAGAGTTTGGTTTCCATTTTCTTCTCAAATCACAGAACTTAATTGGTTCTACAAATGCAGGCCTGTAAGTAAAAAAAAAAAAAGGATTTTGAAATAGTAGTTTTTATCAATAGGTACCAGAGTACTTTGCAGTGGAACACAATACCATTTTCCCTTGTAAAATTATCTTTTTGAAGTAGAAAGAAATTACTTGTTTATCCAGAGGCTCAGCAGTCTGGAAATATGAGACCAAACAGCATTCAGGCTTTGATCACTTTAGTTAATCCCAACAAGTAACAGTTTACTTGCTATCATTAATTTCCCATCAATGGTAAAGAATCTGTCTCAGAAGGACACAGCCTCTTTTTCCAGTGTGTGAAGACAACACACATGGTAGAGACTCTGGAATTTATTCTCTCAGTGCAGCAAAAGATAGAGTAAATAACACTGTCCCTAATTCAACTTTCAGGAATGTCAGCCAGAGCAGTCAGGGAAGGGCACCAGCTGCCTGTCCTCTCATTCTGATCTATTGCAGAAGCAAGGCAACAGTCTCTGATAGAAAGGGAAAACCCAAAACTCTCACGCACCTCAGCAAACACCCACCAAGATAAAGACTCAAGCTTTGCACCAATTATAAAAAAAACCTCAAACAATAACATTGTAAACTGGACTGATGAAATCAGAAGAATGATATTTCACACACACTTGCTAACATGTCACTCCTTTATTTTCATGTCACTTAATATCTAAGATATAAGGTGTTTAACAGCTTTGAAAATATGATCAAGAGCCACCATCCTCCTTTCAAGAAGCTTATATTGATAGCAAGCCCTCAGTAATGTTTACCTGTGCAGAGCCCTAAGTATCAGGGAAGAAATGAAGAAACACAGTCCAGTGTCCATTTAGCAAACCAGCAGTGTCTGCACTATTCTGAGCATCACGCAGAAGCTGAGCACAGCACCCTTCATTAAACAAAATGTTTTCTGGCGGAATGAAGTAAAATAACTTGCAGAGTTTTTTGTTCACTGTCTTACTAGAAGCGATGCAAGAACCCAGTAACTTTAGGTTGAAGAGAGCATAAAAAGAAAGAGACCATAACTGCAGAAGGGCACAGATACCCTGTGCCCAATCCCTGTGCTCCCCCATCATGCTCACATTGCCTAAGGATGTAAAGCCCAGCACAGATGGCCCTGCATGATTGTCTGAGTACACTGATAGAGTCATTCTTTCAATGTCACTGAGATTTATTTATCTGTCTTAAATCTCTGCTGAAAAATACCCCCAATTTCATGAAGTTGCCCACAGCTTCCCACAAATTCCAGCCTAGCTGAGCAAAGCAGAACAAAGCTCAGTCCTGGAGGGTTGTAAGGAAGAAAGCCAAGCCCCAGATTTCCTACAAACCTTTGAAGTAAGTTATTTCTTTCTCCCAAGGTGTTTTATCCTTTAAAAAGCAAGCACCCTTTTAAAAACAAATGCAGGGATTTTTTTCCTATTCCACCAATTAAATGAATGAATCCCACATTTTCAGCTTTACTCCCATATAATTCTCCTAAAGGAAAATCAAGCTCCACTCCAATGCCCCCAGCACTCCACAGGTGAGCATGGTGCCCTGCAAGACCAAGCCAGGACTTTTCCACTCAGAAAAATTAACTGCAGCACTGCCCATCCTGGTCCCAGAGAAATGAAGATGTCCTTGCTGCACTAACAAGAAAGGATTGCTGGTGGCTGTCACCCCCCCTCCCCCCCCATAACTCTTCCCCTCCCTTTATTAAAAAAAAAAAAGTTACTGGAAGACTTCAAGAGATATTGTAGGGAACTACAAAGCTGATGCAGGGTGTTAAAAGAGCTGTAGATTGACAGGAGAAGCAAAGCAGTCCAGACTCCAGCACTCACCCTGGGAGCAGCCAGCAGCACTGGCAGTGCCACACACAGAGCTCTTTACGGGGCCACTCTCCCTCTGAGATCACACACCTGGCAGGGACGTGGGACACCTTCCAACACTCCTGCTGCCCCATCACCTCTCACCAGCAGCAGGGCCAGTGACAGCAGCCCCCACACAGCTCCCCACGAGGGACAATGGGACCAAGGCCAGCACTGGTGGCACATCTGCCCTCTCTGGGTGACATAAATTCTTTCTGTGCTAAAGGGCTGGGACGACAGGAGCAGGATGTGACTGGTTTTCTCATTAGGCTTGCAGGAAGACTGTGTCTATCTCTAACAGAAAACATCACTGATTAGGAATGACTTCCTCAACAATATTTTATAATTCCAAAGCTACATAAATACACACACTAGCCTTCCTTATCTGGCTACTCAGGTCTACCAGTAAATAGGTAGATGGGAATTGGACTGAATTCTTCCACTGAACTTTGGATGACATTTCAAGACTCTAGTAATTCCTTTGGCCCAAATAGCCTGTTTAAATTCACAGTAGAAGAGTCAGCTTGGCTATTAGCTCACAGTACGCTGCACCATCTACACAGACAGACATACACCAAATAAGTATTTTTCCCTTGTTGATTTATTATCAAAAGATTCAGTTGTATCTAAAAAAACACCTAAAAACCTGCCCCCAAGAACAACAAAAAAAAAAAAACCCAAACAACAAAAAATCCCCACGGAACAAGCACGACCGAAAAAAAAACAACAAAAAAAACCACCCCAAATCAAACCCAAAACAAACAAAAACCAAGCTCTTGCCCACCAAAAATCACCTGTGCAAATTCTGCACTTCAAGCAGAGTCTTTCCATAGGAATTTAGAAAAAAACAATACTGTTACCCTTCCATCCCTTGAGGCAAAACAGTTATGTGAGAAGCACCATTAATGTTAGCAGGGATACAAAGTGAGAGGATTTGCTCCATGCCTAGTAATAAAGCTTTCACAAGGAGATGAAATCAGACTCAGTGTAATGGAGCAGGGGTGACTGGAAGCCACAGAGGCACTGCGTGGACAGTCTGTACCACACTACTATTCGAGGACTATAAAGCAGGTAGTAGGATCTGTTGCAATATTTTTCTTTAGATGATATTAATGAGCAATGACTGTCTGGTGCCAGCGTTACTTCAAATTGGTCTTTTAATATAGCTCACATCAACTGCAGCACTGAAAAACGTAATCAAAATGGCAGTACATTCAAGTACGAGATAGGAATACTGTCCTCATTTGAAAATGAAAAATAAAGCAAAGAGCTGGAACACTGACAATAGAGGAAAATATGTTAAAGGAAGAAAGAACCAGTATCATTTGGAGTTGAATCACTATGCATAGTTACACTCTGACAATCCAAATATGGACTTCATGGGCAACAGCATGGATATGGTGATTAGAATGATAATTTTTTATTTTTATATAGCAATGAGATCAATGTGCACCACAACATAGGGAACAGGCTGCCACAAATGAATTCCTACTGCATATTTTTGGAGAGTATGAGCTTGATTTTGAGCACAGTATTTATTCAGTTTCCCCCTCCTTCCCAATCAGGTTCTCATTATGTCGTCTAAAACCTTGATTCAGCCAAGCTCTTCTGTATGTGCTTTGTTGGAACATGTAATTACTTCCCATTAAAGTCAATGGGACTAAGTAGCATGGTTAAGTGCTTTGCTGAATCAGAGCCTAGATGACATCAGCTGTGCCAGTAAGTTACAGGTGTGAAAAAATAAAAACAAAGAAAAACCTCCCAACCAAACAAACAAAACAGCAACAAAAAAACCTAGCCCCATGTTTTAAAAATTTTAATTTTTCAGCAGTCTCTTTTAAAATAGGCAAATTTGTGATTTTTTTGTGGATTTTACTTAGTCAGCTGATGATATAATGCTTCCTATCTTTAACCTCTCTCAAATGTTGCCATGCTTATCCTTGCTGATTCTCTAGAAAACGGGGTAATTTTTAGAGAAGAGGAAAATAGAGTACTGAGGTGACAAACAATACTCCGGCTTGCCAAAAGTGAAGAGAGAAATAGAAGAAAAGCACAGAGTTATTTGTCCTTGAAATCTCTTAATGTGACAGATTTAGACAAAGATGCATTAGTCTTTGAAAAAAGACACCAAACACACACAAAAGCAAAACCCACAAGAGCCCACAAAAAGCTTCCTGAGGCAGCTTATTCAGGAAAAGATGATGCAAGGTTTGCATCTCTCCTTTACCAGTAACAGGTTTAAAGACAGCTGCGCACAGCCTGGACAGCAATGAGGAGCACTTAACTGCCCCATCTCAGCCACAAACAATTCAGATCTGTCCCAAAGTCCTCACACACAACCCCTAAAACTGTTCACCCAAATGACTTTGCCAGGGATGGGCCCACAATGTCATGATATCTGAAGCAAGGGTACCTTGGACACACAACTTATGGATGCTCTTACTCAGAGTTCTGGTTAAAATCTTGTTTTGTGACTCTCGGAATGATGTCTGCCTGCATTTGCAGCAGCAGCAGTTCTGAAGCATAGGAAAAGCACAGTCACAAGTTAATTTGGTAGAACTCAGATCAAAATAACTGGGGAAGAAGTACTACTAACAGCACCTGAAAGACTTTGAGAAGTTGTGGGTAAAATACATCAAAGACACAAATTCATACAAATTCATCATTTGTAACTGTCACCAAGCGCAGATTTACTTTGTTCTATTTGAGTCCTGATGCTGCGAACACAGCTTCGGTATCTGAATACCTAGATGTCACATGCAGGGGTCTATGCATGGAAAATCTTATCTGTGCGGAAGCAATGTCATGAATTCCATATGACATGCAACTGATGGATGCGCCCACATCACAGAGGTGACACAGGGGACACACTGAAACACAAAGAAGTGGATCAATGGGAACAAAATGGCATGTTTCAAAGTGGACAAATAGCTCTTGGCAAATAGTCAGGAGTGGCATAACAATTGGCATGTGTGTAAGAAATCAGCTATGAACCCAAAATTTCAGTCACAAGCTGCATAGGCACAAGACAGTCAAAAGAGACACCAAGAGAATTAGTAACATAAAAATACCCAACCAAACACAAAAGTAATATTACAACACAGTTTAATCTTTAATCACTGCTTACAGACCAAAATAGGTTAAGTGGTTTCTCTAAAAATGTCTCCAGTGTAAGAATTTAACATATATTCTATTATTTATTCTATTTATTTCTTTAGATTTTAAAATGTGCCTCTCCAAAGATCTAGGGAAAATATACAGATCATTTAAAATTACGCAAAAAATTCCAGCTAAAGCAATGGTCAAAATAAAAAAACCTTCCCAGAACCCTGACCCTAACCTTTCTCAAAAAAGAATTCCACCTCTTGAACCCAGTAACTATCACTCAGTCTTTTTCCTAAGAAAAACCTTGGGAAAATACTTGGGTGCTCCCACTTCCAACCAGGAGGTTAGCAATTGGCCCATGTCTAACATCTAAGACTATGACATGCAGTGACAAAAATTATTCCTGACACTCAACTTTCCCTTCTCATCCTCTCTTTAGTATTTCTGCTGCATCTGCAAGTTTATTTTAACACATGATTTTTATCAGCTGTTTATCTTCGCCCCTTGGTATTCTTTGAGACTTCCAAAAGATGTCCATGGAGATAAGACTACCACCATCCTTTTTCCGTCTCTACTCCTTCCCATTTTTTTCTCTTTTGTCCCCAGAGATGGTCACTCAACATGATGAACTAAACACAAGTACTGAGCATCAGTATTTCTCAAAACCATAATTAAAATTGCTCAGTTTCTTTCAGCTTGTAGCGTGCCATTTTGTAGATGCATAGAGACAGAATAAGAATCAGACGGAATTAGAGCCTGCAGAAGAACAGGGAACATAATGCAGATCTCATTTCTCTTTGCCTTGGTTGAGGAGTTGAACTAAACAATAGGGACAGTCTACTTCAGCCTATTTTCAGGTACAGTATCTTCAAGAGCTATTTTCATACCAGAGGTAAATCCAGGTCTATAAATCTCAAGAAATTTTTTTGTCCTTCAGACAGTGGAAAAGAGACAGAAACACTTAAGTCAAACACATTAAAATGAAGGGGGAGGGCCAGCTTTCTTTTCTGTGCTGAGCAGCAGAAACATTGCTGTCATACTCAGATGAGCTATCAGACTTCTTGGATGACAAGTTGTAGATAATTGGAAAAAGAACTCTTTAATTTATAATTAATAATCTGTACCTTTTTGAACAGAGCAGCCATGCTATAAATTTAAAACTCTTTGCATGATAGCCCACTCTTTCCAAAACTTCATTTGTAATGGGAACTGCAGTTCTTAGCTGTGGTAATTTATAATAATCACCAGTATATATTGCACAAAATATATGCTATTTGCTGTGTGCAAAACAGGAGTCAGAAGTGTCATTCTTTAGCCCCAGAATCAGTCACACTTTTCACATAAAATGATCTATTCTTTACACAAACCTGATAGGAGTAGAAAGATACTGAAGGCAGAATTTCATCACAAAAGGCAGCAGACCGGTCTGCGCATTGATGGAAGCCTTAACTTACTGCAGGCAGCAGTTCAAGGTCTGCACATTGCCTTGAGGAGAGAAAAATAATTCAAGACTTCCCGATTCTCATCTCTAAAGTTAGATCTTTTTCCATCCTATTTCTACAGGTTCACTGAAGCAAATTGCCAGCTGGTTATTTTCACTTTTACATGCTTATTATGTCCTTACGAAGATACTTTTGATTTCACAGGAAGTTGATTTTTTCTTGGATGCATGATTCTACCACCTAAGAATGAATGCAAATGTCACCCACTTGGTCTTATAACGAGTGCAATTATTTTTTTTTAATTTTTCTAAATATATATAAATAATAGACCTGCAAGTGGGAGCAGTAGTCCTCAAAGCAACCAACAGATGAACCAACAGATGTGAGAGCATCAAGGAATTGACAGTTAAATATTCTAAAGAAGTTAATTGTTTGGAGATGCAGACTATGTAGAGCAAGAGTTGTAATTATTTTTTCTTTTACCAATTGAAAGTTGAGCTTAGACACTCAAAGCTAGTTTTCAATATTGTTCAGATCACAGTGATAGTGACTGTTTGTATGTTGGTATAGGAGAGCCCAAGGATCATTACAAGAGTGTTCAAGAATTTGTGGCACTGATTAAAAAAACATACACGTGTTAATCCAGTGTCAAGTGAAAAGCCTTGGCAATCTGACCCAGGGAGTCCTTAAAGCTGAGTGCATTTCCACATAAACAGGGACAAAAATACATCATTTTCATGTTCAAAATCACTGGCACACAAGGACAAAACAAACAAAACCACACAACTACATGAAATAACCCACAAGAGATATTCCCATGGTAAAGTGACTCCTCAAAGTAGAGCTGTCACAGCTCAGCGTGGAAACCACCTCACTGATTTGAAGAGATTCTCGCAGATTACTTGGTGCAAATCAATGGCTACAATACACAGCAATGGTGGAAACTTTCCAGCCTTCATAGAGTTGGAGTAGGGCTGTATTTATCTGTCAGCTCCAATGCCTTTCTAAGCATATCTGAAGACACATACAGCATAGACTGTAAATCCAGTTAGTGTATGCCCATTTTTTGCAGTTTATTCCAAATTCTTTAACACTTTAAAATGTGCAGCCAGCATTGTTAAAGACGCCAAAAAATTCTCCTACCACCTTTGCAGAAATCTACAGATCTCTTGTGATTTACAGGGCACAATTTACTTTCCCTCTTTCTTCAGGTCTTCTAATAACTAACTTTGAACCTGAAATACATAAATTACATGGATTTTCTTTAGGTTCAGTTTCTATTGCAACGAATCTACAGATTTTGGTTCCAAGGCAGCAGTTTCCTATTGTCCTTCTGCCATTGAGACTGGTGCACCCTGCATTGAGAAGTGTTTATATCTGATTCAAGGAACAATCACAATCCTTGGGAAATATTACAATAATTTTGCAATTATAAGCTGCACCTGATTATAAGCCACACGTCCCGGTAGCCGGGTAGACCATGGGATTTGTCCATAGATAAGCCGCACCTGAATATAAGCCGCACCACTGGGGTAGGCTGGATTCTTCAATGAAAAAGGTGCGGCTTATATTCGTGAAATTACTGTAAATTTTACAGGTATTTTTCAGTAAACCATCAGCTAAAAACCAGAAGATTACTTTGTAAGACAGTGCTTTTCTGCCTGTGCAGTAGAGTAGAAGGCCATATGTTTATTCATTTTATCTCACTCTCCCTCTTCCTTGCTGCATGTTGTTTTTCCACATGCAAATCCCTCCATTTTTATTTCCCAGAGTTTGGGGCAAATTAAAGTAGTCTTTCTGTTTTCTCAGCATATACTCTGGCCACTAGGCTATGACAAAGGCAGAAGCAAATTCTCTTTCACTCTCCCATGCTTATTGCTAAGGCCACCAATAGGCACAGGTATAAACAGGTGATTTGGTTGATGCTTTTGGAACTTACAAGAATCTGTTTCATCCCTATTTGCAAAACAGCCTAGATGCTCTCTCTCTCCTTTCTAAGTCAGTATGCATGTACATGCAACCTCTAGTGTCAGTGAAAGGCTATGCTTGGAGTTCAGTTACAGAGCTCCCCGTAATTTAGGAGTTTAAACCTTGCCCAATCCTCAAGTTACACAGACCTGAATGTTTCTGAATCTTGTCCTGAGCTCTTGAATTGCAAGTTCAGCAGATGCAACAGCAGTGGTTTATGCTAACTGAGGCACTATGGTCTCAAAAGCCAAGTCATAGACAAACACCTGTAGAAACCTGAACTAAAATGAAGTAATCTCCAGTCTACAGGGATTATACAAAACAGCTGTTGCATTATCCTCTGGAGTTTTCTGTAGCCTTCTAGAGCATAGGTGCAGTCTGTAAAAGTGCATTAAGACCTTGTAATTAAAAGGGCAGTGTAAATATGAGGAGTACTTTTTCAATATGAGCCAGAGTCCTGTACTTCCCAGATGGAAGTGCTGCTACATGTAATAGTTTAGACAGAGATCTTCATTAAGGGGGTTAATGCATTTAATATGGACATCCCAAGGGTTTTTTTCCTACTAAATTAACCACAATTTAAGCTTTCTAGATAAAGAATTCATTTTCCAAATGCCTAGAAATTAAGGTCTTTTAATATTATAGTTGAAGTTATTGACACTTCTTCATCTGAAAAGTGTTTTATAAAGATCCAGCAATGAATTTCCTGAATCCATGAAAACTTCAGTCCATGCCTTATGAACTGCTGCATAGAGCATATTTATCTTCAAACCCAAGGTGGGTTCCCGTGGCCCAGTGTGTGACATTCGGATGCATCAGATTTGCATTTTTGCAGATTTATGCTTTCTGGTTAAGCCTTTTAGACTTGGTTAAGCATCCACACAAGCTTGACTTAGCTTTTGGCACCATAAGCACTGCTCATAAGCCTTAATGCCATGCTCAGTTTGGCCACATACTCCTGCATGGATTACAGTTGTTCATCACAGTTTGGGGTCTTTAACAACTGAGAGAAGCTGCTGCTGCCCTTATTCCACCCTGTATCCTGGGTAAGAAGTTGCAAGGGGCTCTTTCCAGAAATGTAGATAAATTTCATACTTCTAGGATCCTTTACACTGACCCTGGGCAAGGTAACCCTCTGCTGGAGAGCAGTGCAGGATTCCCAAGATGACCAAATCTTTTTACTGGCTAGCACTAAGTGCTCCCCATCTCCCATGCTGAAGATTTTCAGGCTTCATTTCTAGGTATGCGCTATAACCTCAGACAGAAGGTTATCTGAAATCCCCCATCCTGGGCAACTGCTGGGCTGGATGCAAGGCAGCTGTTGTGGTCTCTGCTTGAGATAATGTAACCTGGCAGCAGCAATATGGCAACAGCTCAGACACATGGCAGTGCTCTCTCCTAAACCAAGCTTAGGAGGGGAGTTCTGCCTGGGCTAGACTGTACTGTCATGCTTTGTTTCTCCCCACAAAGTTTGCTGCACCATGTAATTTAGATGTTTAAATTGTTCCTTACATCTCTTCCGACAAGCCTAAAAAAGTTTTTCCACAAATGTGTCCTGACACTTTGTTATAGAAATGCTCACACGAGTGGCCTTCAAAAGTATTTAAGCAAGTTACTAGGTTCAAATTCACTGTCTAATCAGGTATAGATTACTTTGTCCATCTGAGCAAAAAGTACAAGCAAAGAAGTTCATGCATTAAATAAATTAATTCCAGCTGGGGAATGCTGGCAGGATGGCCAAAAAGCCCAACATACCAGTAACATTTACAGTAATACCATCTCTATACATGCTGAAAGATGTTCCAGACATCACAAATTATAGAAATATAAAGCCTGAAAAGAGTTTTCATGAAAAGCACAAGGGACTCCTCAGTGCAAACTTTTCTGCTCCTTTCTCTCAAAATTTACAGTTGCTGAAGCTTTCTACCACCTGGCTGATGGCTAGGTGCAGTTTCAAATACCTATCACACAGTGGGTGGTTTTGGGGGAAAGTACTCAGTTTATCATTACAGAACATGAACACAAGAAAAGTAACCATCTATTTCTCCTCACTGCAGATAGAAATGAGACTATAGAGCTAGTAGAGTGCTACTGCAAAACAGCTTCCTGAGGATTCTTGGCCATCAAATAAAGATGGTGATCACACCTAAAAGAAGACACAGTTCTTTATAGGAACAAATTTTCAAAGTGCAGGACAGTATCAGCACTTGTTAGAATAAAAAACTGATTGAACAGATCAGCTGCAGCAGAAACATCCAAATTGGTTCATTTCTCACTCTCTCATTATAGTCAATAATTATTTATTAGCTAATGATTTGCATAATGTTTTATCTCTCCAATTATCAAAGGACAGTGAAATTAAAGTGATGCACAAAGTCTACAAACTGTCTTCATCAAAGAGCTCTGTCCGTAAAGGTTTACCATCCCCAGGGGAAGACCATAAGCTTCATGACCATGATCAAGTTGTGTCAGACTTAAAGTCCATCTAGCTCAGAATTTAATTGCTCCTACTGGCTAGGAGCAGATACTCAAGGAGTGTAACAATAAACAATTAGTGCTTCAGTACACTGAATGCAAGGATCACATCCGAACTATAATTTTTCCAAATTCTTTTTCAACCCACTAAGGCTCTTGGTTATTACAGCTTCCCATAAAAGGATATTCCAATTTGATTCTATGTTGCATGACAAGTACTTAAATTAGCTTCAAAGTTTTTGGTAGATACTTTTATTCTGTTTCTGTCAAAAAAAAAGTGACCATTTCCTTCCTCATCCCCAACTCCTCATCTTCTCTAGGACATTTACAGTTTTATACACCACTCTCCTCCTTCAATATCTCTTTTCAAAGGTGGAATGCTTATTTAGCCTTTCCTTACACTAGCTTCATTCCACATCTTTTATAAAGGTTGTTTTTGTTTTTTTATTTGTTTGTTTGTTTTTTAAATTCAGCTCTGTTTAGCCTTTTCAGATAAGGAGATCAGAATTCTTTGCAGCTAACAAGATGTAGGAGCACCACAGATTTATTCTGTTGCATAATGGTACTTATATATTTTGTTAACAATCCCTTTTCGAATAATTCTTAGCATTTGATTTTTTGTGAAGAATGACCTAATTTTTATTGAGAAGCATCCACATAAACACTAAAATATTTCCTGCAATGTCAGGTTAGAGCCCATCATTTATGCAAATTTACAAATTTTATTTTCCAAGTGTCTTTTCATTTGCCAAAATTGATCTCTCCCTCCAGCTTACTATCAATTATGGGAGTTTTCTGCAATACATTAGACTCTCCTATTAGAATTCTGCTTATTCTTTTTATATTATAAATGGACTGTGTGAAAACACTGAACACACAATACAATTTTCAATGAGATCACATATCTAATCTCTCTTTTAGGAAAAAAAAAATACTATTTATTCCCACTCCCTATTCTCTAGCTTTTAACTGGGAATAAATCCACAAAAGGATCTTTCCTCTTATCCCACAACTCTTTAATTGCCTGAAAAGCCTGCTTTTGTTGAACATGCATGTACAATTTTGAGATGACGACCCACAAGACAACTGATTAGGACACTAAGAGGAATTGACTTCACACAAAAATCCCATAATTAAATTTCAAGGATTTATATAGTTTTTGTTCTGAAACTCAAATGCTTCATTAATGTTGTGCTAGCAGGAACACTAAGGAAGGTTTGTTGAAATCAACAGGAGCCGCACAGATAACTGGAATGGGGGAAAAGGCAGCAGTGCTTTAAATCACTGTCATTAACACCATGATTATAGCTTGTTATGGGTGGGCTAGGAGTCTAACCCTCTAGAAAACTTCTTGGCATGTTTCTGTTGTGAATGGAAAGGACGTGGCTCAGCTCTGTGCCTGGTAGCTCAGCCATCATTGTCAATGACTGATGCAAATGTAAATGAGCTTTACCGTCCTCCACACCCAATTAAATTAGGTGTGCACTGCACTCTTCAACATGCTTATTTTCTCCAGTTTTTCAATAACTTGTGAATCCCCAAACCACAGTTTTCACTACAGAAGAATGAGAACAAGCATAAGCATATACATAAGTACTGGCATAAGGTGTTGCTTGACGTATTGAAATTTTGAGTGGGATTCCCAATATTTCCATGCATTTTTTCCTATATCAAGATTCTTCATCACTCAAATTTTCTTTTTACATAGTCTAAACTCTTATTTAGCCAGAAAAGCTTTGAGATACACACCACTCAAAGTACAGAGAAAAGCAAAATGTAACTATAATGTAACAAGAGTTATTCTGTGAACAACACCCTCTACAAAACAAAAGTAACAAGTAAACAACACTAATTGTTGAGCTCAGCTGTATGGTGACCAATTTTTTTTTCAATGTTTGTATAAGAGCAGCAGTTAAAAATCTGTGCAAAATGGGGAAGGGGAATTTTGATATAAAGATGAACTCAGAGAGACAGTATGGAAATACAGCTTTCCCAAGGTCATTAATTATATTACAAAGAGATTCATTAATACAAGAAGATCAACTGGTTGATCTAGCACTCACAAACATGTTTTTCTTGTAGCCTTATGTCTGAGTGTTTTAACACAGTGGTTTGAGTCTTGCTGCCAACCAAATGTTAGAAAAATAAAATGACTAAGGATAGCAAGTTATTAAAATTAGAAAATGTTCAAGTGCCTGCTTGTACTCCTCAAAAAAAATAAAAGGAAGTCTTATTTCTTGGCCTGCTTTTCCTGCACCATAGGCTAATCTGAATGAGTTCAAAATTCACAGTGGATTAGTCAGTAAGCTACTTTATTCATGTTTTTGGGCCTAAAATATAGATTTTATCTTTAAGGGACACCATCTAAAACCAGAATAAAATCCCATCTAAACCCTCAAACTTTTCTTGAATTCTAGCAAATAAATAGCATGTTCATGGGCTTGTTCTGTCCTTGTCATGCTAAACAGAATTCTAGCTATATTTACCACATTAGTATATAAAACTATTCTGTCATCACTCTCCTTTTATGCTTTTAAATAAAGCTTACATAAAGTACTGCCACTTTATAATTTTTGGCAAATCAATAAAGTCAAGAAAACAGCAGCCACATAATTCTGGTAGCAATTACTAAGATTATATTAGTGGTATTTTGTGCATTTAGGTTATTAGAACAGCAATACTTATATTTTATATAGATGGGGCTGGTAATACCAGCTATTAGTAAGATTGCTTAACAGTTCCTATTTTAGGATCCTGTCTTTAATGTTGTAGTTGCTCATAACTCTGGTAGCTTTTCTGTAGACTGCACTGGAATTTTCCATCCTAAGTACTCTACAGAAATATCATAATGATATGCCTCAAAAAGCAAGGTACACTCTTTTGTCCATGTTTGAAAAATTGACTCACCATCCCCCACGTGAAATGCTTGTCTGAGAAGTATTCTGGTGTCTCCATGATTTTGAAGAGTGACTTGAAATTTCCCAAGAAAAGACTTCATAAATTCTGCTCCTGTTCAGTAGAGATTTCTTCAGTTTCGGCAGAAGCTGTCCATGGAAAAAGATGTCTCCTGCCACACTACAGGCCAGATGCAGGAATTTAAGAGTACATGCCCTGTGTCTCCATGGATGTCAGTGACTCATTGCTATAATCTTATACAGAAAAGACATGAGAAACGGGAAAGAAAATGAGACTACAGAGAAATGGGATTAGAATCCATTAAAAGAAAATTGAGATTGATGTGCAGCACACAGACTGGGGCTAGCCCTGGGAAAAGAGGAGGAAAAGACCAAGAATGTGAAAAGCAGGAGGCATGAGAAGAGATATATCAGATAAGACACTCTTGTGCAAAAGAACTGAAAGTAACTGGGGCAAAAAAAAATGGTACCAGAGAAAGGACCAGAGTTCCGGGGGCTGCAGGAGGCTCCTCAGGGGAATTTTAGATTAACTGAGAAATCAGCTGTTATTTGGAGCTAGTATTTAAAATGTATTGGATAACCCAGTCATGAGAGCAGGGTTTGAGGTCACAAAGAATGCCGACACAGGGTGGACAGTGTGGGACGAAACAAAATACCATTTAGCAGCTGCCTTCACAGGCCCCATCCTGCCTGTGGCTGGCTGATGTCAGATACCTATAAAATTAAAGGCCAGATCAAAACAGCATAGGATACTTCCAGAGATCAGTTTTGCATTTTTATGATTGCTCTTTGAATAAAACTTTGTGAGTGCACATGCATGTATGGTGTTAAATGCATCCACTTAAGGGTAGTTTTCTTCTCTCTTACAAAGAGAGTGAAACAAACTCCATAATATTAATATTCCTGCTAGAAAGGCATATCTCCTCGAAACCTCACTTGAAAGATTAGAAACAAAAAATATACCAAATCAATCTGGCAAAACTTTCCATCCATGTTGCTGATTCAGGAACCCTTCCCAACCCATTATATTACCACCACTCACTTTTCAGAACACAAAGGTGGAAAACATCTGTGATTACTTTCCTGTGCAACCTCTTTTGAGGTTTGGTCAAGAACAAGGATATAGAAAAAGATCAATTCATATCCCATGCTATATATACCCTACTTATACAGCAGCTGAGTAAATAGCACTGACAAATAATGTCAATATTGGCTTTGACAATGAGTTAAAGCATCTCCTGTTCCAAAGGTGTTCCATTACTGAGATATGACAATAGAAAAGAGAAATTTCCTCTCTCTTTCTACTCTCTGATACTTACACGCACCCTTTTCTCCTTAGGAGTGTTACTGTTATCCATATCCATCATACATTAAGCTCTCAGACTGCTGTATCAAAGTGAATGAACAAGACTGACACATTTAAAAAAATCAGAGGTTACTCTTGGAGGCTTTGTACAGATCATCCTTGCTGCATCAATTCTGCAAGTCAGTATGCATCGACAGGGATTTATCCTCTTCTAGCTTCTGTATAACCAAAAGTGAATAAAAAGAAAACCCTTAGTTTTTACCAGAATTTTGCTCCTCATTTCTTAGCTGAGATTATTTTATCCTTGACTTTTTCCTTTGACTTTCTGTCCCACAGGCAGGAGGGTAAGAGAGGAGACTCAGTAAATTTGTTCTGGAGCTTATGAGGTTTTACCACTAGAATTCCATTTAGGAAAAGTACACTAACATAAAACAGTAATATCATTTGCATTTCATAGCAGAATACAGCAGCAAGGTTTCGTTCCCTTATGTTAAATATCAGCACTGCTGTTAATTAATATTGCAGAAATTTGTATCTATCACATTTCAATCATTACATTATTTATCAATAACTAAAGGAAATACATGGAGTTAATTTCCAAAGAAGTCCACAATCTATGGGGTTTTAGAATTGAACAATGGATAGGTGTTGAAATAAGCAAGGAATTTATAGCTCATAGACAAATTAAAGATTAATAAGGGATATCAACTCTTATTTTTTTGAAGGTGGAGACTGGATCCTAATGTCAGAATAAAAATAAGAAAAATTAGTTACTCCATGAGAGCAACTGACACAAAACTACATTATAAAAGCAGTCAAATTTTGTCAGAAAGAAATTATCAGATAACTTTGAGTCCAGTTTTGCAGAGGCAAAGTGCTATTTAATTTTTTTCTTTCCCTAAAGATCTGTAAAAAGATAAGAGACATCTATGAAAATAATATCAGCTTATCTGGACCACAAATCTCCACCTTGTAAAATCAAATGTCTTTCAGAACTTAAATGAATATTCTTGTCTGCACCTTTGAGATTTTAAGGACAATGTGTTTGAGGACTTTACTTGGAAGGACGTCTAGTTCTTAATGATTTTCTCTAAAATCTTGAGGGGTTTGAATATCATAATCAAGTTTTAAAAACACCAAACAAAAAGTTAACCAATCAACCAAACTAGTAAGAGAGGCATGCTCATCAGGTATTGAAATCTGTGTTTTCAACTTCTTGCCTTCTAGAGTTAATTGAGACAATAATGTATTTCTGTTCAAGCATTTCTGCATTAGAAGGGCAGCTGAGAATGCTGTATTATATACAGTGTTACAGAACACTGCATTACACAAGGATGGTGAATCCACACCATGCAGCACAAACCACTTGCATAGAAGCAGTCATTTGCCCTTGTGCTCTAAATTTCTGGAGGCACTAAATAAACAGACCAAGTCCTCTATTTTCTGTTTGGAGAAAGCTTCTGGTGGAAAAAAGACTCAAATAGATTGACAACTCACCAGGAAGACAATCCATCATCATAAGCTCAATATCATCACTCAAGAGTAGACTTGCAGAATTAGACTACCTATCAAACAAACCTCTATTTCTCCCATGGTGATTTTTGGCTTGGTTTGGGGTTTTAGGTGGGTTATTTTTCCCTCTCCTCCCTTTTGAGGCAAAAAGGCATAGAGTTGAGAGAGGGTTGAATTTTGCAATCAATAGGCCCAGTTTTGTGCCAGCATCCTCTTTACTAGCAATGTTTTGGGAATATTAGCATTTGTCTGGCAGAGAGGCACCCAATCCCTTTCCAGGCAGATTTCTACATTTTTGAGTTATGTGAGGGTGGGAGGCGAATCTGAAAAATCATGAATTTAGGTTCCAGCATGCAAAAGACAATATGAGTCAAGAGTTCTCATAATTTTTAATTAGGCACCTAAACTCCATTTGTATCTGAATTTAAAGGCCTATGTCCTTTCCAGACTACAAAGTCATTACAAAGTGCATATGTTTCAGGCATTAACAAATATGATTTCAAACCCTGACCCTGAAATTATCCTAACGGATCTCTTAATCTAGATTTGGAAATGCCTCTTTGACTTATGCCTTCTTCACTTGTCTCTAATTAGCAGTGCAGTCATGCTATTGATGAAAAGCAGGTTGTTTCTTCATGTGAAGACCATCTGCCAGCACATCCTTGCTCCTACCCCAGATGGCAACTTCTTGGTAAAGCTAAGAGGTGCCATTTTTCAATTGTTCCATAATCAGACACACACTTCAATTAGCTACTGATTATTACAATTCAACATTATTTCTGCTACTTGCTGTTCCATTTGTCAAGACATTCTGTGTGATCTTTGCAGTGTTAAGATTCAAAAAGTTTACCATGTTATTTTAGCATTTTAAAAGGTAAAGTGCTTAAAGGGTTTATCAACTCAGAAAGCAAAAGTGATTTAATATTGCTAAACACCAACTAGGACCACTTTAAAGGCAAACAATTGATTGCCTGTAACTAATATTAGGGCCAGGATTCTCTGTTTGTAAGGATGTGGGTTCTGAGAACAGAGAAATAATGAAGCTTAGCAAACATTTTTGCAAGTCACACAATCGGGAAAATGAAGCAGACCAAAGAAGGCGTAGAAGTGGTAAAATTATTTCTAATTCAAGTTTAATCAACTCAAGCATCACTGTCAGCCAGCCACAGCATTTAGCTATTATACTTATGAAAGGAAGGGACATAGCCTTTATGTTATTGACTGTATTCCTCCCTTTGCAGTCAGCCTGAGCTGCTATTTGGACTTTTCTGTGAAGGTGAGAGAGACAGCCACATCTCTGCTACTGGCTATGGCAAAGGCCTTGTGTGCACAAGGGCTCTGTAATGCATTTGAACTCTTGAGAGGAAAAGAGAGGAAAAAATCTGGAACTGTAGAAAGTTAGTACGCTGCTACAATTTGCAGAAGGTTTGTAATTGAGCAGAGGTGAACAGCATTGCTGTTTGCCACCTCACAACACCTGTAAGACAGGAAAGCATAGAAGCATTTGAGAGAGGTTTGAAAATTCTGGTGAAAACAGATCCCTCCACCTCCTGTATAAGAACTGCCACAAAAATACAGATACAGCTCTGAGGAATTTCTCCCATTATGGTAGGTTAGGGTATTTTGTGAACTTACAGTAATTTCACGATTATAAGCCGCACCTGAATATAAGCCGCACTTCCGGGTAGCCAGGATGACCACAGGATTTGTCCATATATAAGCCGCATCCAAATATAAGCCGCACCTTTTTTTTTTTTTGTTTTTCCTGCGCAGCAGGGTGGGGGTGCTGCTGACAAGACAGGCAGTGCCAGGGCCGCGCCGGGAGGGACCGGCCAGCAGCGGGCAGCAGGAGGGGTGAAGCAGTGGGGAGCACCGGCCGCGGCAGAGGTGGGGGGGCGCGGGCAGTGGTGGGGAGAGGCGGCGGAGCTGAGCACCGGCATCGCGGGCGGCGGTGGGGGCCGGCAGCGGCGGCGGGCAGCGGCGAGGAGGGGCAGCGGCAGACGCGGCAGCGGCGGGGAGGGGTGGGAGCTGAGGGGCGGGGAACGCCTGTTCCCCTTGCGTCTCGTACTTCCGCCTTGGCAATTCTCCTGAATTTTCCATAGATAAGCCGCACCTGAATATAAGCCGCACTACTGGGTTAAGCTGGATTCTTTGATGAAAAAGGTGTGGCTTATATTCATGAAACTACTGTAGTGTAATATATATTTTCCCATCTTCTAGAATTACCACTATTTTATTCTAAAAAACCTGATATGATTCCTATTTTGAGGCTAAATGTGTTTCCCATCAGTATCATTTTTGTGGAGTAATGAAGAGAATGCAACCTTAGGTATCTAATTAGGTCTCTCAGTCCATACAGTCTGTGCTCAGACAGATCTGCAATGTTATAATGGATTTTAGCGAGGGCCACTGGGTGTAGCTGAAGATAAAAGCAGGTCATATGAACAACACAAAAGGCCTAAGATTACCTTGTACAGGTTTGCTGAGACATGAGAGTAGAGAGCTGAGCTCTCCACCAGTCCTCTCATCAGCAGCCCAGCTTGTGTGGCCACACTGGGTAACACAGTAGTATAGCTCATTTGCTCACACTGGAACTGAATTTTCCCTGGCAGCCATAGAAACTGTAACTACTTCATTTTTCAAGTGATAGCCTTTTATATACTGAAACAATCCCCAAAATTTCATTGTAATAATAATTACACACTGTTTAAACTTTGCTGTAGATTTCCATATAACATATAGGCAAATTTATATCTACACATCCATTTATTTAAACACAGAATAATGAGATGCAGTGCCCCAAAGGAGAGATCGGCAAAGCTGAAGTTACCAACATAACCTTAATTCTTGTGCTTCTCTTTATGATACAGTCTCTAACTGAGCGAGTACTGGTTTTACAACAGTTTTACAGTACAAAGTACTTTATTCAGGTCATCACTGTTCAGCATTTCTTTCATTTCCACTGTGGGCTGAGTGGCTATAAAACTTGGGAGTTTCTTCTGGCTTTCCACAGGGAACATAGTCCCTGAGAAGAGAGACTCAATCAGACAAAAATCATATTTCTAGGCTTATTCTCAAAATCCAAACAAAAAGGTCCCACAAACCCCAATACTATATTTTGTATGGTTAAAGACTGTGTTAAAAAGATAATCTTAAATTTAAACCTGGGAGTCATTCATTTTTTATATGCAGGTGGTAGGTTATAGTCAAACCTGAAAGAAAATAAATATAAAAGTGAACAGTAGTTTTATCCCATAAAAGAATACAGAAAACCTAAAAAATGCTAAGTACAGATATTAAAATCCACCTCAAAGATATACATAAAAGTAATGCATCTAGCTTTACAGCAGTGACTTTGTGTTTTAAAACTATATATAGATAGCCATATAATTTACATTATGAAAGCCTCAGATTATTCCTCAGTAGGACCTTGAAGTCTTAAATCAATAAACATTATAGCCATTTTTAGGAGCTACTAAATACTTATTCCGATACTACTTCCAATACTTATTAAACCTCTCAGTGGGAGAGAATATTTGTGAAGGCTCCTATCAGTCTGTGCACTATTTATACTGCTAATGGACACTGAAGTCTGGCAGAAATTTCAGTCAGCTGAAACAAGTTTTCTTTTTACTCTTTGTTGATTACCCTCAACCAAGTCTGTGAATTTTTTTAGCTACTAGTCCCAGATGGACAGCCTCTGGATCTTGTGGCACTCTTTTGCTTGCTTCTTCTAAGTCATCCCTTAACTGCTTGCATGGGCTGCCAGTTAGCATAGGGTTTGTCTTCCTCTAAAAGAATTTGTCCTGATGACTGTCATGAGACAAGCTCTCTTACATTCTGATACATTATTTTTGGCATAGGAGCCACATTACACCAGTGCTTTGGGAGAAATCACCAGAGAAACCTCAAGGACAGATCACTGAATCCAAATTCCTTCTATAGTTGTTTACACTTCTCAAGAGAGTATACGTGATCTAACTGATCCCTGAGCTCTTTTCCAGGCACTCTCCTGGAGAGGTATTTTTATCTGTACAAACATGGGCTTTCTGTAGAGATATTCACTTGCCAGATGCCCTTGATATGTTTTGGTATCCACATATACTCAAGTTACCTCTTGGAGACTTAAAATGTTCAATCCTTTGACCTTGATGTTATAAAGATACAACTGACCCATGTGGACAGATTTGCGGATCTCTTATAAGAATGAAGTCTGATGTATAATTGTGATAATTTTAAACTAATATTTCCTGTGAAGATATGCCCTTCAGATCCACCAGGCAATGTTAGAAATTGTTTCATACTTTTACAAGATGGAATTTCAGTGGCAGTTAAGATGCTCAGCAATGCTTTAGGAATTGGACTCCCCAGTGCTGTTCAGATATTGGTAATAAATAGCCTGAATCTACTGCAAAGTTAAGGTTTTCAAAAATTATTTAGTATATTGACAGTAACATATTTTTACTGTTTGAAGACTTCTGAGAGTAATAATCGTTATAATGATTATAATAAATCTCAAATTAATAAGTAAGGACCCTTTCCTTCATGAAGCAGAGTTTAAGGGAGCAGAGCTCTGCGCAGCTTATGGGCTCCTTTTCCCTTAACCCAGTAACTCCAGTCAGGAAATAGCTAACTATAACTGCAAAGTAGAGATAACAGGACAAAAAAAGTCACTTTTTATTGCCAGAACTCTATTAAATCATGATGGCAGAAGAAATAGAAATAAGACAATCACTGGTATTCCCATCCATAAATGCAAACATAGGAAAAAATACATGTTTTAAATTAATCACTTAGTCATTTCCTAAAAATGCACCCAGAAAGTTGCAGTGTCTTGGTGGGAAGGAAAGGGAAAGCAGTCTCCCTGCTCTGTGCATTTGGACTTGGAGATAAAAAGCAGCTTCCATCCTGCTGAGCTCAGCTGCTGCAACAGCAAAATGCTGTTCTAGACAGAGTGTGCACTCATAATTTATTGTTTCTGTCTCCTAAATGCATTACTTGTTGCTCTTTCAATTTTTCCTTTTATAATCTTTTCATATATTGACCTTCCCTCCACTAACCATGACCTCGTGTGATCATTCTCACTTGTATAGACTGAGTATAAAACACTGTTCCATGAAATTGACAGCATTTTTCAGCCCTTATTGCTGGGTAAAATAAGGGACAAGTGAAGATTTTGTCATGTTTTTAGAGGAGGAGCACAGCAAGATGCAAAACGGAAGACAGTAAAACTCTTGCTACCCCAGCATATTATGAATTTCGGAGGAAAGCCAGAGCTTTGGGGCTGTCAGGTGGGAGAGGTACTATATGGGACACTTTATTCTTGCCTCTGCAATGCATCTCTGAAAGTGGATATGATTATGCATATCCTGCAGCATCAGGATAATTCCTATTACCAAAATCCATAACAAGATCAGTAGAACAGATTTTCAGCCTCTCTTTTCCTCCGCCACAGACAGAGACCGACAATCTAAGGCTGAGATTAGGCCAAGTTTAGACAAGTGTAAACAAACAACAGTTCACTTTCCAGAGAAAAACTGCATTCATCAAAAAGTCCAAGCAGAAATAAGGGTCCATAATTTACATAAGTTCAGCTGCTATTTTTCCACACAGTGGTTTTTTTTTTAATTATTCTTTTCTTTAATAGATACTTGGTGGCTCAGCAACTCAGGTTGCTGAGGCTGAACATGTTTCTGAAGTGTATTTAGTGCAAGGAAGCTAAATAACCAGGAAAATCTGTACCTTGCCCACCTACACCAGTTCTGTATCTGTCCCAGCATACTTACACCTTTTATCTCCCACCCCAAAAATCACTGCCAAGTGCATATCTCTGAAAAGCCATCCTTGTTCTGTATTTGTCTATTGAAGTGTCATTGTCCTCTATTGATTTTAACTAAGTCTGTAAATAGCTAGCAGTTTTGTTCATCATTACTTACTGTTTCATCCATTTATAGTAACATCCATCTGTGATTTTTGTTTTTCCCTTTCTTTCCTATTTTTACTTCCCTGAGCCAATTTTCTTTATATTCTATAAACCCACAGAACTCTCTAAAACAACGATCTGAAGTTAAAATAGCATCAAGTTTGTACTCAGCGTTTAAAGTATTCCTTTAAAGTATATGTACAGATGCAGAAACTGCAAAAAATCTAGAAGAACTTTCTCCAGCTCATATACAGTATTTAATATCAAGCTGATTACAGTAGCAAGAAACACACTCTTTTTCTTTTGCTCAAGCCATAAAATCCTCATGATGTGAGACAGAAGTCAAAATAGTTTGCCTCAAGCATAGATTTAATTCTTGACTCTTACCTCATGCAGGTCTTTCAGGCAGTACTCTGCAGTATTCAACAGTTTATTTCACCTATAAAATATGTCCAGTAAGACAGGATTTTGAAATTTTCCTGGTTTCTAAAACAAGAAATGCAGTACTTATTTAAACTAAAAAGATATAAAAACCAAACTTACTCCTACACAGCTTTTATCAACAGAAGAGAGTATCACAAATTTATCAGTGGTGTTCCAAAGTATGTGTCTTGACCTGCCATTTAAGGAGCTCCCCAATAAGATCAAGAAGCTTAAAATCAATAAAAGAAACCAAGAAATCGGGTTCTTCAGAGTACAAGCTCAAATAATTACTTCATCATTAGAAAAAAGGAACTACTGAGCAATGACAAACAACAAACACTCCCTCACATGCTGTCCTGGCCTCTAAACCATCTTTTAACCAGCTCCAGTGACTGTTGGGATCTAACAAATCTTCCCATTGCTCCAGGTGGCTTCCTTTCCACCACACCTGGGACTTTGGCTTCATCTTTCCCATCTACTGCCTGCAAAGGGAGCCCTCAGCCCCAAGCTGTTCTTGGCCATATAGCAGGTGCTCTCCAGCACCACTTCAGCATTTCCTTAGAGTAGAACAATAAAATTGGGACCATGAAAGGAAAAATAAAATTTCTATCTCTCTAAAAGGAGAGAGATGACTTCATTGTTTTGAAAATGTTTCATTTTCTTTTTATTTCAAGATGTTTCTTCATTTAGAGAAACCTTGATTCTATTAGAATGCTTTGAAAGGAAAAACAACATTTTGCCACTTGTAGAAATATTAAAGCATTTCAATAAAAAAAAATTATATACAAACCTTCTATGATGTGGAGCTTAAATAAGAAACAGGAAGGAAAAATGGGAAAAGAAATTTTAACTTCTCAAGATATTAAATAGAAATTTCATTAAGAAATCACTTTCCAAAAACTGCATTTGTACATTAAAGACTCAGAGGAGAAGATCTATAGATAGCAGGGGTCTATCTATGCAGGATGGCTGGCCCAATTACTGATTACTTACATAACAAAACAAAAACTTTTGCGCATGCTTTCTCTGGAGGTTGCCCTGCCTCTGCCCAAGAAGCACACAGAAATACTTTGACACTGGGGTTACAGATAATGTCTGTAACAGTCCATGTCCTTCACCTCCTGTTTAAACCAGCCAGGCTCTGCAGATCAGCTTTTCTTCCCCCTGAGAAGACTAACACCTGAGCAGAGGCACAGCACTGAGCACATCTTTGACCTATTTTTCAGGGCAGCTAAGCTGTTCGAAAATCGTGTAAAGAACAGGGGGAAAGGCATAGCTCATGTAGGCTTTACAACAAGATGTTTCATATACAGGAATGCAAAACATTTATATGGTCTTACTAGTAAGATGCAGGTTTGGAGGTTGAATGAAGTTATTTTCTTTGGTGGAATAAACTCCTTATGATTATAGAAATTAGAGTACAAGTAACTAAACCATGACTGAGTGGATGAATAACAATGGAAAACAAAACACACCAAAATCATTCCTCAGAAATAACTTTCTTCTCATTATGTGTAAAGCAGGTTAACCTGGTTAATCTCTCCCACATATTTTATAAAAACCGTATGTTTTTCCAAGCTTTCACAAGTGCTATGGAAACTTTCTGGAAACCAAATAAATAGGTACCAACTTCCTCAGTTCTCCATTATCAGGGATGAGGAGAGGAGGAGGAGGAGGACTAGGATGCAGGAAAAGCTGACAGTGGATGCAGAGATGGGCAGGCCTGGCAGGGTGGACTTCCCAGAGCTTGGAGACTGGCAAGTAACCCTTGCACTCCCAAGCCAGTTCTGTGTTCGCCCCACTGCTGGTAGGTCTCCCTGCGCTGGGATAAGTAGGGGAACGTGGCTCAGAGATTGCTCTGCTCCCAGTCTGGAAGCAACAGTCTCATCTATTATTCAGATAATGGTCAGCCTGCTAAAGGGTAGAGCAACCAGAAGAGGACTGGTCTGTCAGCACTTCGCACTGACTTTTCACTGTTGAGCTGTAACAAAAAGTTATTTTTGGAAGTCAGAATTTTACTCCTTACTTTTACCTGAAATGAATGTTCACTGCTGTGCTGCAACAAAAAGTTATTTTTGGAAGCAAGAACTTTACTGCTTACCTTTACCTGTTGGTTTTAAGGAATGTGCAGCACAGTTTTATTTTGTTTGTATTGACCCCAAACTGTCTTCTATTTAAAAAGAATGATATTTGAATAGATATTTATGTAATAGTTATATAAAACCAAAATGGCAGTAAACAGATAAATTATAAATGAATTTTAATCATTAATATTCACTCAACTAAATGGATCAGTATCCTGAGAACATCGTTATTTTGTGTTCAGCGTTTGTATATGACAGGTTTTATTTACTTATGTACTTGTGTCTACAAATCCCAGCTGAGTCATGGGGTTTTTATTACCCTGGGGAATTAATAAAAATAGAAAAAGATGGTCTCTCAGGAATGCTAGAGTCTGAGAAAACGCATCAAGTGCAGAGCAAAGGTGCCTAGTGCACTCTCATACCTTTCCAGCATATGAAGAATAGCTAGAAATTCAGCTAAAAAGTAGCATGAACCTTCAAAACATACCCAATATACTACGGGGTACATTTCTGCAAGACACCTGCTCAGCAAAAACTTGTAGCAACTAGTCAGCCAACGATAATGACAGCAGTATCTCTGCAGATGTGCCCCATGTTCCTTGTTCTGGACCTGTTGCTGGGACCCAGATGGATCTATGGCCAGATCAGATTGTGGGGGATGCTGTAATAGTAAATGGAGGCAGAATTTTTCATGGAAGTTATGGTTACTGATGTTATTTATAATACACCAAAAGTGTCCTGTAGGCATTTTGTGTAGGTGACTCAGATGACTTTATGTCACTGAAATGACCTTTCTCATCTCAAATAAATACAAATCCTTATATATATACTTAACCAGTACTTTTAACTACATTTGTTACATATCATTCCATTCAAGGCTTTACATTTTGAATGAAATACATATTTTGCTTTCTGTACCACAGCTTACACATTATTGTATTTATGTTTAGTTCTAGTTATCCTGGAAATCTATTAAATGCAACAAGAAATTAACAAATATTAAGAATCAACATCAAGGTGTTTTCTTGATCATTTAGACAATGTTTAAAGGTATCTTTGCCAATATTTTTAGCAATTTCCCATTCAGTAACCCTTAAAAGGATCCTTGCAAAAGAATCATAAAGGCATCATTAGCAGAGATATAAATGGTCTCAAATAAGATACTTTACAGAAAAAAAAATCTACTTGCAACCCCAAATCTCTTGGGGCTTGTCCATCGAAACTCCAAAAGTCCCAACACTCAAAAGCTGATGCTAGTATCTATATTCAGAATGTTAACCTAGAGAATAATACTCTTCTACACTTTCACTTCCACAGACATTCTGTGAATATAAACCAGTTTCCCAATTTTTCCACCTCTATGTTTTTAACATTACTTATTTTTTTTTAAAAATGGGAAGTAAAAATAACCTTGGCTATATTATGCAGCAAATGTAGTCAGACCTCTAAATTCAGAATGACTCCATAACAGAAGCTGTCCACTGGTGTCCCTACAAAGATCTTTTTGCACAATCAGCTTAAATTAATAAAGACATATGATGCATTAAGCCAAGCACATCACACTGAACAGTGGTTCAGGCTTGAAAATGCCTAATGCTGAATGAAGTTTCTCACCAGCTGTTTTTGTGCTGTTTTGTGCTCTGATTTGAGCTATTACATAACGTGTTATGATGAAAAATTGGCATATAGAAGTATAACAGTTTATTTTCTAGAGACACAGCAGTTTGTAATTTAGTTCATTCTCACAGAATAAAGCAGACCTTTAGATCAAATCAAAAAACAAAGGAAGGTATGGTAAATGATATCACTTTCAGGATGTATTCTTAAAATATGAAGATATATCTTAATCATGTCAGAGTCATAATTTTGATGGATCAAAATCAACATTCTTCTGACTGAATTTTAGCATAGTCTAAAGCCATTATGTACCCCAACTTACTTCAATACATGAAAAGGATAGAAGAAAAAATTATAACTGATATGTTGCACACCATTTTTTACTCCAAAAATATCCAGTGAATGATACAAAGTGTGTGCAATACTGAATCAGATAAAATAAATGAGTGTAAATGCACACACACAAGATTTATTGCAACAGCATGAATGTTTTGTCCATCGTATACTTGTGCACACAGAAATGCAATCTACTCTGAGGTGGAAAAAGGAAACAACAACTAGCAGGTATGACAAGTGCCCCAATGCTTAGAATCTCACTGAGTTACCACAGAAATAGGCTGCAGTACCACCAGCTGGTCTTGAAAAGCTTTGCTGCTGCTTAGGAAAAAGGATGAATGTCTCATTCCAGGAGAAAACTTGGGGATAAGATAGCATCAGTTATCCCATTCATCTTCTGGAAAGAATTAAGCCTTACCTCTTCTTTCCATGAACTACCTCAAGTGGTTTCGCTCTTGCTATGCAAGATTCTGTGGATCCCACTTCTTTCTCCACAGTAGAAAGGGGAAGATGAGTATCTAACTTTGATGGTTGCAGTTAACGATCTTAAAGAACTTTTCAGACTTTACTGACTCCATGATTCAATGATCCAGCTTTAGTGTTGCAAAATTCACTAGTGGCCCAACTTTATGAGGTGTTTCATGGTTTGACTCTGGCTGGTAAATAAGCCCCCCACAGGAGCTCACTCCTCCCCACCACACCAGGATGGGAGAGTCAAGCACAAGGGTAAAAGTGAGAAAACTTGTGGGTTGAGGTAAAGGGGCATTTATCCACCAGTTCCCATGGCAGGCTGTTCAGCCAACTCCAGGACAGCCTGGGCTCCACCACACAGAACGGTGACTTGGGAAGACAAACACTGTCACTCCCAACATCCCCAAACATTCCCCCCTTCCCCCTTCTCTCCCCAGGTTTGTATGCTGAGCATGGCACCATATGGTGTGGGATATCCCTGTGCTCAGCTGGGGGAGCTGTCCTGGCCGTGTCCCCTCCCAGCTCCTTGTGCACCCCCATTCTCCTCACTGCTCGGGGCTGTGTGGGGTGCAGGGAAGGGCTTGACTGTGTGTGAGCACTGCTCAGCAATGACAAAAATAATCCAGAATTACCAACACTGTTTCCAGACAAATCCAAAGCATAGCCCCATGCTAGATACTGTGAAAGAAACTAACTCTGTCCCAGAAATATACAACCAGGACATTGTAGCAGATTTTCATATTAGAAAGTTCTGACTACATAACCCACTCACAACATAAAGTGCTCAACTTCCACAGTGGTAAAACCATAAAAGATAAACAAAATCTTCAGTAGACATTACTTGAGCCTTTCATCAAAAAAATACAAGAGATTTCAGCCTCTGGTCATTGCAATGGGACTTCTCCACCATATACATTCATTACTGGAATGTCCATGGGAGATATACTGAGAATGAAAACCAAATCTATTTTTGATAAGACGTAAGTCCAATAGCTAGAACCGTTAGTAAGTAGAAAGTCCCAAGAGGATGGAACTGCCATGATAAATTAACCTTACCATGTGGCAAGTGAGAAAATTTATTCTTAGTTCTTCCTGATCTTAGCATATATGTGTTTTGTCTAGAGATGATTTTGGGCTCAATCCCAGAGTTTTTTTGCGCACATGCATAACAGAGGTTTTTGAGATAAGGAGATACAGAAATGTCCAGAATTTACAGTGGGGTTTAAATTAAACACAAAGCAATTTTAATGGGATTCTTAGAACTGGCTATCACCCTGACAAAATGCCAGCAACAGGAAAGATTAATTTGCTGCCCATGCCCACTCACCTAAGCAGAGATTTTAAGGTGAAAAAAAAACAATGATTCAATTGCTCTTCCTCACAGGTAAGAAGTCCAAATTATCTGCATGGCCTATGTTTGTGCATTAGCAGTACCAATTTTCAGTACAGCTAAAAGTTACCACTGGCAGAAAGCTTGCATCCAGAATCAATGGATTGGATGCTATCCAAGTAGAGATTACCTGTAACCCCCTTTCCAGGGAGTTATAATTTATTTCAAATCTTTGAGTACTGATAGAGGTGAGAACACCCAGAGTCAGGCAGAGTGAGATGACACTTTTTCAAAATAAAGAGGTCAGAAATTCTTCAACATCAATTTCTATGTACTCAACACCCTCTTTTCTATTTTTAAGCACCGGGCAGGCAGGCACTTTCACTGGTAACACATCCACACAGGTTTCCTTGGCATCCCTCAAATCCTCGCAGCACTATTATATGTGAATGCTGCAATTTTCCATCAATGGAGAATCTACTCTGTTTCCACTCCCTGTAATTTTATACCCTCAGAAGACACTTCTGTTGACTGACAGATATCTTCCTTTTGCTGCACTGGGATTGGAAGCCTGTGCCTCATAACAGTTAATATACCAACTTTCCTTCTTACTCAATTAAAAAGCAGTCATATGGAAGGACAACTTTGTGCAAGGTAGGTCTGGTTTTAAAATACAAAATCCCAGGAAAGAGGACTATGGAGAAGTACTTCAGCAATTTAGTTTAAATTCAGCCCCGCAAAAGCTCACATGAAATATTCATTCTTTAATGCCCACAAAGTAGTTTAATCTGATCTGCAGAATCACAACACTGGCAGTATAATATGTCCCATGGCCGTACAAAATGCTGAAGTGAGCAGAATACACCCATTTTCCTTTGCCAGAAAAATTCTGACCTGCAGGCTCTGGTACAAAACACTCACTAAACACCCTGTATAACTATTTAATATATGTGCCCTCTGGAAATGCTGAAGGCCTTTCTCCTTAGCTGTCTGTCTCTGATCCTAGCAACAGACACTGTTTCTTTGTTCAGTGACCTTATGAATAGAACTACTAAGAGCCAGATAAATTGCTAGCAGCATCACAGTCTTTAGTAAAGGCCAGTGATCCTCTAAATTTCATCCTAAACATAATTATGTGGACAAATCTATCTACAGAACTTACGGGTTCCTCAAAAGACTTCATCTGTCATCACCCCATTGAACCAACACTATTTATTTGCTTTCTAAAGGAACACTAATTGATTTATCTGTTACTTGGAATAACACCATGATAAATAAATTATCACTTAAACACATTGTATTACTAACATTTCCTTTTCTAATTATATTTATGACATATTACCATGTCTTGCTTCATTTAAAAGCTTGCATATGTTTTCCTTACCCCTATCATCTAATCTAAGGTGCAGAACCTGGACTTGTGCCAGTGAACCCCTTTGTTAATACACTGCTGCACTACCAGAGTCCATCTGGAGTTACTGTTCTGCTTGATGTCACATGGCAGATCCTACCTGCATGGAAGATGTGAGGACATTCAAGGCACGTATCAAGGGATGACAGTTTTCTTTGTGATGAACCACAGAGTCACAGCTTGTTAAGTAAGACTGTGACAGTGATAAAAGACAAAGCCATCATTTTATAGCAGAATACGGCCTATGGGTACATGACAAGCCATACTATCTCTGCTCACACATGCTGACATCTCATAATGCGCTCTCCCAAGAGCCGGACAGAAATAGTCCCTGAAGACAGCACCACTAGAGAGTAATAGCATACTGCTTATCTGGGAGCAAATGAATGGAAAAAACCTGAAGTGTACAATGTGTCCCTACTAAAATCACAGATAAAGAGAGCTTTCAGCTGAAAGTATTTGCAAATTTCATTACAAGTTCAATTGCTTTTGAATCAAGTTATATTATCTTCATTGTCAACTATTTAGACCCTCTCCAATATGATGTGTTTTTTTAATGTTGAAGGTAAATTTACAAAATTCTGTTGGGAGACTTCTTTTTTGAGGGCTGTGCATCCATAGTGTGCATACAGTCTTGCACTGTACTTAACATTCTTCACACTCAGCATCTTCCCAGCCCGTCCAAATATCACTCACTGGTGCTCACAGGCTCCCAAGCTGCCCTGAAGGGTGAAAGCCCATGGGAATGTAGGTTGTGGTGAGGGGCTAAGAGCCAGACACCTCCCAGAGCAGGCAGCATAGAGGGACAGGGAGGGGACACTGTCAGCATAGGTGGCAGTAAGGAGCTTGAGGCTGGTACCTTGCTGGAGGGAATGAGAAGACTTAGTGGCTTCCTGGGGAGAAAAAAATCCTGAACAGAATATCAAGAAGAAAAACATTTAGCTTGAAAGACTAGGAAAATATGCAAAAGGGCTACAAACCAGCAGGGGAGTGTAAGGAAAGAGAAAACACCTTTTCCCTCTAAGGATATTTCTCAGTTAAGTCAGGGTTTTTTCTTGGTTTTAGCCTAAGACTTTTGATAATCCCCAAACAAAAGTTTTCATGGTATATTTACATTGCTATTGGAAGTAACTGCAATCAACCTGAATGGAAGAAATGGATCTATCTGCTCTAGGGATTCCCACAAAACTTCTGGCTCCCTACACTTCCACAAGGACACAGCAACTCTCCTGCAAGTGCAGCTCACGGAGATGGGCAGGGAACAGCTGTGCAATAAAAAAATGAAGTGATGTTTACAGAGATAACCCTGTGTGACTGCAAAATTAGTGATGATGTGATGATGTAAGTGCTGTTTATCAGCAAGGAGCTGTCAATGTGGTTAACAGAGGTGCTCAGGCTGAGCATTAATCACATGGGCTAAACTGACAAGTTCTGGTGCTATTGCACAACTGAGATGCATTGGCTGCATCAGCTAGGGGTTGTAAGTCTTCAAAAGTGCCAGTGAAAACCTGTCTGCCACTCTCCTCTCTAGTTGCACAGTGCATAGATCTCCCCTTCCTGCAGCCATCCTCTCATGGAAACTTCCATCTAGCACAGCCAAGAATCTTGTTCTCACTTGCCCTACAACTCACTCATAAATACTTGCAAAATTCACTGGTTAACAACCTGCAAAATTTCCTCTGTGACACCTATAAAATATTAGTCACAAAGGTGAAGTATCCCACGTCTTTACTGGTGCCTTTCATATTGATCAGCATTGACTGTTTTCTTGTGCTCTTCCCATCTGTTAAATGAATGTCTCTTATCTTCACACAGAAATATTAAATTCTTTGGTATATTCATAATATAGTAAGCACAATAAATAGCAGTAATGTTAGCTACTGTATTTAATAGTAAGAGTTTTGATGACAATTTATATTACTTTTATATTTAGATCAGCATTTCTGATTAGTGTCACAGCTTTTGTTATATAGATTAATTGATTTTGTTTTCTGTAGCTGTTGACTTAATCAAATAGATACTTTTTAAATTTCTCCTCTTCTCAGGTCTGGACTTTTAAATCTATATTGGCACTTAGGTCTCAGTACCTTTATCTCCATTTCTGTGTTTAGAGTACCTTCCTAACTTATCCTCTTTCCATTCTCATTTTCATTTCTTCCTTTTATGGTGATTCTCGGACCTGAAACTGCTCTCTCCCTCCACTGATGTTGTTTTGCAGGAAGGCCTCTCTGCTAGATGGAACAGAAAAATTATATCCAAAGACAGAATATTTCAGAATTAAACCCTGAAAATATTTTGGGCAGTAAATATGATATTTGACTCTCACAGACTCATTAAGTACCAGGTTGGAAGGGATCTTAAGAATAAACTGATTCAATCTTTCTTGGCAAAAGCTTAGTCAAGAAACTATGGCTCTACACTCTGTTCAGCTGAATCTAAAAAATGTCCAGCGTTGGGGAAGAACCAATATTTGAGTAATACTGAGCATGTATACGTGACCACACGGTGGTACATGGAGCTGTCTTGATAACAGATTAGAAACATCCCATAATACAGTGCTTTTGCAGATGGGGTCCCACTATCTGCTACACCTCAGCTTATAAATCCTGTGTCTCACCTTCATATGAGCTTGGACAGATTGCTTCCCTTTCCAGACCAACCACCACTCAGAATTTGTCATCTCCACTCCTTCACTGGTGCAGTACGACAGCCGTAGTTAATCTGAGGCAGGTCTCTATCCTGTGAAGTCTTAGGTGTGCATTATCTGGCTAAAAAGGATATGCAATGTCTTATGTCTTCTAATTTTACTGTGGTCATGTTTTTGAAAGCTCTTAATCTTGAAGTGGTGTGATTATATAAGAGTTACAGTTTTCATTTGAAGAAAAATATCTTTGAAATTTAAATAAGAATGTTCAGAAATCTGAATTCATAGAAAGAGGAAATCACCTTCTCTTATTTTTAATTTTTTCCAGATTTTTCAGCCATTCTAACGATTTTGGCATATTCTGTTCTAGACGATTTACAATTGTAATTAGCTCTACTAAAACACTTCATTGACTTGAACCAGACTGAATTTTCAGTTTGTAAGCTCTTGTCAAAGATCACACTTTTTCACACATTCTGACATATGCATAAATTTAAAAAGTGTATCAATATTAAATTCTCAAGAAATGTTATTTTCTTCTAGCCAAGCCACCACATGACTTTGGAACTGGAAAGGACAAGTTTTTTTATTAAGATAATCATCATTTCATCGGAAAAAAAGACTTTATTTTTAGAAATTCATAAAGTATAGCTAGTTTTTTTTAAGTTTTATGCACACTGTGGTTACAACAGGGACCACAAGTGCCATAATGCCACAAAAAAAGACTATTTCCTCAATACTTTCAGCTTAGTGAGAGACAGAAAGTGCTGGAAATCGTGTAAGAAGAGAAGCAATAGTGAGAATTACCACTCAGCTTTTAGATCAAAAAAGCTGATTAAGCACTGAAGGTTTTGGGAAGATTTTCAAACAGAATTGATGCCATAAATAATCAGAATTTTGCTGATCAACTTGGTAATCTTATTGAATATTGTCTCACATGGGATAACTTATAATATTCAGGGGGGCTTCATATATATTTAGAAAGAGGTAGCCTAAAGCCTAAATCTGTGCCTCTTGACCATTGCTGTTGGGTAAATATGAAAATACAGAGAATGTGAATGTTGATGACTGTACCCTGCCATTGTTCAGGTTAGCTCTTCAGTGTTTATCTTATTAAGAAGCTCCTAGAATTACACAGGAGAGTGCCAACAATTGGAGGTATTTTCCACGCAGGGCAGGAGCTCTAGGCTCTATCTGTAGCTCCTGCGGGGGCAGAGGCTGCAGAGTGGTCAGGCTTCACTCTGCCTGCAATAGCACAGCACCTAGGGGTCTGCATTTACCACACATTCCAGGGCAGACTGCAAAAAAACAACTGAGCCATGGGATGGGAGAGAAGCATTACTAGAAGCAGTGAAGGACTAGGGTTAGATGTCAAATGACTAAAATTTCCCAATTTTCTGCTGTGTCTCTGCAGAAGTTGTTTAAGGTTCACTGACATCTTGAAGCAGGAGCAATAGGAAGAATTTCTTCATAACTCAAGAAAACCCACTGGAATATATTTCAGACATTGGGTCATTCCTTTGTCTGGGCCCTGATCATATCTGAATATTCAAAAATGCACGAGGGGTTTTTCACACAGCAACTCTGATCAGAGGTTTTGGATTTGCAGTGCATAAGTCACTCATGTAAGGCATGCAATGCACAGTGAATACGAGATAACCTCCTCCTTGTCAAAGATAAGGTGTGAACTTACTGATGCTTTTCGGAAGTGGAGTAAATTACTTCACACATTGCTAGCTAAGTGAATTTGCAAAAGGAGTTAGTGTGGAGTAGTTTATGGGCTTGAATTCACATTACAATTTTTTTCTTTATGGTAACCTTTAATGCAGAAAAGCAATCAGTCATCTTAATTCTGAGATTCTTAGTTCAAAAAGTGACTAGAGTTTTTTAAAAAATGCAATTTAATGTTCTTGTGTTTTCTTCTGCAAAGCCCTTCCTCCATAAGCTGAATTAAATGGTTTTCAGTTATTTCTGATTTCAAGGGTGCCAGTACAAGATATTTTTCTTGAAAAATAAATATAGTGATAACATGGGCTGTTGACATATACTTCAGATAGCTGAAATAAGAAGAAATTCTAGGAATTTAGTATACTAATTAGTATACTAATAGTACTGAAAGTCTTATGTAACTTTTTATAGTTTAGGTCTTGCACCTTCCCTGGCTTTCTACCTTGCTTAATAAATTCAAAACCAAGGGAATCCTGACTCTTGTCAAGCTGGAACATCTGAATCCAGACCTCTTTGGCACATGAAGAAGAACCCAGCAAGAGAAGCACTTCCCACCAAATCCTGCTGTCATTCCAGATGCACAAGGATTTTTAAAAGCAAGAATCTTGCTCAGGACTTTATGCATTCTGGTTTTGCCAATCTCCAAGGATGACAACTGCACAAAATAATCTGCAAAGTATCAGGCTTTTAGCCATATTTTTAATTGTTTTGTTCAAATTCACATTTAATTTAAAATGCTCATAGAGTTGGAGCGATAGTGAGCTTGTCAACCTTTTTGAAATGTGCTGAATCACAGGAAAAGCGAGGATGCTTACTTATAGAAGGTGTCCTGGGCTAGAAAGTTTGAGTAATATTAAATTAAATAAAAGAAGATTCTTTCCGAGTCCTCACAGGATCAACATCATGACTTTCCACAAGGTCCTAATACAAAGCATTTTATCCAAAATTCTAGGCTTTTCAACCTAGTAATAACGTACCTATAAAAACTAATTTTTATGACCCCAGACTCCAGATAAACATAAAAGGTCAGTCAACTGGATAGAGTTCAGTGACTTTAAGCCGAAAATGAGAACTAAAAAACAGTAAAAATTAATACCTTGAATTTACTTCTTTCAATTTCAGTGCTCTATTAGACTGCTTTAGGCATGACTTCATTTAAATATCCCACACAGTACAATTTTAGGTGTTTAACTGAATGTTGATCAGCTGGTATTCTTTTTAAAAAACATTTTCTTTGCAAGTTCAGCTTTGGTACTAATACCTGATTTTCCAAAATGCTGAGCACATGAAGCTCCCATGGCTTCATTTTCACAGTAACCACAGTTACCCAGAAAATCTGGTCAGAGTACACTCGTACTCACGTGGCAAGGCCACAGTTTTTAGTGGAAAACTATACATTTTGAAGACTGGAGCATTTTTTATTTTGCTACAACTTCTACTAAGAAGTGTCTATTTTTCCACAGCAGATGCTGAAGCCCTGTTCTTTTAAGCTGCCAACATCCCAGATTCTGTTTCCAAGCTCATCTATTTAAAGAGTGAGGATTGTCATGCTGGAAAGTACCTTAAAAATAGGGTGCAGGGTCTAGACCCAGCTCTCTATTTATTCCATTCTGTATGCCAATAGCTAGAAAAAATAAATTATGAACAGATGCTTGCTTCTGTCCTGCTCTGGATTCTGGCCAGACAGACTATCTGTAAAGGTGTAATACAAAAGGCTGCTGCTATCCAAAGGTACAGATATTTATTCACAGGAACAAGAGAACTGAGATGAAAAAGGTAAAAGAATTAGGACTCTGAAAAGTGCAATTTCCTAGAGCTGCCTACAAGGTGACACAGGTTTCCACCTTTCCATATGCAGAGGCACCTTCTATAAATCCATACTTGTGCTACATAATCTGAGGCACTTGGACAAATCAGGCTAATGCAGAGTTCCTTGTTTCAGTGACTCTGCAGAGCACAACTGGTGATTACGAAAACAATTATTCACTGCAAAAAAGGAGTGTATATGACATTAATCGAGATTATAAAAAGCTAACTACTTCTGGGGCTAAAAAATAGTGCTATCCCAAATTCTCATTAATAGCATCCAATTACTGTCTGTGGTTATGTAACTGTTCATCTCACTATGTGGCCACTCACTGCTGGAGTGTGTTGCTGCTCAGCATAAATTGCACACAGCACAGTGTGTAAAGGCACTAATGGCATTTACTTTGCATTTTTCAGTACAAGGAAAAACAAAAAATATATTCTGAAACAAAATTGCAAGTTAGGGGGAGAAGTCATGCCAAGAAAATTTTTTAAATTTTGTATGTTTTAAAGTTAGTTCAGTTGCAGGGTGATTGGGAATTTTGATTCGTTGGTTTGGGGTTTTTTGTAGCAAAAACATATGATCGTTATGGGGTACAAAAAAAAGTAAATGTTTTCTGCTTTAAATGTGTAGTAAAAAAGAGTACACTATCACATAAAACAAACCATTAATTTTAGAGGGTTTATTCCCCTGCATGCTAGACAAATATTTCAGATCTCAAAGTGCACATCATTAGAATATGGGAACTTTTACTGAGCAGTCTGCGTGTGGGCATTGACCAAATAAAATGTCAATGAGCCTCTACTGATAAGAACAAGCAGAGATAAAGAGGACAGAAAGATCTGTAAGTCAGTAAATGCTGCAAATGACAATCATAGCAGATCACACAATTATCACAAGAAAAAAAAACCTGATAAGTCCGGCAAATAAAATGTGATCCTCTCATAAGCCATGAACATCAGAGAGAATGACAGCAGACTAAAGCTGGGGTTCACAGGACATTAACCTTTCTGAATGGAGGGCTGACTATTGCTGTGGCACCAAATCCAACAACCAGTCTGTTTGTACAGCAAATTACCTATTTCCTTTGTAGAAGAGAAAACAGAGCGTTTCAGTAGTAAAGCTACTGTGAAAACCAAGGAAACAAAATCAATGAGCCAAAACATGAGGGAGCAGTTGCAAACTGAAACAATGAACAAAAGAGTAATGAAAGATAAAAGCCAAAGGCTGAACAGCTGGAGAAAAGAAAAATAGGCTGTAATGATTTCTGAGAGGATGTTTTTTCATTTTCTTCATGCTTAATGGCAAGACTTCATTGACCCCTGTTGAAGCAGGATCAGGATTCTTAAGATGGGAACAAAAATGGCTGAAAAAGGACAAAGAGCAGAACAAGTAGTGAAAGGATTCATGTGAAAAAAATCCAATAAATACTAATTCTTCCCCCATTAAAAGCATAATTTCTGCCTGTGTTGGAATGGAGATTTCAATTTGCTGCTCTCTACTAAAAAATAATAATTCAGCAAGCAGTCACCACGGGGGTTTTTTTGCCATAAAGAAGAAAACCTTCAGCAACTCATTCTCACAATAATAACATTTTTTAATCTTCAACATTTAATCTGAAATATATGGGAGGCCTGAAAGTACACAGCTGATCCTCAGCTCCTTTAGAAGTGCCTGTGAAATTCCCTTCCTAGAATGTAGTGCATAAGGAAATAGACATTATACTGTAGTGGTGGTATCTTCTGAAATTTTCTACATAAGGAAAAAAATGCCTCCTGCTCTGTATAAATGAGCATTTATATTATGAGCTACAAAATGAGTTGACAGATACAATTATGAGTTTTCTGGAAACTTATTTCTGGAAATAACCTAGACATCCTATTTTATTCAAGATTTTTTTTTAGCTAGCACTGGCAAGTTTTCTGGGATAAAAGCAGTATTGTAAAATCAGAGTTCAATCTTGTAAGTTAACTATTATTCTGCTCTATCCAGCAGAGCCCCAATGGATTTTTTTCAAAACACATATTAGCTTAACAAGGATCTATGTTATAAGCTGTATTAATCAGGTGTTTGCAAACAACAGCTTTTATCAAGATTAATTATTTTCTTGATAGAATTAAAAAATCAATAAGAAAAAGTTAGATAGTAGATGCAATATATTTAAATTTATAATGTATTTATATTTAAATTTAAAATTAAACCTTGAAGAGTGGCTTGCATGAAAGAATAATCATAATCATAATATTGAGGGGTATCAGTATGCATAAATGCATCAGAATAGTGTAAGAGGCTAGCTAAAAAGAGGAATCATTAATAATAAAATAATTATGGTGAAATTTTAAAACATAAATATCAATAGCTCCAAAAAAAAAAGCTTCATACATACATGCCTATGAAGAAAAGGGAGCAATCTTTGAGGAGAGAAATTTGCCACAAAACTGAAAAACAATTCAAGCATAAATATTTAGTGCAATATATGGACAAATTAAACAGGTGTATGTTGTTCCATTTCTCAAGCAATGTTAAATCTCGATACCAGATAGATGTACAAAACACAAAATGCCCCAGAAAAATATCTATACCATGATCAAAGGCTCAAAAAGAAATAGCCAATGTGTAACTGAAATGTTCAGGGAAATAAATAAATGCAGAAAATAACTTGAAAAGAACAAGACTATTTTCCATATTAATTTCCCCCCAGCCTTAAAGATAACTTCTTAAAATCTGAAATATTTCCAGTGGAAAAGTAAAATAAGTTTGGGTAAGGAGATAGACTAATGTGACTGCAGAGATTGACCACAAAGGTATCAAATATACATTTTGAGTGCCTGAAAATAATAATGGACCCCCAAAACCAATATTGCATCCCTTAACTTCTGCACTTATCAGGTCTGAATGATTTGTAGATGCTTCATCTGAAGCACTGCAGGCTACAGCATGGCAGAGTCTCCATGGCCAGAGATTCTGGCATTCCCTGCCATGGGGCAGCACAGGTGCAACCAAAAGTAGAGAGGTTTTCTCCTCTCTTTCTCAAAAACGCAGCTGAAGGCGTGAATAGTGGTGAAAACACTTTCCTTTGAGACACAGCCTGCGTGTTTAATGCTTTCTGAGGAAGAAGCTGAACTCCGATCCTCATTTGTGAGCTGGTGAACTCTAGAACACGATAAAAAAGGTGAACAGCATTGTCATTTTCTCCATTAACTTAAAGGAAGGGAGACTGCAGAAAAACACAGCCTGTTTCTGCAGATACGCTTTTGGCACACTGGTAAGAAACTTCTTAGGTTAAGTCTCAGAGTCAATTAAGTGAAGGAATGTCTGCTTCTGGAGTTCCAGCCATATTCAGAAAGAATATAAGTAATAAGATGGCTACATAGACATCATCTGTTCTGAGCATCTACAGAAGCACAAGCCCATGCGCTTAGGGATTTTAAGATTGAACAGGGAGCTCCTTATTGAATTTAGGCTCCACAAACGTTAAATAGTGGCTGAATTGATTTAGATAATTTGTATCTACTCAGCTGTTGTCTTAGGTGCCTAAATCCTTTCCTGGAACTGGACCAGGAAAGAGCAGAGCACTGTGCTGTTAAGTGCTCTGCTTTTACAGAAAATCAATGCCAAACTACCATATTCTCATTTAGAATATCCTCCCTCAGCATTTGTATAGCTTGCCATTTTGCAACTCACTGGACACATTATAAGTGCTTGAAGATATTGAAGGGCCTTAACAAGGAGGAAAACATAATTACTTTATTTAGTAGAAGAGTATGAAAATCAGAAGAAAATTCATATATGTAGGAACTATTGAGAATTTATTGTATTCAGGTGAGGAACTATTATGGACTTATAAAAGTTGCAGATTTCTATTATTTAAAAGGAGAATAAACATATCACTGATAAGTAGGAGGAACATGATATTGCTAGGCAGCTGATATTGTGTCACCTGTAGGAACATGATCTGTCATGGGGCTGCTATTTTTTTTGCCAACAATTTCTGAATTATCAAGTTTTACTCATTTGATCCAGGATGCTAAATACCTGCCTGGGACCCTCTGACGATAATATTTTTCTCAGAAGCAAAGTAATGAAGAGAACTAGGTGAGGTAACACTTTTTGTAAAACTGATAAAGCCTATTACACAATCAATAGCACAAATGCTCTAAAAGGGAGCATCCATTATCCTCTTTTAAGATCCAAGGGAGAGGAAATGTTGAGCTCCAATGTTCTTCAGATACGTTTCTCCATACTCTGGGAACGTTTTACGGAAGGTTAACCAACAAACACTAAACTCTGAGCTCAGAAGGTCAGGATCAGTCACGCCTCATGAAAAGCAAACCACAGAAGTCTGGTCCACCACAGAACCTCATTTTCCTTATTTCTCTGTAAGATGATTGGGTTGGCCCCAAAAGCCAACCACGTCCTGGGCTGCATCTAAAGCAGCACGGGCAGTAGATCAAGAGAAGTGATTCTGCCCCTCTAATCTGCGCTGGTGAGACCACACCTGTAGCACTGCATTCAGCTCTGGGGTCCTCAACAGAAGGACACAGAACTGTTGGAGCAAGTCCAGAGGAGGCCATGATGATGAGCAGGGCTCTAGAACATCTCTCCTGTGAAGACAGGCTGAGAGAATTGGGATTTTTCAGACTGGAGAAGAGATAAGATCTAGGCAGATTTTATTGCACCTTCCCATACCTGAAGGGAGCCTACAAGAAAGATGGAGAGGGACTTTTCTCAAACACACGTGATAATAGGACAAGGGAGAACAGGTTTAGCTGAAGGAGGGTAAATTTCAGTCAGACATTGGGAAGGAATTCTTTATTCACATGGTGAGTCCAGAAAAGCTGAGAATGCCCCATCCCTGGAAAACTTCAAGGCCAGGTTGGATGGTGCTTTGAGTAACCTGGCCTGGTAGAAGATGTCCCTGTCCAGGGAAGAAGGGCTGGAACTTGATAATTTTCCCTTCTAACCCAAAGAATTCTATGCTTCTATGGTACTATGAAAAAAAGGACAGAAAAACTATCACATAACATAAACAGAGAAAGTCACTGACCTCTGAAAATACATAGTGTTTTCTTCAGGGTAACTTCTTGGGTTAAGGGAGTTATCCACTAGCCAGCTTGTCCAGCAAAGCACATAACTTTTCAAAAACTACATTCATATATTTCAGTACAAACAGTAAAAAGAATATTAAAAATAATTGGCAGGCATTATACGCAAACTTGATTAAGTTCCCCCTATTTCACCCAAAATATGTCGCCTAAAAATAATATTTTTATTAAAAGAAAAAGTTTTAAACATTATTCCTGTTATTAACATTTTTCCAATTCACTTTTTTTCCTACATCTTCTTCAACACACTTTACCTATAAAAATTTTATTTATTAAAGCCTTATCTTTTTACTGAAACACATGGATTTTTACAAAATGAAAAATGTGAAATCCATATTGATAAAATGTAAAATGGAAAGAAAAATGGGAAATGGGTCAATCTTGAGCTCTATTAAATGGAAAGAGTTTTAAAATATCAGAACACCAGATGCATTTTGACAGGTAAATGTAGTTAGACATATCAATAGTGAAAAGTTCCCTATATAGACTTCCAAAGAGATTAGCAAACGAAACAATAACCTTTTTTTACTCTTAATTTTTTTTTAAAGCCAAACTTACCTTTCTTGCATACTGAGATAGTAGTTTTGAATGCTTGGAGAAGAGCAAGCTGTAGTCAGTTTGCATTTAAGATGTAGAGTACACTGTGAGTCTGATAATAAATTATTTAAATGAAAATTGCTTCCATTTCCAGGAGATCTTAGGAATCTGGTGAATAAAAACCTCCACAGGAGTATTTTAAAATCTCTGTTTATTCACAGCAAAGGCTTTAAAAAACATTGAATAATGAGTCCAAAATGTTGATTCTCGGTCCTTCTATATCTATTACATTAATGGTTTACTAAGCAGTGTAAAGGAAGACATTTTCTTCGTAGAGCCCACTCAGAAAACATCAGAATAGCTTTCTGAAAGCAATACACATTCGTTTTCAAACAGAGAATATTTCCCTTAAAAGATACTTTATTAATTTTCCAAGTAATTACTAAGCTTTTATGAAAAAATATTCATATAATCTCCAGGGTTTGCACAGCCTTTTTAACAAGGATACCTTGATGCCTCCTTATTTTTTAAATACTTCTATTTTACTAATAGGAAATAGAGCCTCACAGAAACATAAGTGGCTTTTGGCTTCATTGGCTGCAGACTGCCAAGTGCATTTCTGTCACTTCCAAGCCAACATCTTAAAAGCCAGGACAAAGCTGCAATGCAAGTGCGAGGATGCACATCAACACAGCTGCTCTCCCCACATTCTATGTTGGCAAACTTCAGGTATGAGGGGCTGCATCTTCTTCACCCATGCCAAACCATCTTTCTCCTTCTGAAGGCATTGGTTATCCTAAGGCAGCCTCCCGCTCTGTAGAGACAGAAGAGCTTTTGACACAAAAGTGACAGACAGGCAGACCTCACAGTCAATACACTAGTTACATGTAAAGGAATCAACCCAACCTGTTCCTTGTCTTCATAACATTTCTTTTTCCGTAATAACAGAAGGAGGACTGAGATCCGTGCCTACACTATTGTTTTATGTTCTGCCATGCTATTCAGAAATAACCATTTCACAACAAAATATTAGATGGCAAAGTCCTGGTGTAGCTAACTTTATATTATCTCTTCTTCATTCTTAAAATACAATAAAATAGAGCAGCTTGTTATGAACTATCAGAATACGCATGGCTGCAGAACCTCTGCTCAGCTGCTTAAGTGCTCAGAGGCCCACATCATATGGAGGAAGAACAGCCTCAGGCAATAAAAACATAAACTTCTACCAAGAGAATAGTTTATGTGTTCTGGAGGACCGTTGTCATCAAAAGCACATGACACGTTCATGTTTCATTGCCGAATAAATGTAAGTTCCAATCAGTTTTGAATCTATTACACAAATTTATGTGAACTCTGGCATACCTTAGGCTTTCTCTTCACTGTATCATCACACATCTCATGACAGATACAATATTATGCCTAAAACATACATTATTTGATGAAGAAAGAGACACTTACAGGCATTTTTAGATTAAACCCCAAACATTTGAGGTTTACACCTGTACACACGCTTTTATTTTTGGTTTCAAGGCTACAAGTGGTGAATTTTGTGCTAGTGATAACCAAACCACTTAATGATTATTCATTATCTGTCAGAATTAATCAAATAAAAAATATCCATTAATATAATCAGTAATTATATCTCACATCAATCATCAAGAAAACTATTCAGCATTTCTCCCTATTCCATAAATTTTCTGTACATAATAATCACCAAACAAAAAATAATCAAGATCTGTTTCTGAAAATCTCAGATAAATTATCCATAAGTATTTGTTTACTTAACTAACTCTGTTACCTGTCCTGTCTCCAAGCAGATGTTAAGTATTCCCCTGACTCCTTTCAAATGTAAATTAATACTGGTTACACACTTAATTTTTAGTGCATGCCATAGTGACATGATTTTAACCTCACTTTCTTACCTGTGGTTCAGAGCAAATTATGTCCAGTCACAAGCCTTTATTGTCATCCAAATAAAGTTTCTCCAACCATGACCAAAGAATATATTTTTTTCTTTCCATAGTTCTCTTCCAGCTTCATTCAGATTTAAAATACTGTTGTATATATACCTTGTAAGGTAAAAAAATGCCAGAAACTCGATCTGTTTAATTAGTTTCTGTCTGAAGAGTTATTCACTTTTTCTACTCAAAAGTGTTTACAAGTGTTTTCTAACCAGTAGTATGGGTATCTTATATGCTGATCTTTAAAGAGAATATCCTAAAATCTATTTTCAAGTCTAAGACAATCAGAGCTGGGTCGAGGCAGCTCAGGATATTTCCAGCTCCTAACTTTGGCAGCATCTCTGCCCTATTGGAGTGATAAAGGCAGAAAGACTTCATCACTTCCCATAAATACATAGGTATTTTTACTCCTTCTAAAATAATATGAAACCTTCTTTTTTAAGTAATTGGGAGAAGAAACAAGTATTTCTAGTTCCAACACTTACCCTGGGCAGCTACAGCAACTCAGGGACTCAGAGAAACAGGAGGACAGGTGATATTTCCTGTTCTTGAAATACAACAGCCCCTCTGTTGGGCTGGTAATAGCAGGGTTCCCCCACTGCCTTACTCAGATTTCCCAAGTAGCATCATTGTTTTAAGCATACATAATTTGGGGTTCCTGCTAAAACAGAAAGTTTTGTCCTCTGCCAATTCTTTTCCTAGGTTGATTTCAACATGAACTGTGAGTACATGAACACTTGTTCCGGCATACGGGAGTAGGCGGCACAGGAGCAAAACAAGACGACGGAGATGGGAAAGGATGGATTTTTTTGGAAGCATATATAATTAGTGCCAGCTTCTGAAGCTGTGATGTTAAAGTCAGGACCCCAAGAGAGTGGGGGTCTGGAATAATCTCTTAGAGCTATTAGGTAAGATGTCAACAAACTCAATAACTGAGATTTGTTTAGCTATCACAGCAAAGAAATACTGCTGATTTATGAAGGATGAGGCTCTTAAATCCTGTTAGATAATCCCAAAATCTGATTGCCATGCAAAAAATCTAAAATTGTTTTGCCTTAATCAAAAACTGGATATTATGATGGGACTGTTCTAATGATATGAGTGGAATCACTTATAGAATCATATAATCATTAAGGTTGAAAAACCTCTGAGATCATTGAGTCCAATCAACACTGAAACTGCTGTGTTTCAGTGTCAATGCTGAGTCATACATTTCTATCTTCTGATGCTTTATGTGGGGGGTGCATTCCTATGTATTTTAGTCCACCAACTTTTTTTAGAGTCTTTCTTAAGGTCAGCATGAGCTTTCATGTGGTCATATTTCCCAAGTTTTATTTTTCAATAAAAATTCCAGAATTTAGCCAGGTATCTGAACACAAAATGGTACAGCCCTGATGAAATCAGCACATTTTTGCTCTTTTACTCCAGAGACGGATGCACTTTATAAAAATCTTGTCTTGTGACTTTTAGGGATTTAACATAGAAAGAAATACATTTTCCATCAAACTGAGTGGCCACAAAAGAGATAAAAGTGTCAATAATGCTTATAATCCCTTCATACCCCTAATCAGTCAGAGTTTTCAATTGATGTTGTTATTCTTGGATATTTCAGTGACATCTGACACCTCTGAACAGCACTGACTTGCTCAGATATTATGCCAAGCTGATACAAAAAGTCATTAATTTGCCTACCTGTCCTTGTACATGAGATTCCTTCTGCCAATTTTTATTCTTTTTTTCCATTACTCCTTGGACAAATCCAGGGAATTTCCCTTTTGTCTATTGTTATCCATTGTTTCTTTGCTTCCTCTATGTGAAACAGTCTAACTGCACAGCTTAGATTTCACTTATTCAACTGTCCCATTTTGGGATCAAAGTTGAAGTCTATTTATTTTGCCTATATTTTTAATCTAAAGCTAGCTAATATTTAACTCTAAAGGTCAGGTAAAACTTTCCTATTTAATGTTGTCTCACTATGACAAAGTTCAGATGATAATTAGGAAATAGGAATTTATAAGGAGTGCTATATTTATAGTTCACTTTGCGATTTACCGTAGTGTTTTCATAGTGGCTGGCATGATTTTACTGGCAGCTCTTTGTGAACTCAGTTATCTAACTGAAATTGAGTATTTGATCAATTTCTTTAAAAATAAATCATGACCAGTGTCACAGAATATTTTCATAGATGTAATGCTACTCTTTATCTAAAAATGCGTAACAATACTTAAAAAATAATTTCCAAATTCTTTCCTATTTAAATACCAAATTATTTCTTTATTCTGAAATAATTTTTTTAAAAAAGGAGAAGAACTATTTTCTATTTCACTCTATGATAGTGTGAATCAAGAACCAAAGCAGTACTAACACAAAGAGAAGATATTTCGGTCATACATGAATGTACAGCAACAAGTACCTGAAAATTTTAATTTATATTCATCCAAGTAAATATTAGAAATAACCAGGCTATCCCTATCAGCTTGCTGGGTTTTTCTTTTCCATTGGCAGTTTACATAACGAAAATAATGACATGTACTGGAAAATGTACACATCCTACAGTGCTACACCCTTTTTCTTGCTGCCATTTCACAGAATCACAGAATATGCTGATTTGGAAAGGACCCACAAGGACCACTGAGTCCAACTCCCTGCCCTGCACAGCACCATTCCCAAGAGTCACCCCATGTGCCCAAGAGCATTGTCCAAACACTTCCTGAACTCTGTCAGGCTTGGTGCTGTGGCCACTTCCCCGGGGAGCCTTTCCAGCGTCCAGCCACCCTCTGGGTGAAGAACCCGAGCCTATTCCTAGCAAGATATCAGAAATAATGTCACCATCAGGACTATGGCAGAGACTGTCCCTCTGTACTCAGAACTGGTGAGGGCACACCTCAAATCCTGTGCCAGTTCTGGGCCCCTCTCTCCTAGAAAGACACTGGAGCTTGTCATGAAAAAGGGAACAAAACTGAAGGGTCTGGAGCACATGAGGTACAGCTAAGGGAGCCTGAATTGTTTATCCTTGAAAAGAAAAATAGAAGCTTGAGGGGCCTCATTGTTCTCTGCAAGGTAGGAGTCAGCCTCTTCTCTTGGGTAACCAACAATAGGATGAGATAAAATGGACACAAGTTGCTCCAGAAGAGATATTGGGGAAAATTTCTTCACTGAATGTTGTTGGGCATTGGAATGGGTGCATAAGAGAAGTGGTTGAGTCACCATCCCTGTAGGCATTTAAAGGACTTGTGGTTGTAGCACTTGGGAACATGATTTATTGCTGAACATGGCAGGTTAACAGCTGGCCTCCATGATCTTAAAGGGTTTTTTTTCCAAACTAAATGATTCTATGATTTTAAGATTAATTTAAAATTAAATTCTTCACATATGCTATGTATTCATCCCTGTTTATTTCTAATGCCTTTGGTTGGTGACTGACTGAATTGGCAATAGCCTTGCTTTAAAGTGTAGATCTTACGTATTTAATTTCAAAGTGCTAAATTATCACTGCTTGGTTTTTTTTCAGATTCCTGGGTACATGCCATTTAAAAATGTAAACACTCAACAGACATGATGTAAACATGCAATGATTTTAGTCAACACACAGTTTGAGATTCCACTCACATTAGCAAGGACAGCACAGACAACTACCAGCTCCAGGTGTTTAGATCTTTTAACATCTGTAACACATATGCAGGAAAACTATGTTTCTCTTTAAATAAACATTTTCTATTAGAGATTTCTTACCCAGACTTGCATAACACATTTATTTCCCTGGGTCATTTTCCATTTTACAGCAAATAGATTATAGACAGAACATAGCAATCTGACAGCAGCTTTTCCCTCCATCGATAGCATTTCTATTTAAAGATGAGGATTCAAAATCTGTATTGAAGGTACATGCTCTCTTTTCTAAAGGGAGTCAGTGTACCTGTACATAATTCATCACTTCCGTTAGTTTAGTAAGGCCAGGTTTAAAAATCAAGGAAAACCTGGCACTCTTTTCATTTAAATGTCTATTGCTCTGCAGGTATGAGTCCATATCTTCACTTAGAGCCAGTTCTATTCTCTAACCATATTGCTTGTCTACAGGAATGCTGCTGGCACCAGCACTAGTGGTGCTTTTTTTTTATTTAACAGATTTATTTAACAGATATCCAAGGCGAGAGTCATCCCCACCAAACCTTGAGACTACAAGGATGTTCCATTACATTGTTGATCTTGAATCACCAAAAA
>VRYO01002782.1:15809651-15865252 GCA_009812075.1 Sialia sialis
GCTCAGTTAATTTGGTTAACAGGTATGGCCACATAGATAACAGTATGACAGCAAATTAGTCAAGCATGAGTTGGTATCAAATCCAGAAAATGAAGGAAACTTTAACTTTTATGAGAAAGTAAATTTTCATCCAATGAAATGAAAGAAAGAGTATATGAATCCCAAAAAGCTACCAGCACACCTTCATAATGCAGTTTGCTGCTGCTTCTCAGCATGAGAATACAGGAACCTGCTACAGTTACTAACTTGTGAAATGGAGATTTACCATAAAATACATACAAAGTGCAATAACTGCCATAAAATATGCTGGAGTACAACTTAATTTCCCTGATAAAACTTCATATTCTGGTTCCTGACATTCTTGACTGATAGATTTAAACAATGCAGGCTTCACACTATTTTAAGAATTAAGCCTTGCAGAGCCGTGACCTTCAGTACCTGCCACAGGCCCCCACTGCTGATTTCTGATGAGCACTGCCCAGAGTAAACACACTCTTGTAGATTGTTTGTTCCTGTGATCATAACTATCTTTCAAGGATTAACTACTGTGTAACTTCTAGGTTTTGGCTTTTATAATATAGTGGGCTTGGAAGCAAATACAAGTATGAAAGCGACCTTGTGATCACAGGGATATCGAAGAGCCATGTGATTCTATGTGCAAAAGTTGGTAGAATTTTCACAAAAAATACTGTCCTTGAGGCAGACATCTCTATCTAAACTTATGTATTCGTTTAAAGTATTTGTAAAAAAATTTATCCCAATAGTAGCAAGTGGAACTTATACGTAATTTATAAGAAAAAAATTAAACAGAATTTTCAAGTCCTATAAGGCATTTAATTCACCTCTTACTGGATTCTTTCAGTGTTTCCTCCATCTCATTTTAAACATAGAATTCCCTTGGAAATGTCAATTTTAAAGCTAGAAATAGAATTCAAACGAATTTTGCTTCTTTTGTTCAATACTTAACAAACAGGTATCTAAACCTGGATATGAAGACCTTGGATAAAACGGTCTGGTGCTTTACCTTTATGAGGCAAAGTTTTTAGAAACTGGGCTGGATACCAGAAATCTCACTCTGTGTAAACTTAGCTCCCTAATTGCATTTGTAGACTAAAAGAAAACATTTTTAGTATCTTTTTATTAACTTGGGTATGTGTATGTATAAACTAGTTAATTTCTAATCCCATGGCATCTTTTTTTTTTTCACCAGAGGATCAGGAAAAAACTGTTCCCCTTTATGACTCTAATTCTGTACTATATGGCAGTACTGACTTCACTTAAGTGGAATAACCCTTAATTCAGAGAATTCTCTGGAGAGAAAGAGTATAATTAGATCCCTTAAAATTATTAGAAGTAGGAGAGTAATACAAGCCTTAAAGTAGTTGTTTTTCTATATTTAAATGCTTTAGTAGCAGTAGCTGGCAAGGGAGTCTATTGTTATGTGCTGCCTATGTTTTAGGCATAATTCTGCTTAAAATGCATATTTGCTGGGTATGTTTTTACTAGAGAAGTATAAGTTACTAATATGTATTTCTATCTATAAAAACCAGGATAGTGTTTAATAAAAAGAATGAGAAAAAATTGGTATCAAGAACATGAGGTAAATACCTCCTATCTAAAACTAAACACAGTCTGCAAAATGTTTCATGAGCACAAGCTGGAATGGTGCCTATTATAATCTGACTGATGCATCAACCAGTGGGAAGTGGGGCAGAGGAGGAACACTTGTCCATGGAAAGTTAAGAGCTCTGGAGAGATCTATAATAGATTAAGACTCCCTTAAAAAAGTATGTCTTTCCTCTTCTTTTATAAAACTCCAAGCCCTATAATTTTCTTTTTCTTACTGAATCACTCTCACAGTAATTTTCCTAATAGAAACATAGAGACAAAAATCATCCTTAAAGACTGAGTCGCTAGCTACCTTTCAGAAATTTCCTACTATTGAAGAATATCCTAAATATACACATCTGATACACATCCAATCAAATAGGAAACATAGCAATTATACAAAGACATTATATAGATAGAGAGCAAATCAAAGGTAAAATAAATTGGTTAGTAGTTGTTAAAGATAGCAGATGTCAAAAAAAATCTTTTGGTCGCTAAACCCAGAACAGACAGACAATTTGTTATTTATCAAAAAAATTTTTTAACTAAATAAGGTGCAAAATGCAATTATTGACACAATTGATTATATATACTGCTAGACATTTTAAATTATATATATATTTTAGGCAAAAATAATAATTATTTTCACCCCTAATCTAACTTCCTCTCATGTTCTCAATCAGGATATTTTGGTTTGAACTAGGTGTGCTGTTAGGTAGTGATGGTTACATATCACTATAATGCTACCATTCCTCCTGAAGTATTTTCACATAGGAAAAGCAGATGGCATTATAGCAAGGGCTCTGCTACCAGATTATCATATGCCATGATCTGTCTCAAGTGTGAACTGTTTTGGAAGGATTTCAACGCTCCGTAGTTCCTTAGATTCATAAATTGATAAAGCGTTCCAAGACCCACAGCTGTCCATGTTCTCGTGGGTTAAAAATACATGCAATATTTTTGGCTTATCAGGTATATTCTACCTACTGATACCTACTGGCTTGTCTGAAATTCACCCATGAATGTGTATGTGTTCAAGCAGCAACAGATGTAATTCTGTTTATATAAAACAGAATATTGAAAATTCCAGGTTTTCTTTTCCTTTTACACTTTCAGGAATTCTTTCTGGCAGTAAAATGTTCACTTAGAAGATCAACAGACTAAAGACTAAAACATACAAAACAGAGTCCTGGGGTTATTCATGTCTAAAGCAAATGACACAGATGGGACACCAATATCAGAATCTTCTGGATGACAAAACATGCATCCCAAGTTAGTTTATGAGAACTGAAATTAATAAATTGTTCTCTTATAACTATTTATTCTTTAGAACATGACTGGATTATAATTAAAATTTTCTGACATGCACACTTTAGCTATTGCTTATCCACACACCTGTCTCCTTTAAGCATTGTCTGGTGCACCTGCCTTCACTACTTCTCATGGAAACCAAACTAGAACTAAGTTAGTTTATGGTCCTTTTTAAGAATCCAGAAAGACCAGCATATAATTTTTTAAACTCTTACTCTTTTTCAAGTAAAACTATAGAAAACAGACAGTTTTCAATTATTCCAGGAAATAAGATCTGCTTAACACTTAACACTGTCATCTGCACGGTGATTCTACTACTCCCTATCAGATTACATCTCATATACCAACATTTAAACAAAATTAAATCAAACCCCTTGAGTCTTTTCTTCTATAGCAGTTATTCAAATTACTCTGCTCAACTGACTGTTGAAAAGGCAAACATGTCAGTGCTGAGGATAGAGAGACACAATAAAGAGGAAGAGTGAAATCTGGTAACCAAGCAATGTAGTCATGAGCTTCCATCTGTGAGAAGATCAGCAAAGTTCTTGTGCTATGCCAGCACAAGGGAGCAGTGGAGGAAATAAAATCTTATCCCTGAACTTAAAGAAAGAATTACAAAACTGGAAGTACCTTATGGCAAATTAATAAATATTACTAGAAGGCATCAAATTCTCACAAAAGGAGCTCTGAGAGTCAGGAGAAACACTGCTTCTGTCTAGATAATTAAGAAAGAAGAACAAAGAGTACAAGCAAATACTCTGGATTTATATTTAATGTTTAGTCTGAAAAGGTTTCAGATATCACAGACAAGTATCCTGCTGGCATACATGTGTATGTGCAATGTCTTTTAAAATGTAAATCAATAATGTATCACTTATGGAACATCGCAAGCCTAGGGAATTCTGTTCATACCATTGATGATTTCAGCTAATGGTAGAAATGGAACCACATGCTTCAGGGAGCCCTATGAGGCCAGCACATAGATATTACAGGGAGAAAGAAGAAGTGGCACAATTAAAACCTCATCAGCACATTTTGGATAATTAGAAACCAAGTCTCAGCATATCTGAAAACATCAAACACACCATTGTGGGATCATATGATTGTGAGCAACCTCAAAAAGTGCAATTTCTGCCCAAAACAGTGTCAGGGAAACTATGAGACCAGGTGGTTTAGGACTTTATGTAGCTCAGTCCTGAGAATGTCCAAGGAAGGGGAACGCATGGCTTCTTTGGGCAACCATCATGGCTACACGAGTTTAGCAGAGAAAGGACTGTTGAAGCACTAAATGGGATTATATTTTTGTCCTAAAATGAAGATCTGTTTGGCACCCCTTAGCCTCAAAGGATGTATAGCCTTAGACTGGGTTACTTGACAAGGTCTGAAAATTGATATTCACTGTCAGGTGAATCACAGCAGTCTTGAGTTTTCAGGCTCCAGTATGATGAAATCTCTATTTGAGATTATCACAAATTCTCCCTCAGAACAGTTCTCTATTTTGGAATTTCTGCTCCCCAAAATTTCAGTATTTCTGTAAAAAGAAATATTTTGCTAAGAAAAATTAAAAATATCTGTAGGAAATATTCTCTCTCAATATTCAATATGACTTAATCAATTTTATTTTTCATGATAAGTTAAACCAGGGCCCATCTATTCAGCCGTATCGTTCTGTGTCTGAATCTGCCCATGGATCTGTCAGGATGTGGAAGTCTGGAAGCAAGACTGGATAGGCAGTCATCTGAGCTGTGCATTATTGTCCTAGCCTGACACAAAAACATGGTGGTTTTAAAAATCCTAGATGTGCTTTCTTTCAAGCTATTGACGCAGCATATGAGGGAAATGAGTAAATTAATATTTATCTAGCTCAAACAGCACATTAAAATTAATGTATGCCTGCATATACCTATATTGATTTTTTTTCAGACTTTCAAAATCACCTGTGAGCAGCCTGAATACTGAGCTAAAGCAGTTTCTGAGTAATTACTTTGTGTGCTACAGCATGTACAGAGGGAGTCCTCTTCCAAAAAGCATATCTGGATAGTTTGACTAATATATTGTGAAAATAAGTATAAAGAATAAAAATAGTTTAAATTATAATCTCTAATTAATATAATATAATAATATATATGTATAGTTGCATGTATTATATTATATCATATTATATCATATTTTATTATATTATATTTTTTATAATATAATATAATATAATATAATATAATATAATATAATATAATATCTCTACTGGGATCTAACATGAACCTATTTTAAATAACTGAACAAATAATGATAAAAAGAAAAATGCAAAATAAATTACTGTGCTATGATGAGATAATCTTTCTATTTTTGAATATAAGTTTCAGCATAGCAGAGCTTTTATTACGCTTTACTGGCAGAAAAGTTGACTTTCATCTGAAATTATTATTCTTCCTGACAAATAAATTGAACTGTATGGAAGACAAGTCCTAGAAAAAGTAGACTGAAAAGATATATCTTATTTGTATTGCAATCAAATAGACATAATGGCAGAAATCGGAAATATAGGAGAGATTATTTAAATAAATTCTCTCTTAGGCAGCAGAAGACATCCACAAAACAACATATGTCATTTGATTATCTCTCTCTGTCATCACAGATCATGAGCAAAACTCACTTGCCAAATACCATATTGGCTTCATAGGGTTATTGAAAACAGTATTTAGCACTGATGAAAAATCTCCCCATTCATTTGCAGCTGTATCAATATAACTCTGGAGATGTTGGCTCCAGACAGGCACCTGGGTTTGTAAATTTAGCCTATAATACACATATTTTATCTGCACAGACAACAGACCAGCTCATACACTACCTTTGAGGAGGAAAATGCTGTTTCAGGACATGGGTATCTCTTCAAATGAATTAGACAAATGCCAATTTTTGTCATATAATTAGGCATGAGCTCATGCTATGATATTGTGAAAGAAGAGTGGAAATACTGAAAAAGAAATATGCAAACTGGATATCTGCAGAATATTTTTGACAGCAAGTGTGAATAAAAGCACTGATAGACAGTGTCAGGAAGAATCAGCCTATATGATTCTGGACTCCACAGTTAGAGAGAAATTTTATTACTGTGAGAATAATGCTGAAAAATAAATGTCAAAAATACAGTTGTAGGGAGAAAGTATACATGGCAGGTGGAGAAAGCTTCGCCTACAGAACTAAGTGTTAGAATATGCTAATAATAAAATCGTTAATGACTAAGCGAGCACAATGTAGAAACTGCAGTTACCTTATTTAGATGAAGTGACTGTGTAAAATATGTTAACAGAATGCAGAAAGTGCAAAGGTATGAAACACTAAAAATTGACATAGAAACACAATGTACTACTACTGAGATATTTAGGAAAAATAAATTCACCTTAATCAAGACCATATGGAACCATTGATACTAAAGTCTCATACTATTTTGGTGGGGTTTATTTCTTATGAGTGAAATAGAAATTTATTTGCTGTCCTGTGTTATGGGACATATATCCAAATTTCTCAAGCTTACTGCACTCTGACTGAGTTCTACAAGGTCTTAGGGAGTATACAACAAACATCCTTAGGAATAGCAAAAACATTCTCAAATTGGAATAAACATCTGAAATTGTATTTCAAATTGATGGAAGTTATTTTTCCCCCTAAACTATTTCAATTTATATTTAATTTTTGCTCCAAAGTTCAGCGCATGTTATAATTTCTGTCCAGTTTCAGGTCAGTTTCTGGTTTCTAGTCCATTTATACTTTCTTCTCTCTGCTCCTTCTATCCCTTTGCCTTTGAGGCTGAAAAGCACAAATAACTGACTATAATTAGTAGATATAGTAGTAGTATTGACAGTAGTAAAACAGTGAAGACAGAAATCTGAAATCAATGGGAAACATGACACAAAGGGCAAAAGGGAACAAAATTTATCCAAAATCATATCACATCATCCCAAGGAAAGGGAACAAAACAAATCCCATGCTTATCTATTAATTTTTTTTTTTCAATTTTCTTAGATTATTTGTATTACCAGGACACCAGTGTCCAAAAGGAATCACTTTTATGCTTCAAAACTGTATTTTATTGATCTTAATATTTACCTGTGATGGAAAGATATTCGTATATGATTACTGATTAAGAGCACATCCAATCTGATACTGTCCAAAGGGGATAAAAGATCTCACTGCCTCTTGGTCACTCTCAAGAAAAATGTTACCATGAACCAGGTTCAGAGCAGCTGCTGTCCTTCTCCCCTACAGCTTGCCACACCACCAGTGGCTGCAGGGCAGAAGAAAGGAAAAGAGGAGTTCTGACTATCTATTGCTTGCTAAACTAGAAGCATATGGAAATATAATCCAAGCAGTAACTCAGTTTGTATACCCTGATCTGAGGAAAAAGACTGAAGGATAGAAATAGTCGTCTTCCTCTTGAGACCTATCTCAAGTTACAGTAATTTCACACTGATAAGCTGCACCTATTTCACTGAAGAATCGAGCCGATCCCGGAAGTGCGGCTAATCACTGGCTTATTTATGGACAAATTCTGGAGAATTGCCAACCCAGAAGTACGAGCCGCAGGGGGAGCAGGCTTTCCCTGCCCCTGAGCAGCCGCGCAGAGCGAGCGGGGAAGATGGAAGCAGGAGTTCCCCGTCCCTCAGCTCCTGGCGAGCGGCCGGGTTCCCGGCGCTGCCCTGGCGCTGCTCGCTCCTGGCGCTGCCCGCTCCCGCTCCCCTCCCGGTGCTGCCCGTTCCCGCCGCTCCCCCGGCACTGCCAGACCACTCAGCAGCACCCCCACCCTGCCGTGTGGGGACGAAAAAAATAAAAATTTTAAAAAAAAGTGCAGCTTTTCACCCAGTGCGGCTTATTTATGGACAAATTCCATGGGCTTCCCTACAACCCAGATGTGCGGCTAATCACCCCAGTGTGGCTTATAAGCGTGAGATTACTGTAATCTCACCAGTAAAGAGGGGCATCTACAAAACTGGTAGGAAACAGTAATTTTATTTTGTTAAAGATTTTGGTATGGCCCGTTTTTATTATTATTGGTTAGAAACGAAACCATTTGAAAATTATGAAAGGAAATTGTGCAAGTACAGAATGTGCTGGAGCTACTCACCCCGAAGGTCCTAGTTCAGGCTACCTTCACCTGAACACACCTCAGAACCTGCTGCAGCTGAACTAGGAGGAACATCAGGCAAAACCAGAAATCTTGTAACCTCAGGAAGGTCTAAGCCATTACTGTACTTTTCATCAGCATTAGGTTGAGAACCAGAAATCGCTACAAATCTGCTTCAAATGCAAGGTGCACTCTTTCATTATTATTGGTACAAATACATTAAGAACGTGCAGATGTAAAAGAAGGAATTCTAACCACAGTTTATTCAAGTGAGAAGCTAAGAAAAGGAATGAGCCTCACCTGACAGATGGCAGTCCTAACACTTAATATTTGAATACACTGTGGAGAATGCAACTGGAATTTGGTACAAAGATGATTAATTTTAGAAATGCATGGATCTAGTTCAGTTAGTAACTTACAGACAATAACTTATTTTTTTCATGCTTTAGCAATGATTTTTTTTCCATTTCTCATCTCATTTGATATTTTCTAGGCATACACTTCTAAAGAAAATAAAATTTAAGTTTTGTGTTATAATAAGCATAATAGTTCTTACATGAATTTGCACAAATTATTATTACAAAATATCACACCTGAATTTATGCTATAATGGAAGACAGATTATGAAGAAAGTATATATTTATTTATATAAATATTTCTCTTCAATTTTCCCTTTGGCACAGAATTACTCATAATTTTATGGAGCAGGGTACTGAATTTGTACATTAAATTTTTTCTATATATGGTAGGAGGAAACAAGTAAATTAATAATAGTATGTTTCATGTCTTGGCTAATTACAATCAATGTTCTTTTTGGACTGACGGCTGTCAGAATCATAGACTCACAGCACTATAATCCAGCTAGAAAATCTTGAAGAGGAACAGCACATGCTAGGATCATTCCTGATGCTCTAAATTGGCCAGAGAAGGTCAGCACAGAGCAGCCTGAAGCATCCATTCCAGGCCAAGAGCCCTGGGAAACACAGCATGCATCTAAATGCTGTAAACCCCCAAGGCAAAAGCCCACACCAAAACTGTGGCTTAATATGAGGGAATGAAGCCCTGTGGTGAGACAGAGAGATATTGAAAGAGTCTCACAGAGGAAGAAGTGCAAGCCTCGTTGCTTGAATAATTTAAATCTTAAATGAATAATACAAATGCAAATATACTAAAGGGAATGATCCACTGGCAAGGCATTGAGTAAATGGATCTATTGATGGTTTTTATAATTCTCTTTTCATACCTGTACCTGCTAATTCCAAAATGATCCTAGGTCATGAGGTTCTGAATCCCCAGGCATTCTAATATAGCACATAATAATAGCAGAGGATATAACAGAGGATAACTACAGTAATTTCACACTGATAAGCCGCACCTATTTCACTGCAGAATTGAGCCGATCCCGGAAGTGCGGCTAATCACCAGGTGCGGCTTATTTATAGATCCGGCGAAATGCCAACCCAGAAGTGCAAGCTGGCCGGGTGGGGAGCTGCCGTGGAGCCGTGGCCGGCCAGGGAGAGAGCTGCCATGGAGCCGCGGCTGGGCGGGGGGTGAGTGGGGAGCTGCCATGGAGCCTCTGCTGGGGGGTGGCGAGCCAGAGCCACTGGTGAGTGGGCGGCAAGCCGGAGCTGGTTCCGCAGGGCAAGGATGCGGCAGGCGGCTGGCTTTGGGCGCGTGGCGAGGCGGTGGTGGGGGGCCAGCTTCAAGCACATGTCAATGGGGGCAAGCTGCCAGCTTCGCGCAGCACGGGGAGCTGCTGCTGCTGCCGAACAGGCAGGGAGCCACGGCAGCCAGCGCCGGGGGCGGGAGTGCCGGGGCCCGCGGCACGGGGAGGGCGCCTGGGGCTGCGTTTAAAGGCTTTGCTGGTCTGTGCAAACTGTTTGCAAATTGAGCACCTGAGCAAACCCTGCGATCCTGCGATTCTGTTACTAGCCCATTACTTTGTTGCACATGGATCCTTGCTTTTAAAGAAAAAAAAGTGTGGCTTATTACCCGGTGCGGCTTATTTATGGACAAATTCCCTGGTCTTCCCGGCTACCCGGAAGTGTGGCTTATAACCAGGTGTGGCTTATGAGTGTGAAATTACTGTAACAACTTTTTGTGAAACCTTACAGAAAAAGTAAAGTTGTTTGCTGTCTTACTGTTTTCCCGTGTGATGTTACCTTCAATAGACTAGGAAATTTAGCTCACAGAATTTCTGTCTTATGGATTTTGCATTTAAAATTCATATTCTTGTCATCAAATGACTGTGTCTCAGAATGAATTACATGTAAAATATACATTGAATGAAATCCAAAATATAACATAACTTATTTTTTATTACTGATTAAACTAGCTGCAAAATTAAATAGAAATTTTAATCACTTTTTAGACTTTAATTTCATGCAGACATTTCTTTTGTCATCCGAAAAACCTGAGTCTTTCTCCCATGTAGATATCTGAAGCACCGAATACTAATAAGACCCATATGCAGACACAGTGATGGCGTGTGCCTTAAGGCCAAATATGATAATTGCCTCTGTGCAATCTCATTGACATTAGTAGTCTTGCCAGGAATAGGAGCCTTTTTTTAGATGGAAAAAGTGAAATACAAAATCACCATAATCACACATAATTCAAGGTGAATTTTGTAACACCAATAATGAAACATTCCCATTTTTCTATGCAGGTAGCTGTGTAGACCATGTGGCTTTAGGATTAAGAATGACCTGGTGTCTGAGACATCAGTACAGTGCAAGCAAAGACAAAGTACTGCTTAAATGTACCAGCTCTGGCAGCAGCAATTGCCACCACACTCATCCAGTGTCTTTCTCAGTAGCATCAGCAGAGATTTGCTATTTGGATGATTTCTATCTTCTCCAACAGAAGTAATTTGGCAGTCTGTTGTCCCCGGCAACTGCATGCTTTGCCTGAGCCTGAAGCGCAGACAATCATAATCTAAATGATGATCATTATTATTGTGAAGGACTAAAACAAAATCTAGAGCTATAACTTGAAGTTCTGGAAAAAGGTAAAGAAGTATAAATGAGAAAGCAAGACTGATAAAAACGAAAGGTGATGATGACAGACATCAACCTGTCAGGGAATCACAAAGGCCATCTTAGCCCAAAATGCTTTTCAAAATAAAGTTTCAGTATTGCTCTTGATATCTCTGAAGACAATTCCAGCCTTATAAAAAGTTGTAAGTATATATAACATAGATGGATGAATAAATTTTAGGGGCATGCAGGATATATGTGGTAAAAACAACACCAATATCCTATGCTAGCTGGAACAATGACAGGGCAGAGAAGGAAGGAGGGAAGGAGGGAAGGAGGGAAGGAGGGAAGGAGGGAAGGAGGGAAGGAAGGAAGGAAGGAAGGAAGGAAGGAAGGAAGGAAGGAAGGAAGGAAGGAAGGAAGGAAGGAAGGAAGGAGGGAAGGAAGGAAGGAGGGAAGGAAGGAAGGAGGGAAGGAAGGAAGGAAGGAAGGAAGGAACTATTAAGAATTAACTGTATTTTGCTCCAGTACAAAAAAAAAGTGTTTATTCAAATAGGAATGCACTGACAAACCTCTGTGTACAGGAGGGCAAACAAAAGTCAAATATGGTAAGAAAGCTGGACTAAATCGGAGTCCTTTTTTTTTATTCCCACCAAAAATATGATGGGAAATATGATTAGTGCCATTTCCCCAGAGCTATCTTTTCCTGGCAATACCAGGTTTAATTGCTATCTGCCAAGATGTTGAAACAGATCACTAGCACATCTTTAGGCATATGGTCCTCTAAATTGTCTTAAGGATCTTGAGAAGGAAGTAGTTAAAATGTCAGTGAAAACCTTGTAACCACTATTTCGAAATCAGCGGCTCTCCTTGAGGCCAGGAAATGCCATCTGTAGTTGTGCTGAGGAGCAGCGCGCTCACGAGAGCTGTCCTTGGGCTGGGCGAGGGTGGCGCCGCAAGGGCCGATGCCGCCAGTGGCAGAGGACACGGCATCGCATGGGTTTGCGCTCCAGTCTCTTTGCTTTTGGTCTCTTGCGAAGTTAGCAACAGATAAAACATATATCTCTAAGGCATTCGCCATTTATTTAATCACACTAGAGAAGCATATTTAGAATGAATTCAAACTTTCCCACTTGCATGCATATTTTCCCAATGAAATGCAAATTCTCCCCCATTACTTTCTCTGCGCTTGTTGTTAGCTGTACAATTTTTATATTTTTTCCTCTCACACTTCTCTATTGGCTTGCTACAGAGAATTATCAAGCAATAAGAACAACGAGCATTAAGCACTCCAGGAGCAGTAGATCATCTACAAGACCGCAGGAGTGTAAATCACCACAATGAAAGATTTTCTGATGTCACCTACTGCTCCTGCAGTTATTACAACCCATCATTCTTGTGAATTCATTCCCTGCTAAAATCCACATTTTAGATCTTGTCTTTCAGCAGTAGTTATCTTGCTTTGACTGGGGTTATCTCGATCAGCTCTAAACCAACCAATCAAGGTGGATAAAAAAAGGGAAAAAAAAGAGGACTATAATATCCGTTCACATAATCAACATCAAAGTTCAAGTCACCATTGGGAGACAGAAAAAAAAGTTTTTCCAGAGTCATGAAGTTTTTGTGCCTTCAGTTTTCAGGCAAGCATAGTGTGATTCTCCAATTTAACATGTAAAGATGGAGCTTCAGTGAAATTTGAATTCTTAAATGTATTTTCATGTTTTAATTTTTTTCTTGTTTTCTTTTCAGATAGGCATCTAAAGCACTGGACTCTGAACCCTACCGGCCTGCAGTTGATCTAATTTGCTACTAATTGTTGAATACTAGAAGCAAACACTGATTGTTCAGTAAAGGTCACAGTTTTATTGTGATTATTTTCTATTGCTGTTATAGATACATCAAAGTGACAATTTTAACGTTAAAATGAGAATGATGTCACTGCTGGCCATCACGATTTGACTAGGTGTTAGGTATTATAGAAAGTGTTAAAATAAATATGTTCCTCTTCACTCTTTTGACCACCATCTTTGGAAACTTAAATACCTTTTCAGAGAAGTATGTGTTTTTCATTGATATAAAGAGCAATAAGAGAAAAAATCAACTTGAAGACTCATCCACTGTCCAAAAGAGAAGTATTCAAAAATATTTTAAGATTTTTTTCGCTAATGTTTATCAGGGTCAAAAAAAAGACTCCTCCAAATTATCATTACAGAAAAAAAAATTGATGTATTTCCTTTGATTCTGAATACAGAGATTTTAACATGTTTCTGCGAATAAGCAACGCTCACTTCCTAAAATCGATTACGTATCTGATTATACATCCCTTAATGTAGCTGAGGCTTTGTAATTAGTATAGTCAATTACTACAAAGCCATCTTAATACAGTTTATGTATAAATACATTTTATTTTCAGACACCATTCACAGTTGTGTAAATCCAGGATGATTCTACTTAGATTACATTAAATTAATGCAGAAATGAACCCTCATACTCAACAGACTGTGCACCACCTCTGATAAATATAGAGGATGACACACGGTAATAGTGACACAAAGGCCACACCTCTGAAAAGCTCACGGGAATAAGGAAACACCTGTTTGTGCTGTGGAAGAACAGGTGGGAAGTGGTGTTTTGCCGGCTCAATATCCTGTCCTTGCGATTACAAAGAACGGTGCTCAGGTGCCTCTCTTTTTTTGCCCTATGAGTTTATTAAGAAGCCGCCGGTGCTTTGCACTACCCTAGAGATGCCTTTCCAGCATCGCATGGCTGCCCCCATCTCCCTCCCCGTGTCACCTCGCCGAGCCGTGCTGAACTCACACCGTTCTGCCTGCTGGGTAGTGCAGGAAGCCTTAATTACATCCTGAAAATAATACCCGCTTCCCCCGGGAGCCTCCCCAGCTATTCCTGTGGGATGGGAGAAGCTGAGAGGAGCCGGGGGGAGGGTGGCTGGCGCTCCCCGGACCCGAGCGAGGGCAGCGGCGCCTCGGTGCGCGCCGGCGAGGCGGCCCCAGCACCACGGCCAGCTCCGAGCGGGCGGCGCGCCCCGAGCGGCCCCGGCCCCCGGGCGGAGCGCGGTCCCGGGCAGCGGCTCAGCGACGGGGCGGCCTCGGCACCCGCTCGGTGCCGCCGCGGGCCGAGCGAGGGCTCCGTGCCCAGCTCAGCCCGCGGGACCCGGCGCGCCCTCCGCGCCGCTCGCTCGGCCCCGAGCGGAGGCTGCACCTGCTCAGCAACCCGGAGGGCAGCGCTCGGTGCCGGGGGAATCCCCCTTCCTCCCAGGAGGGGGTCGTGAGGCGAGAGGAAGCCCCCGCCTGGGTCACGCTGCGTAGGAGGGGTCGATCCCTTCCACTGGGGAGAGGAAGGATGCCGAAGGCTCCGGTGGTCCCTTCTCCCGCTTCCCCATCGCTCAACATCGACCCCTACTCGCGCCGCCCCCCGCCCCAGACGGGGCGTGTACCAACTTCCCTCCCTCCCCCGGCCCTGCCAGCGCCTGGGGCTGCTCGGCGGGCCACGCGAAGGGGCCGCGAAGGGGCCGGCGGTGCCGGGAGGGCGGGGACGCCGGGGCTACCGGAGGTGGCGGGGCCCCCCCGCCGCCAGCGCCCTCGGTCCCTGCTGACCCCTGCAGCCGCCGCGGTGGGGGATGTGGCACGTCGCGGCGCTGCTGGGGTGTAGCTTATTTCTGATGCCGCTGTTTGTCGCCGAGTTTTGAAGAGATTTATTGGCTGGCTCTTGCTAAACCACGCTTGAGTAATCCGAGCTGCTGCGCGCCGTGGTGAAGCCCGGAGGGGGGAACGTCACTCCCTCTGGCAGCGGAGAAACATTAGTCTTCCAGCCCTCAAACCACCACTACAGCGTCGGAAACTGCCGGGTCACGGCCATTTGCTTTGGAAAATTGGCGATGTTTGGTGCTAGAGATCGATTACCCTTGTAATCTTTCCCCACCCGCCACCTCCTCCTGCTTACCCCACCCCTACCCGCCCCAGACAATAGCGTCCGAGCTCCTCCAGGAAAAAAATAGAAAAGAAAGCAAGGAGAGAAAGAAAGAAAAAGAAAGAAAGAAACTGGGGGATGAATCTGACTCCAATAGGAAAAGCGTGTCTCTAGAAGTTGTGCTAATGGGAAGAGATTTCCGAGCTCCAGAGGACGATGATTTGTCACAAAGGGTAGCTGGCTCGGTGCTTTGGGCTGGAGCCGTGTAGGAGATCCTTGGAGAAGTCATTGTGCACAGAAAACCGAAGACCTGTACAAACATGCCTGTTCGCAGAGGTCATGTGGCACCACAAAATACATTTTTGGGTACAATCATACGAAAATTTGAAGGGCAAAGTAAGTTATCGCTTTCTATCTATTTTGCTATAGTAGTTTTATTCTGCTTATGACTAAATGGACAGCAGCTCCAGACTATTTTTAAGTTTGTAGCTTGCATAGAAAACCCCGGAGGTAAGAAGGGGATCCCTGGCAGAAGTAGTAATGCTTTTGATCTAGAATACAGATTACGAACTTGAATTATTGGTTGGTGGGCTTGTTTGGGTTTGAGTTTTTTTTCGGGAGGGGGGTAGGGGCTATTTTCCCACACTATTTCAAGAATAGTTTTTATCGTTGACTGTATCCATATTGTGTAGCTATAGAAGTTATATCTCTTACCTTCTTCTGAAGCAGCGAGATGGTTCTGAAAGCAGAATGTAGAATCTTGCTGTCTTTGTCTGAAAAATAGGCTAGATTTATTATTATGATTGTTAATGCTGTTAACAATAGTAGCCTTTTGAAAATAAAGCAGAACTTCAGACTGATTTAGAGGAAACAGAAAATATGCAGAAGAGTTTTTAAAGAGGAAATACTCTCTTACCTTGTTGTCATGACTGCATTTTGATATAGCTGTCAAATTTCTCTCTTTTGTTTATGTAAGTCTAAAATATCTACCAAACCAGTGCAAATGCAGCCTCAGGGAGAGTCTGTGAGGTCTTTTCCAATGCAGCAGTTTACTACCTGTCAAGGAGGCTGAAGCTGAAACGTTTTTTCCTGGCCAGAATTCTGGTTTCCTATTAGCTGTAAGAAGGAACACTTGATGCTTAAAATGAATTTCATTTAGAAACAGTAGTTTGATATATGTACATTGATTTAAATATTTAGCATAATTTTAGTATCAGTCTGGTATGTGAACCCTTACAGGTAATTCCAGTTCATATACTTCCATATGCTTAAACCCATATTAGCATGTGTAATATTTATATTTTTCGAGAAAAAAAATACAGACAGTGCTACTCCTAATTTATCTATATGTTAAGTCAGTGTTGCTACCCCAAGTTTTTATGTAGTAAAATGTACATTTTTTGACACTAACGATGTACTAGCTACTAAATAGGCTAGTGATAGTGAAAGTTCAGCATGATTGAAAGATAGCAGAAAAAGTAATGAAATCTCCAATGCGTTGCTGTGTTCAACGATGGACATACTTAAAATTTTGAAGACTTGCACTGTTTACTTGATGTCATGTAAGAAATCTTTTATAAAGCAAGCAATTGCCTTGTAAATTTAAATAACTAAAGATTAATGTTATTAGCAGTAAGTGTATCAAAGTTGCACACTTAGAATTACAATGGGAATAGATCGTTTAAAAGGTAAGCAGAAGCAAACTAGTATGAGTTGAAAACTTTTGAACCTATCCTTGAGGCGCAAGTCTGGGAAAGGAGAATGGATGAAAGCACAGAACTTCAGTGAAATTTGCAAAATGTTTCTAACATAATCATTTCATGTACCCCTTTTTTTTTGTTTTTAGCAACTTTCTTCTGTTACTCTCTAGATAGATTTGTTAAAATACTGACTATAAATTTACTGTTATTCACCTCAATGAAAATCCCTACAGAGTAGACTGAGATTGGCCTTGCATCAGGAAGCTTTCACTTGAGTAGAGCCCCCTTCCTGACACTCTACTTTTCCCCAAAAGAAACTACTAACTTTTCAAGGACTTTCCTGGAGTTGCTACTGACGGGACAGCGCTCATTTCTTAGGTTTCAGTGAAACCTGAAACAGAGAAAATTTTGAAGTCAAAAGAAGATTTACTGAGACTTGCATAGTGTGGTTTTATTTCCTTAAAAATCAATTACATTAATCTTTAATGTATTCTAAATTAATTAAAGTTTCTTTAAAAGCTATGGATCAAATTATCTTCAGTAAATGACTGAAAATCTCTGTATTTCAGGTATTCTCATGAAAAGAAGGTTCAGCATTCATCCCTCCAATCGACCCTATAAGAAATGTTGAGAGTACTAAAAAATGCATCACTTTCTTTTATTGCAGATAAAAAATTCATCATTGCTAATGCTAGAGTGCAGAATTGTGCTATCATCTACTGCAATGATGGGTTCTGTGAGATGACCGGGTTCTCCAGGCCAGATGTCATGCAGAAACCCTGCACCTGTGATTTTCTTCATGGGCCAGAGACCAAAAGACATCATATTGCCCAAATTGCTCAAGCCCTGCTGGGGTCAGAGGAGAGGAAAGTAGAAGTCACCTATTATCACAAAGATGGTAAAGTCTGGTGTTATTTTCAAAACTTTTTGTGTGTTTGGTTAGCAGTTAATTGGTAAAAGAGCTTGTACTGGCCAGCCCGTTTGCTGGAGGTGCAGTAATTTCTCTGAAGTCTGGAGAAATCCATTTTCGTGTGTCAGTAAGGGAATCTGCCCTGAGAGTGGTGGGTGTATGGAGTAAATCACCGTACGCTCACTCTACCAGCTGAATGAAGCCAGCACAGTGTTCGCATCTCTGGAACAGAAGTTCTCCTCTTGGTTGGTTTAAAGAAGATGTAAATCACTTAAAGTAATCAGCACGGAGGAAATGTACCTTGATTCAAATGCAGTATTTTACCACAAAGTAAAAAACAGTCCATCATAAAGCAAGCAGTAGCTTATAAAGAAGGGTACAAGTCTTTTTCAGAGCTGAGATACTGTGAAGTACCTGCAATAGTACCTACAACTGAACTGCTGATACTGTCCTAGTATTGCCAGAGTTAAAATTTGGGTTTGCCTAGGCTATGAACTAGCCCCTGTTATTCAGTAAAGACTTGATACATGCAGAATGGCTGAATCTGCTGATACTATTTTTTTCTATTAAGAGCAAAAAATTAATAAATTCATTTGCAGATTTAAAAATTCATATGCATGAGAAGTAATTATGATACATAATAGCTATATGTAGAGTTCTGTTGTTGGTTGGAGTTTTTTTTTAATTACCCAGAGTTATTTACAGAAACACCCATCTTTTAAATGAATTCAAGTAATTGATAATTGTGGTGTACCTTATTTTGTCTCTTGCTGTGTAGACTCTTGGGAGAAGGAAAAGGAAATTCATATTCAAATGCTGAGCTTAAATTAGTTCTGGAGAAGGGCCAGTGTGTTGTTTACATCAATTTTAGAATCACATGCAATGTGCTCTCTCATTTTAAAGTCACAGTGTTAAATCCTGTTCTCAATAATTCTGTTATTATCTTGGAAAGACTTAAGTAATATTATTTTTAGCTTAGGCTGGTGTAATTCAGATAAGATTCAGGCCAACCATTCTACCCACGCTGCCAATATTTAAGCATACTCTTCATAGCAGATTCTCAGTAGAGCTGTTTATTCTTAGATCTGGTTTGGTGATCTGGAGCAGATTTTGGTCAAGATTTGTTGCAGCTGTGCCGTGGACATAGAATTCTCAGGAAACGTGACACTGTGTGTCTTTTAGACATCTACCCTGTGTTTGTGTTAACTTGGCATGTGTTAAAAATAATATCACAAAAGGAGAAAGTCAGTGCTAACTTTCACAACCTTCAGCCTGGAGGACTGTTTGGAGATTTGGTAGTTTAAAAGTCCTAAAGTCTCCCAAAATATTGGGAGGGAGAGAAATGCATTTAAAAGTACTGCTTATCTGTCAATTACCAGAGATGTTTAGATAGATAGATGGATCAATCAATCCTTTTCTAAAATGCTAAATTTTGAAATCATGCAATACACCATAACTAGTTTGAGACAAACCAAAGAAATACCGCCCATAAAAAATTGCAATATCTTTCATAAACAGTTTTTGTATGCTAAGTTACAGATTGTTCAGTGGAAATAATCTTATGCATAAGGGTTTTCAGTAACTTCACTTCTGTGAATCGTTGCTTTAATTACCTCAATATTTTGCTTGTCTAAATGTGAGCAGGATTCACCATGTGAACTGTATGATCTGCTAAATTTAAACAAACACAGGTGAATCAGGCAAAAATTGTCAAAATATAAGATAGGTCTGACACTCAAATGCATAGCTATCTGTCAGCTTGATTGTTTTTGTACCACATTATGTTCAATTTGTTTTCAAAATGTGATAGAAAATCTTAATCTATGTGATGTCATGAAATTGAAACTACCTGTATGATGAATATAATTAATGCTAGAAAACATATTCCATAATTACTCTAAATAACTCAAAAATATGTACCTCACTTTTTACCTTCACTTTTTCAAATTTTCTAACTTGATTTTGTAGCATGTATACATACACTTATACCTATATATAATATAGTCTGCATATTGTAGCAATATACAGCATAGTGATACCTAACAAGGACGTCCTCCAGGTTGTGAAACAAAGTCAATTTTAAGTTTTCTAAAATCGTGAGTTTAGTGCCTGCTTAGGACTTACTTTGCGTGTGTGCTCTGAGTGAGTATGAGACTTGAGATCAATTACAGCAATTCTCAATTTTCAGAGGTCAATTCTAGTACAGCAGAAATGTCACTTTCTACACGTGAGTAACCCAAGTTACTCCAGTGAACTATCCACTGCTTAAAGGTTTAATTGGACCCACTATTTTAGGGCAAAACATTGTATAATATTTAACGTAATACTAAGCAAGGAGGAGGAAGAGACCCTAAGAAGGTGTGAATTGCTTGAGGTTCCTCTGACGGGAGGTTCTGAAGACCACATTACACACTGCTGAGTAAATGCCCAGTGATTTGCAAATAAAACCTTATTTCACATCACACTATGATTTATTCTACATAAGCCACTGATTATATTAAAAATTATTTCAATATTTTGAAATAAAGTAAATGTCATTGGGATCACTTACAAGGCTAATCTGCTATCAGAATTCCAGCAATGCAGATATCAGAAAGGGAATCACTCTATAAATAATGCTATTTCTTTTTGATTCTAAATACCACCTCATGTAATTTTAAAATGTCACAGCTTTGAAGCTCAGTTTAAAAGAAAATTCTTGCTGTAGGAAAATGGTTTACGCACATACATGGGAATTAGGATTCTGACGTTCCCTACAGGTCTATAGTCCACTTTTCTAGAAAGTGCAAGATCTTGAGTTTTAAATGTCTTGATGATGCAAGACTGAAATCTGCTGTTTGCTCACTGCTTTAATCTTTTGGCCAAATTACACACCCAAAGAAGATGGGACAGAAGGATGGGGAAAATTGCTGCAAGTTGGCATTCAGAAAATGGCAGTTGCTTGAATCTACATTGCCTTAAACATGACAGGCAGAAGACAGAGTGGTCAAAGAAGAAGAAATTCTATGTATGACAATGTTATAAATGAGTGACCTGGATGGAGCCTGCTTCCCTTTTTACCACGCAGTATGGGGAGGGTGCAGGGAATTATTGAGTGCTTGTGATAGCTTTGTGTAATTGTTTAGATGGCCTGGAACTGGGCACCCAGCATGACCTGGGCTTTGAGCAGGCCCTGTCCCAAGCACACCAGAGGTGTCTTTAGGGCAGATTTTAACATTTGCAGCTAAAAGCCTTTCTAGCTGCTCTGAATTCTTCTATCAGAACATAGCTTACTTTTGGCTTTAATTTCTCCTCACTCTTTTTCCTTTTAGAAGGGTATTTACACAATCCAAGCAAAGTTCTAGTCCTCTGTCCTCTTCAAGTGGTGCCACAGTAGGCAATTCACAGCCGTGAGAAGAGTTAGTTACTGAGAAAAATGGTTAATGGGAACAGCTGTTGCCAAAACTAAAGGTCCAAATTTACAGGTTCTCATAGCACAGGTAGCTCCACAATTGTCACTGGATATACTCATGGAATTAAAGACACAGTACATTTATTTTTTAATGTAAATATCCCATTTTAAAGAGAGCAATAGATAGATACAAGTCACAAGAACTGTTATTTTGAAATAGGTTTTTTTTCCAAGGATTGCCCATTAGGCATTAGCATCTGCCTAATTAAAAAATTATACTCTGATATCAAAGTAGCAATATCATAAATTCATTACTATCTCACAATTTTTTTCACTAATGGCTGTATGATCAGAATTATACTTGAAGGCAAGATATTGTTTATACAGGATATCAGTTCTTATTTTAATAAAGTTATTTATGGTGAAAATGTTTGACAGCTCTTCCTTTGAGGACTCCATTTTGCAGTTTAAGTCATTATTGTATAAATCATTCTTGACAGATGTAAAATATTGCTTGAGGTGGTAAAGCTGCAAAACTTTTGAGATAAAAAGTATAATTATTTTGGGATTGAGAATGGGTTTATAATAGTCAGAAAGTATTGTGCCACACAGAATACACATTTACTTCTTACTGTATGCTTTGTAGGCAATAATGGGATATGTCTAAGTTTGCAGATGATATCTGTTAAAGGAAGGTAGGATCATTTAAGCTTAGCCTATATGCATCAAATATACTAGGTTTGAGAAGAACTAAGGCAGAGTATAAGTTTGAGCAAAGATAAGATCAAGAAGTTTGCAGTGTGTATACAAACTTCATAAACTACTTACCATTTACCCAGTTTCAAAAAAATAATTTGCCACAGCTGACTGCAAATTAAACATAATTGCATTTTCAAAGCACATTTCCAAACTATCTTAAAGTCTTTCCTCTTTTTTGAGGATAGGAAAATAAAAATTGTGCAAACATACTGACAAACTGAAGTGAAAACGGTATTAAGAGTTCTTAAATAGAAAGATCAGGACTTCATTTAGAAGCTAGACTTCGGTCAGCATAGGTGTTTTGCCACCTGTTTGTGTCAACCTACCAATCAATAAAAAATACAACTGAAATAAAAACTTCTTACATGTGTGTCAAGTCCCCTTAGACTAGCTCTAGCATGAGGGTCAGCAGCTGCAGTCTTGATCATAGCTTCAGTGCATTACCCAGAACTTTTGAGATAGGTCAATGAGTCCAGTCTCTCTGATACCCTACTGGTGTAGGACTCCTTGATATAAGAAATACTATCTGACTATATTTTGATAAAGAAAGTGTTACCCCCCAACAAAAACATGTCCAAAAAACCTTCTCTTGGTGCAGGGCTTTTTTCCAGGCATTCCTAAAATACCCCTTGGATGAAATCCAGAATGTTACTGAAGGTGTTGACCTATTGGAAATGAATGAGGACATCCATTCTTATGTCTCTAGCACAGTCTTTCTACCTTAGGCTTTAGTACTTGTCAAGAAAAAAACATCCCTTGCCCCATTCACTATTGGTTTTGCAGCAAGAACCACCAGCAGCGAGACAATACATCAGTGATCCAAATATCTCATTTACCCATCCCCAGTTAGATACTGCTCATATGTCTGCTCAGAACTGGGGTCACTTCTTATTCACATTTCATGTAGGATATCTAATGATTGAGATAAAGCACCTCTTAGATATCCTAAGAAAGCTTATTTGTAAGTCAATTTCAGTCTTATTTTGCGACTCTGTGACTTTCCAATATATTCCTTTTTCTTTCCAGGTAAAGATGAATTGATTTTAAATAAGGAGGGGACTTTTATTAAAAGAGATAGTAGCTGAATAAATAGAACAACAATTAAATTGACTTCTAAATTATTCTCTTTCTCAGTGTTTAGGGTCAGAAAGGTATGAATAGATATATGTAATTTGAATAAGTAATGAAGAATACAATTGCTTTTATTATAGGTACTGCATCTTTAACAGAAAAAAAAGGCTTAATTTGGAAAAATCCATTCTGACAGTTTTGAGTTCCTCCATGGCACAAATAAAAAGCCTGGAGGCTAGTGGTTCAGGAGTCTTTCATTTCAGTACAGCGTTCAGACGGAACTCTTCTTACACTGGTCTTCCATAGGATAATTTAATGTCAGGATTCAGAATGTCACAGGGGCAATTCACACCAATCAAGAGGCTCAAATTTCCCTAGTCTAAGCCAAAAAGAAAAAATGATTGCTGACTTTGAAAAAGTGTGCCATAGTGATAAGAAAGGTGATGCATTCTAGAGTGAAATGGTAATATAAGATTATGATGTGATACACATCGTCCAAAGAGTTTAATTTTTTAATTTGGCATTACTGAGAAAATTTTTTGTCTGCTTTGAATATGCTTGTTTAAGTTGTAGTGAAAGCTATTTCGGTTTTGGGTTATGAGACAAAAAGAACAGATGCTGTCAGTCTATTTTTGGTGTGGTTTCAGATGATTTATTGTGTCCTCTTTCCATCTTTATCATGCATCCTTTTCTAATGTTACATTATGATAAGAGAATTGTTGCATACTCCTGATTCGTGTTATCGATTGGTTCTTTCCCTTCTGCGCTGAATTGGCCCATATATCAAAAAGAGATGCAGAGAGCAAATCAGGCATCATACCTTGCAGTAGACAATAGGGGAAAGAGCCACTGCTTTTCTAATAGCAGCCTTTTGCATATTTGATATGAAACAAACTTCAAAACACAGCACCTTGAGTAACACCGGTGTTGAACCCTCTGGTTCCAAGCAACGGGAAGAGGACAGTGGTGTGGGTCAGATGTTATGCTAGCAGTTTCAAATCGAGTTTTAAAGTGTTTCCTACATAGCTTAGAGTATGACTCAGTCTATGTGCTAGGTAGTGCATGCTCTTCTCAGCTAAGTATGGAAAAAGCTTAATCAGGCAGTATAGGATTCAGAGTAGAAAGACAAAGCTGACTATGGAAATTGCTAATTGACTCTGGAAACTGCATATCTCAAAAGCAATCAGAACTGTGGCTGTGAACCTCAATCCAGGCAGAGCGGATAAATGACAATGACAGTGGAGTATTGTGGTTCTATAGTTACTCTGTTTCACATTGTCTGCAGCTCTGAAAGTTCATATCTCAGAAGTGGGAGTTGTTTGTCTTATGATTTTGTATACAGTTGAACTTTTTAGTCCAGTATACTGGGGAGTTTTTTAAAGGAAATAACATATTTGAATAATTTCTTGGAAATTGGACTAAAATTTTCTTTTGGAAGTAAAATTACAGCTATAACAAGTCACAAAATGCTTTTTGACCTCCAGAATTTTCACAGATATGCAACTTTAAGCTTCCTCACCAACATTTTCATTTTGTTAATCTTTTAAAACTGAAATCACTATGAAATCTCACCAGGAAAGATCACCACAAAGGATACTAAAATTCAATCTGTAAAAAAGAGTAAACAGTTTAAAGAGAAGGTCTTGTTTTTTTCTGTTTCATTAACTGGATTCCAATTACAGATCTTATTATACCTAGTTTTGATACTGCCTTCAATTATAGCATTGAAGTGTTACCCACACAAAGAATATTTTCCAGCTTATTTGTTAACAAAGAGCCATCTTATCATCAAAACTCAAATATGGTATTTAAGTGTCAATATTATTAACTATTTAATTACTGATAGTGAGTGGAAATGACCAGAAGAAAGCTTAGACCAGAAATCACAGCTGCTTTCAGTTCTTGACTACACGGTAAAATTTCTTGCTTTCCTGTCCTTGCTCCTCCATAATAAGAGAATCAATAAAAAATACTTTCTCTTACATTTTGCCATTATCTCATTTAAACCTCTGATTTGCCAAATTAGACTGCAGTGGAAACCAGAAGGTCTTGCCTAAACAGTCAGTTCAGAGAAACACAACAAGAATTTACTTCAGATACTTGGAAATTAGGATTTATCTCACCTGAATACTAATCCTTGACAGTACCAGCTTATGATATCTTGGCCTTTTTTTGGACAAATGCACAGGACTCTTCTGGTAACTGGTTGTTTCTGTGGCTGGTAAAACTCCTAAAGGCCTGAGAGCAAGATATCAGTGCCCAATGACACAGGAATTAGCTTGCACACCAAGAGCTTTCATAGAACTGAATTGCAAATTTTAATTTTTATAACACTAAGAAATCCTGATCTTTAGGTATTGGAGCACTGCTCATACACACTGTACACCTTGGTTAACTAGTATTGGCTGAATCTCTATTGCTGCACAAAATGACAACAAATAATGAATGAAATGTGAGAGACAAAACTTTCATCCATTTTTATCCACAGGTTAGACTGGAAGAGACAATTTTGGAACAAGGACATATTAGGGGGTTTTGTCTTTCTCTTACACCTAGGCTACTTGAAAAGCTGTTAATCATCATGTAAATGTGCTTCATCACTAACATGCATGTGCTAAAGCACTTACTCCCAGCTGTTGTCAGACTTCGGAGTCTGTGCCCTTTTGAGATTATTTCTTAGAGCATTCTTTGCTGATTTTCATTCAAATCAATGCAAGTGGATCTCTGAAAATAGCTTACAAATTTCCTCCTTTCAAAACTCATTTATGTCAATCTGCTTTACTCCTTCCTCTCTGGAAAAAAATGCCAAATAATCTCATTAGTATTTTGAATGTTTATGCGGTTTCTTTTTATACTTTCAAAAGAACATGAAACTCACTAGTCCATTAATCCTATTGTCATGGCAGTTAGAGTAAAAAAATACTGTTGCAGTTCTGTCTACTTGCTAAAAAAATGTCAAGAAAGAAAGAAGGAAGGGAGGTTGGAAGGAAGGAAGAAAGAAAGAAAGAAAGAAAACCTAAAGTCCATGCCATTTTAAATAATGACAATAAAAGAAAGGAAAATGTGTTCAATTTTTATCCATTTTAAGTGCCCAGTTTATTTTTGCTTGATTATACCAGGAATCAATTTAACACAAAAGTTTATCCAACAGAAAGAGCAACTCTTCTCCAAAGGACTATTTCTGGAGTTATGGACACCATAACCGTATTATGGGAGAGAGTAGTAAGAGTCTTGAAGTACAAAAGATTAATGGAGCAGCTCACAAACTGGTATGAAACCTATGTAACATGTCAGTCCTGAGCCAGTCCATGCTGGATCCTTTATAGAGCTTCCTTAGTCTTTCAATAAGTTACATTGATCACTTATGGCAACAAAAATGTGGGCACATAATGGACAGAAGCATATTTTGTGTTTTATCCTCAGAGTTTTAAAGAAAAGTTTTGTAGTTTTTGAGGTAAAGAAGAGTTTGAGTACTGTTTGTGGACGACAACAAAACTGTAATAACACCTTGTTCTTCTTTATCCTAAAAGTTGCAAATCCTTTCTAATGTCAGGATTAGAAGTAGGATCTAAGGACCTGCTCCCAAATGCCTAAAAAGGTAATTAAAAAACTACTGACTGCTGCTGCAGCTACAAGCAGAATTAGTGTCTGGTCTGTGTGGTGTTTGTAGATCAGAACCTGGGTGTGGGTGGCTTTCCCCTCCTGTGCTCAGGGTTGTTTAAAGAGGGGGAAAGAGGAAGGAATGCATCATTCACAGACCACTCTTCTTCCTAGCTGATGGGTAGGCAAAGGTATTTCATAGAAACAACTACAACAAGCTAAGAACATTACAGCTAAGGGAGCTATTCCATAAACCACACAGATCTATTTACAATCATTTTTGATTGTCTTTTGACCTCATTTGTAAAAACAGATCCTGCAGTAGCAGAATTACCAGTAGCATCACTGTCTCTGCAGAACTCGACATATGCAAAACATAATTATTAGCCAGACAAATGCATTGTGTGTGGCTGCATGAATTGCAAACATAATCTCTTTAACATTTGAATGTGTAAGAGCATTTGTCCCTACTTCATGGGAATTGACTGACTTGTTTCTCTTTTAAATAATATTTTATTCTTAATCCCTTTTCACCTAGCGATTATTTTGCTGTAAATTAAAAAAAAAAAGAAAAAACAACTTTATTTCCACGTTCTGAGGAATATCTGAAGAAATATGTCAACTTTATTTTGAAATGACGGAGAAGTAATTCTACACATTTAACCTCAATTATTACTTGGGAAGTAGATTATCTAAATGTTGGGGGAGGCAGGTGGTGGCAGGGAGTTTCCCCTCAGATCCCACAGGCACTAAAATATCAGATATAACAAAATTATCATAGCTACAAAGAGCACACTGAGGTTGAGTTCCGGCAAGAGAAATGACTGACCTGAAGTTTTAGCATGTAAAATCAAATTAAGGGGTAGATTTTCAATTATGTGTATATATTATTATATATACTGTGGAAGTGCATTTCTCCTTTTCAGAAGGTTTAAGGACCACTTTGAGGAGCTGGCAAAATTACTTCCCATCACAGAATACAAACTGATATTCTATAGTTCACATCAGTTTTGCTAATAAAGCACTTTTCTTATTAAATACATTCAATCACAGGAAGTTTGAAAATAACTGCAAATTAGAGGGGCTCCTAAAGAGCTGACTGACTAATGCAGTGGGTCTTTTGCCTCCAAAGATGTATTATTTTGGAAAAGCTCACATTTCCAAAACATCCTTCTCTAATGCCTTTTCGTACGATCCTCTTATCTTTTCCAGTACAGTACACCAAAGTTGCATTGTAACATTTCGCAATGTACAAATGCATAAAAATGCCACGAAAAAATCCCCAACATGATCAAGTCTAAAAAATGGATAACAGAGTGAGAATATAAAATGACATTACAGGGAATAGTTCTGTAAAACTACCTTTAATAGGAACTGTACTTAATAGGGGTTATTCTTGAACAAGCATCTCACACCACAGGTCAGGTCCAAGATGACACCCTAGGTAATGCAGTTATGCAGGTGTCTCTTTTCTGTCATAATAAACAATAATTTCCAGAGACGAGTCATCACACATGACCCTGAAGTGCCAGAATGAGGTTAGAGACAGCTGGGCAAAATAAATGGAAAAAGTGTCCAAAATGTTTCCTACTCTTGACACAGGGTTAAAAAAACACAAAGGTGGAACCAACTCCTGTGTCAACTTCAGTCCTCAACTCTTCCAAATTTGATATAGACAACAGAACTGCCAAATAAATGTCAAAGGAAAATATGGGAGGAATGGTTAAGAAAGTTCAGTGGCTGCTAAACTCATGCTCTTTTCAAACAGAAAAATATTGTCATTTGCCAGTCTCACATTGAACTTATTCAGGTGCTACCACAAATCAGTCATACGGGGCCAGTGCATCATTATATTTAAAAAAAAAAGCAGAACTTAGCTGAGTATTATTTGTGTTTAACTGGTGCTGCATGTATTATGCAGCAAATGGGCCTTTATTTTCTCCTCAAAACACAAAAACTTCCACTTTTCAAACTTTTAAAGAACTGAAATTTCTTCAGACTCTGGCTTGATTCAACTTTTTAGATGTCTATAAGGGATTCTGATCTTCATGATCCCGAATACTTGTGAGATCTACATAATGTTACCAATAGGGAAAAATTACATTTCTGCAGGTTATAATATATCTGATTAGATTCAAATAACATATTTCTAAAATTTATTAATAACCAGGGATATCCTCATAACCTAGTTTAGATTGTAATTCCTCTCTTGAACTTCATCCTTTGTTTGTATTTTGTTTTTTAGAAACTGGCACAATCTGCATAACAATTAAGCTTTGTTTCACATGGGAATCATTAAATAGCAAACACTCAGATGTATTTGCTTTCAGAAAGCATTCTGTTAGCATGGCACATATGCTAATATATAGCATTTTTTCCTTCCTGTACAGCAAAGAATCCTTTTTTTTAGATTGGTCTTTTATAACCATTGTATTTTCATAGAATCCAGAAGCATTTAGGTCAGGAGGAAAATTGGGAGGTCATCCAGTCCAGTCTTCTGCCAAAAGCAGGAGCAACACAGAATTCAGAGTAGGCTGCTTAGGGCTTGTCCAATTGGATGCCAGGATGGAGCCCCTCTGGGAAACCTGTTCCAGTACCCTCATATTGAAACTGGTTTTTCTTCATACCAGTTTAAAGCATTGTCTGTTGTTCTTTTGCCATGCACCTCAGTACAAGACCTGCCTCCATCCCCTGGTAAATTCATCACACCTATTCAAAGACTCTTATTAAGTCACTCGGAGCTGTCTCTACTCTGGCATCACAGCCAAGGGCAATTTCCTCAACTGCTCCTCAAGGACATGTGCACCAAGTGCACATCTATCTTGGTGACCTCTGCTAACTGCATTCAAGTTTATCAGCAATTCTCTTGTACTAGGGTTCCAAAGTTGGATTCTCTATTCCAGGTGTGGTCAACTGAGCACTGAGTAAAGGGGAAGTATCACTTTCCTCAATCAACTGGCAAAACTCCTGGTGATACAACCCACTATGTTTTATCCTGGACACAGCTGGACTCAAATTTCTCAACAGATCACTGTCTCAGTCCTCTTCCACTACCTCAAGATTCAAACCTTTCCCAGATTGAGGCAGTGAATGTTTCAAGTATCTCAACTTTATCTGCATCCACTGTGACTAAATCACTCTGCCCACTCATTAGCAGACTCAAGTTATACTTACTCATTCTTTTACTGCTAACATAAAAGCAACACGAGCTCTTGTTGCCCTTGATATCCCAAGAGTTTCAAATCTAGCTCAACTTTTCCTTTTCCAAAATCATCCCAGCAAACCTGGGCAGTGTTTTGGTATTCCTCTCTTATAGTCTGCCCTTGCTCCTACCTCTTTTAAATATTGTTTTTGTTGGGGACGTTTTGCTGTTGTTTTTTCTTCACTGGACCTCAGTCATTATTTCTCTGCAGACCCAACCGGTACTTAAATAAATTTATTCATTTTTCCGAGTACTTGAGTGGACTGATATGGTGCTTGAGAAAGCATTTGAGCAATGCCCTCTGCAATGTATGAAGAGCTAATGAGTTAGATACCATGCTTTTATTATTATTCCTCTCAATTCAGTAACCCATATGTGGGTATTTGGCATATCTTTTATTATACTAAGTGGCATCTATGCTACTTTCGTGTATTATTGTTACTCTTATTCTTATTCTTTTGCAACCTAATATTTTTTGTTGGAAGACCTTTTCCTTTTCCAAATATCATTACTGATGTGCTACCTGGGATAAATTCTGTGTTGCTACACATTGTATTATGAAGAAATCAGTGTTTTCCTGTAATAGAGCTCAATTCACCTGGCTGTTAGGCAGCTGTCTGGTTTTCTTTGATATATTATTTTTTATACAAAAGTGTTTGAGTTTAGGAGAAAAAAAAAACATCCTAATGCTTATTTTGCTGTGGATTACAGTCATCCAAACCAACTTAAGGCTAAAGAAAATTGCGATGGAGTACTAAGTTTTAGAACAGCTAATCAATTGTCTTGACACTAGAAGATAAATGCAACTGCACTGGCAACTAACCAGAGTACCCCGGTACACATTATTGAGACCTTCATTCTCATCACTAAAGACATGAAAAAATCAGATCTTCTAAGAGAGTAATATTTTTCACAGTGTGTCGAATTCTTTCAGTGGCTTTCAGTAGTGAGGTAACATTACTGAAAAACTGTCTTGTCTCAGAAGAAAATGTTTATTGCTAACATTTCCTTAGCTAAGTCATGCAAAAGAAAATATTTTCTTCTCCATTTCTCTTCTGCCACTTTTAATTTCATATTTCCTCCTTCAAGTTATACATTTGTCCTATACACTTTCTTCCAGGTTAATAACTAGGGGAAATAGAAGTCTGCTGTTTTTCTTCAAGGGTTAATACCAGCTTTTTCCTTCAGGACAATGCCAACTCCCCTTCCCCTACCCTGTGAAACACCACAATCAGAATAGAAGTGTTCTATCTCCCAACAGGAGCTCAGCACATCTGCCTGCTGGCATTGATGGTACTCAGCATCCTGCTGGAGCTGGCCCCTAAAGCAGAGCGCAGCGGCAGAGCATAGGGAGCCCTGCACCTTGTGTGCCACTGCAGTGATCTCAGATATCTATACCTCTTCCAATAGCCATCATTTAAGGATGTGGTTCCATCTGAGGATATTAAAATAGAAAACTGAGACATAATCCCCCCAACTGGGGGGCCTAACAGCCAATTCCAATTTGCAACCCATTTCATATTTTCTCTCCGTTCTTAATCTATAGACAAGGACCGTTGAAAAACCATAATGTGACAAAGCATATTTAACAATATTATTAATAATGAATTCAACTGCTGCTTGAAGGTGTTGATAAGCTTCATCAAATATACTTCCACTGACTAAACCAGCACTGAAAATATTTTAAAACGTATTATTAAAATAACTTCTCTCTATTTTGCATGCATATTTAACACTTACAGATCTCTCTGTTTCATGCTGGATTTTATTTTTAATCATCCTAACATGATGTTTGAAAGCTCATCGATAAAACTTGCTTTATTGATTGCCTAAAAGGAACTTACTTTTACTCTCTCTTCATGACAGATAAAAGTACCTTAAGGGTGTATAACATCAGATCCTGACATTATATTAGAAATACTGGTTGCCCCTACATCAGTTAATTTGATCATGCAGAAGAGAGCACATCTAGCATATGCATTAAAATATAGTATTATGCAAGAATTTTTCAATTTTTGACTTCTTATTTAAGTGTGCTTTTATTTCAGCTCAGATGCAAAGCCATTCCTATGTCTAAGGTAATGAGAGATTCACACACTGAGGTTTTAATGGCACCCATTTCTGCATGCAGCAGTTTTAGTACAGTGTTCAGGGTAGCTACTTGTATGTGCTTTATTTCTGCATAGGACTAATTTAGTGTGCATACTACTGGGAATGTGTCTTATTTTTAATTTAAAGGAATGAGATTATACAAATCATTTCTCATTCTTGGACTGGACCAAATATTCCTTGTCAGATTGCCTTTGTCAAGCCAATTGCAAATGTTGACTTGTTTTTGTCAAGAATAGTTAAAGATACTTGGCCCTACAAGGCTCAAGCAAAGTCAGAATGTGAGCAAGAGCCAAAAGGATGGCTTTTCTAGCCTTGTTTCTGATCATGTGCTTTGCAGAGAAACACAGTTATCTTCACACACAGGTATTACAAAACAATTTTCCCTTGACTAACATAACTTTCAAATTGTGTTTACATCCCATTTATTTATGGTCTTTATCTAAAACAAAAGAGTTGTAAAGCAAACCTGCCTAAGAAGTTAAGTTTAATTTCTAAGGTTTTTGAGTAACTGAAAAGCTTTTAAGTTTTTATCTGGATCTGAAATGCTTGAAAATATTAAATAGTTACGTATTTGATAAAGGCTTTACAAATTTATGCTTTTTTGTGACTTAGTTGAACACATCACCCTTTTAATGAGCAGCAAGTCATTGGTTTTTAGATACACAGTGTATTACAGTGTAGCTTGCAAGCAATTATGAGAGCAAAATAACATGTAGGTATTTTAAAACTGAAGTATTTTCATACTAACTTCAGGCCTAACCTTTAGGGTTATGGCACATTTATTCTTTGAAAATGCATGTTTTTATCCTGGTACTCAGGATATCATAAAAAAATTTAGAAATCAGGACAGTGAGTTGAACCATTCAGCCCAGGTCTACTTGCTGGGAAAAAATAGGGTCTTAAAGTGTTATTGCTAAATAGAAACCTTTTTTGAGTACAGGATTGACTGTTCCATTAAGTCTACCTAACCAGCCTTTCTGAAGTGCAACAAAAAGGGTAAGCAGAACCTCTGGCTAAAGAGGTACCTTGCATCACCTCAAAATGCTTTTTCCAAATGCAATGATAAATTCAGCTTTCCTTTAGTATTTTAGGGGGCTAGAGGCCTTCATGCATATCTTTGTTGGAGTTAGGCAGTGTTTTACATTTTATGGGAATTAAACACCAGAACTGAGATCTGAACTGAGATCAGCAATCAAAGTTGACATTCTGTCTCTGAGATGTTATTTGTAAAGGAAATTTTCAAAAGGAATTGAAGAATGTAAAGTTCATTATTACCTGTCATAAACGTATCATCTATATATTGCAGAGGTAAAAAAAAAAAAATTACTAAAGGAAAAAACCAAACAAGCAAAAAAACCCCCAAAAACAAAACGAAAAAGTTTTGAGCCTATGTGTCCTGTACTACCAATACTTTCAGCAAATGAATAATGCTCTTGTATAACAGCAATTCACAAAGGAAAAATTTGCTCGGATTGAGTCAAGTTAAAATCTGTTTTAGTTTTTCCAAGTGTATTAGCCTTCAATCAGTGATGGTAACATCAAGACTATTTTGATAAATTTTAGACTCTCAGGGCTACAGTCCTGGAATCATTGAGAAGTTTCAGTTTAAGCAAGTGAGAGAAAATGATGCAAAAACCTGACAATTATAAGATATCTTCACCTTTCCTTCAGATTTACTGATTTACTGATTTAGCTCTTTGTGAGGATTTTGATTATTTATTTGGTATGGAAATAATGGCCTGCATTCTATCTCTATATAAGAACTTTTCTGAAAATCTAGTCTGAGCTACACATTTAGGAAAGTGACAACTCTGATTTGTTGACTAGCTCACTGATGCTTTTTTTATTCTATCATAGAAGATCTATTTTCTGCAATCGTAAAATTTAGCAATAATATACTGCATCCAGTACTATCTTCTAACAACAATATAGAATAATATATATATAATATTAATTTAAAAGTATTATTGATATCTATTTCATCGCTTCTACTTGTGCCTATTTGTGCTTATTTTTCATGTTACCTCTGAAATAAATATCAGGGTATGATGAAGCAGAAGGGAAAAATTACAAACTCACTGCTATTCTACAATTTTTTTCTTCAGAGCAACTAGCAAAATCCAGCGGTGAATATTCATTGGTTTTGGTAGCAATGTTGATTTTTAGCTTTAATAGAGTTTATGGAAAGTACAGTAAATAGTTTCAGATATATTTACTATGGTGGTTGTAATCACTCATAATTATATAATTGGATGCCTAACACTGTTTATCAAAGATAGTCAATACTGCACATGAAATTGGCTTGGCTCTGTATTAAAGTGAAAAAGTCAAACAGAAAGCTTGATGTACCCCTTGAATTGGAGCCCTGGTCAGACCTCAGGAGTGAGGATCCTCTGGAGAAGCTGTATATTACCAGCCACTCCAAAAGGAAGGAAAGCAAATCCAGGTTCTATAAGAAATATAAGCACAATAAGAAAATTTGTGCATAAATGACTGTACAAGACTGCATGGCATCATTTGGTTCTTGGCCAAACTGGGGAATAAACACAACAGAATTTTTTTTTTTCAAGCTCCACCCTAATAACTTCTCAGGTTGTGATTCAACTCCAACATTTTTGCAAATGCTGAATTTCTCTGTGGAAGCTTGGGAAAATGTGACCATCATTTCAGTGCACAGAGAAGGTTACGATATCTACTAAGCCTAAAAGTTTGGCTTCAAACTGTCAAAACAAGAATTGAATATGATAAAATTTAAAAAATTTAGGATTAAAGCTTTTAGTTAAACTTTGATATTCTGGGCAATCAAACAAACAATGGAGAAAGAGGAGCATACATATTATTAAAATATCACTTTCATTTCATTAACTATTGATGAAAAAATGTGTTCAGTCCCATTGTGTAAGTCTCATTAATATAAACAATTAATAAGGCTTTATGAAATGTGCAAAGAGGAGTATAAATAACTCAAACACGGATCCCAAACAGCCTATAATCAAAAAAACATGGGCATAGAGTTTCTTTAACAAAACATTCTTAAAAAGTCTCAAGTTTCAACCTTATAATAGTTCTGAAATCTGTAAAGTTGTTGAAAGTGAGTTCTTGTGTTAGATTCTTGAAATGTTCACTCTAAAGCAATTGAAGCATTTTTGTGAGTGAGCAATGAAAACTGGTAAAAAGGCTTATGGCTTAAAATTTTTAGCCTGAGATTCTCTGAAATTCAGTGAATTATAACAGCTGATATATAATTAGAATTAAAATTTGCATTTTTGTTCTTTATTTTTTACACATAATATATCGTCTTACGGCTTTTAGTATTTCTTATGGGGAATATTAAAAATGCTTATAAAATAGGTCTGTGGTGTACTTACTGTAAGATCCTGTAATATTCTTTGTACTACATAGAAATAAAAAAAAATCTATAGTGTTTTCATTTAATACATGTATTTATAAAGTTTTTATTGCTTAAAGCACCATTTCTGCCATGCCCTTGAACTCCATGCTCCCAGGCACAATACACATTAGTCTACAAGGGAAACATCATTTCAGGACAAATCTCTGACCTTTTAATAAATACTGAAGACATCTACTGGTCATTGCAGATCTTTATGAATGAGCTGCAAAAGCAGGACAGGTCAAGACCAACGATTAAGTCATGATCAGCTGTAGTACTTATTTCAAGGTTATATACAGAAACCAAAGATTTAGCACATATTCCTACAGCAAAGCTTTTCATCTAAACTTACAAGAACAGTCATTTTTTGGAAAACATGGACAATATTTGTGCATGTCCTTCCTAATACAAAATTTCAGACACAATTTTTCACTAACAACTAAAACAAGGTAAATTGTAGTTCCAAATATAAATTTCCCTATAAATAATCTCTCCATATTGAATAAAATCACTCCATGCCATACTTAAGCAAATAAGCAGGTGGTGGAAGTTGAGCAGACAGCAGTTTAAGAACAAGATCTGTATGAAGCATGCAGACACTTTAGGAACCAGGGCAAAAACTAACTAGGTACCCATATATATGCTAATTGATTTTCCAGTCTTCCACTCATGTAAAATGAATAGATGGAAAATTCAAGAATCTTTATCCTTTGTATCCTTATGCAAGAGTTGGTGTGTGGATGGTAATACAAGCTTTCCTATTTATCAACACAGTGCTACATGTTTTACCAATTTCAAAGATGGTAGGACTTTAACTGCCATACCCCAGATCACCAGAACTCTTCAAACAGTCACTTCAGTGCACATTTTTTCTTAAAACCTTTACAGCCCAGAGAGAGTGTTGGAAGTGGAAAACCAGAATGTGACCTGATACATTTATCCTCATCTCTGAGTACTTCCCAAAATAGGAACATACCTATCGAATGTGTAAAAGAACAACTACTGTGTGCTCACTAACAGCTTGTAAGAGAATTTTTGAATACTGAGTAGGAGGAGAAATGACAGCTGACCAGGAAATAGGGTTATTATATGTTCTTTTTTAAAAGCGAAATTTTGAACCATTTCCACAAAACCACTACTCAAGGTTAATGAAGCAAACACAGACTTATCATTTCATCCTAAAGAACGAACATCAAATGCAGTACTATCTCTAATGCTGCATTGCAGTATCACTTCTGGATTTCTGTCCAAGTCTTGGTGTGGGGCTTGAGCTCATGGTTTTCTGGCCAGCTTAAAACCTACTGCGAGCTCAACCATAAAGGCATTCACCCCACTTTGAATTATGCAGCAAAATACTTACTCTAGTAGCACAAATAGTAGGAGTGTGATACAAATAACGCAAATTTTATAAACATAATTGTAAAATATAAAAATAGACAAGGCGCCAAATATTACAGAAAAACAATTTAAAGACTAAGGTATTCCGCATTAAGTACTTTCATTTCTCTTAAAATTATTTCTTGCATTGCTACAGCAAGATAAATAGATACTAAATTACAGTGCATAGCGTTGTCACATCACTTGAGCAATTTCTTTCATCCTATTGCAGAAATAGGACTAGACCCATTAAGCTAATCATCTTATTGAAATTGCATTACTAATACTTGATTTAATGCTTCTTTTAAAATGTACCAGCCCTCCTTCAAGAGCGAAATATTCATGTGAATGGCACAATATATTATGTTAGGACTTCATTTGTAGCATGTGGCTGAATTGTGATACTCTATTTGTAGTAAAGGTGACTGGTTTGAATTCTACAAAGATTGTTACGACTGCTAACAGCTACTTAAATCCAGAGGTACATAAATTTATCTCGGCATCCCAGCATCCAAATGAAAATAAGAGAAGACACTGAGGAGTGAAATTTTGTCTAAGGATACAGATACCATAATGACTTATTTCATCATAGTATTAGAACATACAGGGAGAAGCCAACATTAGTGCAGTTTCTATCAAAAGCTTCCACTGGCAACTCTTGTCATCATCCTTTTTTGAAAGCTGCCCCAGAAGTAAAAGTCACAGACAAAAGCTTGCTGATATATACAGCTCCATTAGAGAGAAACACCACAGTACCTCTGGATCCCTCTTAAGTGTTAATCACTCAGGTTGGGAATGTATGAGTGTGAACCACTCATATTGTGAACGAGTGTGAGAATGATATGAACCATGATTTGGTGGTTCTTTTATTTGGTTAACTGAAAACTGGAGAGAAAAAAACCGCTGCTTCGAGGCAAACAAAAGAGTAGAGTTGGGCTGGGGGAAAGAGTGAGTAATAAAGAAAGATAAAGTCAACAAGAATAAAAAATCCAGAACTACTGCTACAAGGAGGGAAAGTTGTCAAAAGCAGTCTTGCTAGCCACAAAATGCCTCATCAATGATGTGACTTAGAGTTTCATACCATGAAGCTGTCTCTAGAAAATGTACTAACCTTTTAAAACATACAACCATTTTCTTTGACTGAAAATTTCCCCAAATAAATGCTAAGTCATAAATAGTTCCCAGGTTCATTCTGCATTTATTATTTATTTTTTTAAAATAATAAATGTCATAAATTTATTCTAAAATCTTCTTACATTAAACTTCAGAAACATTTTTGGCATAAGTGATATATAAAATCACTCCTTGTAATTACATACATGGATATATATATATATATATATATACACACATACACACACACACACGTATTATACCAAAAAAACTGCCTGGATAGTATTCCTGCTTCTGAAGGCCTGTGTGCAACAAAGATGAATGCTGTAGCCTTCTCCTCCAATGTATCTGGTCAACAAATAAAATTATAGAGGCATTTATAATGCTGCTATAATTGACAGGATCCCTTAGGACAGCACAACTAGCTAAATTCTCTATAAGCACTTTGTAGCATGTATATAGAAAGTGCTGGCCAAAAGGGGAGGTGTAAAGAGTTTTTACAGCTGGATGCCAAGTTTCTTGCAGCTGTGAGTGTCAGAGCAGTCTCTGATATAGCTTTCATATAAGATTAAAGCTGTGTTTCAAAGGTCTGTGGGTATAACACATTTGTACACATGCACAAAAACACGTAGTTCAATCCCTGATTTAACTTTGTTTTCTTGTCAATCCATATTGATACTTTTAAAGTAGGTCTTTGGATATGAGGATTGTAAATGCAAAGTGCTCAGGATGTTATACTAGCTGGCAGTCAGGAAGATCAGAAGAGTAACAAACAGCAAAACCCACACTGATAGAGAAGTTTGGTTCCCTAATTAACTACAACTGTGATTGAAATTACTTGTTTTGAACAAATTTATTCACATTTCTTCTTTCCAATTTCCTAGGAAAACTGTTTCATAACTGACTTTGTTAGGTGCAGAAACATGCAGCTGAGACCTAATGAAAGGATTAGTCTCATACAACACAGATTGAAGTCACTTAGGCCTTTTATTGTGACAGGATAAACTGAGAATAAAACTTAATGTCTTTCAAGCTGTTAGGTAAGAGTTCAAAAGCACTTTCTAGCAGTTCCAATCAAAGCCTGCAAAGTTATGATCCTGTTATTGCCAATAGTGGAAAGTATTTTAAAATATTATTCTGTAATCTAACCCCAAAACTAAAGATACCCAAATGTATTTTGGCCTTTTCAGCCAGCATTTGTCTGATTTGAATGTATCTTTGCAGCAAATCCATTCCACTAAAATTGTCTCAGATGCATGCATCAGTTTAACTGAAATTAGGTTTAGGGTTAAAAACTGCATGCAAGTACATATTAAGCTAACTTGGCTTGGTATTTAAAAATCAAAAAAACAGGCCAGGAGAGAGCTTGTCAGAAGAGAGACTGAAGCATTTTTCCTTGCTTTTAACTTTAGGATTAGAAAAATTAAGGAGATGCTTTGCTTTGGAATTCCTCTATTTGCTCTTGCTTGTTAGTGAAGATCAAAATGTACAGTTAAACTCTTGCAGTACCTATGCTGCTTTACTTTGCTCATGTTGCCAGATGATCCTGAACTAAAGTAGTCATTTACTTGTATCCTGTATAAGTTTCTGATATAGTGCACTATTGAAATATTTTCCCCATATTCTGTTTTTTAAAAGAATTCCGCTTTACTTTGCAGTGAGGGATTTGTGGGGCAGTGAAATTAAATTGCTATAGTAATCTTTTAGCCCCTGCAAATATGAAAGGAACATGTTGATGGAGATACTCAAATATTCAAGACAGCTTCAATTCTACAAAACTGTAGCAAGAAAGCCCTATCACACCTTCCCTTTTAATTGCATAAGTTCCTCGTTGTATCATCTGTAATTATTTCTTTTTCTGTTGTATAAAGCATAGCTGTATATATTCCTTTATGTTGCTTGGTTACAGAAAATTATTTCTTTTTAAACTGCAGCATAATTGTGTTACCTAATGAATAAATTATATAACACATTTAATCCTGATTGATATTGCAGTAAAGCTCAAATTATTCCTGCTACTAATTAATGAGCACTTCTGTATCTGCAAAAGATGATTTAACTAATCCAACATATAGACTTTCTTGGGGCTAATTGTTAAGTTTAATGAACCAGATATCTCCCACTGAAGCAAGTATCGTGTGTCCTTACACCAAGAAGCTAAAAAAGTTGTAAATCCCCTTGCACAAGCGCAGTAGTTATGGATCAAAGCCTGTTCTGAACTGTCTTCTGCTTGTGTAGTGTCCTTGACTTCAATGGGAATGTGTAAGTAGAATACAGTTTTCTACTATGTTTTGACTTCAAGTATGGTTCTGTTTTCCTAATTTGTGTTCTGTTCTATCATTTTAAGGACCAAAAGTAAAATAAATACAGTGATGAAACTCAGATATGAAATTGAGTCTATCTGAAAAAGCAGCCAGAGAGGAAGGCACTGGTGAGAATCTGTTACAGGCAATGCATGGATTACTGACTAGCAAGCACAAACCTCAAAAAAAGCCTTTTCAAAACACAGTTTCTCTGGAACTTCCACATTTAAAGCCACAGACAAATTTAGCAGGAAAGAAATCCATTAGTAAAACAAAATGCAGCAAAGCAATTGAGCACAACTGGAGTCCCAGACAGCCCTTCTGCCATTCCTGGCGTGCAGCACAGGATAAGTAAAGACGGCTGATGGTGAATTATAATGACATGGGGAAATGGGGTAGAGCCACTCAGCCATGAACAGCAGGGCGCACACAAGATTAAAAGAGCCGTTATTTGCTTAGTTACTTTTTTGCTTCTCCTTGCTGACTGAAGTCCCACATAATCCCCAACCAGATGTTACTTATGATACTGACTTTTTTTAAAGAACTTAGTCAAAATGTCAGATATCTGGAAAGGAAAAAACCCTAACAGAACAAAAACCACCCAACCAGTAAAACCCAGCATCAAAAACCAAAACAAATGATGATTTGAAATAAAACATCATGTCTGAAAAAGTGGTAAGTTAGAAATTTGATGTTACTGAATTAGTGATGTTTGGAGGGTTCTCTGTCATCTCATAAGGATATTGTCACGTAATTTCTCATCTGTGTCACCATCAGCAGAGAATATAATGTATGGGGGGTTTTTTTAAGTCTTTGACTAAAAAGCATGTTGATATATGTGGACCTTACTTGTATTTATAAACTATAATTTGCTTATGGATTTTTTTTTAGGTTTTTAGTTTCAGTGCTCCTATTTTTTTTTAAATCCCATGGAATAATAGAAAGACATTTCCATAGCTGTAAAATTTACCTTTTCATCAATTTACCTCTTGCCATGCACTGCAGTATCAAACTTTCTATCAAAAACTGTCCTGCTAAACTTCTATTAATTATTAACATTTCTTATTGTTTACCATGAACCCACTTGAAGGGCACTGAATAGTCTTTGGCAATTTCTATTTCTTCCTGTCAGTCTTCATTAATCCATTTGGAAAGGACTGAAAACACTTTAGTCAGGGAATAAGGAGAATATTTTTTAAATAATATTTTCTTTAAATTATTCCTCTAATTCTCAAGCAGCATTTAATTCAGTCGATTTAAACATAAGGCTTACTTTTAACCATGTTTTCCTCATTTGCCAGCTTAGACAAACCAGCTCATTTTCATTATTTTGAGATTTAGACTTGGGAGCATTATTCTCACACACCTTAATCTTGGCCATATTCTCATCTTTTATGTTTTCCCTTTCACATTATGCAACATCAAGCACAACAGACACCAAATACCCTATTACAGCCAGAGGATTACTGTTCCTGTGCTACACAAAAAAAAAATCATATGAAAAGCAGATTACTACCTAACTGTATGTTTCATAATATGGCAACGTTGCCAGTATTTCTGTGCCTGGGTATTTAAGAGGTATGTAAATGATTCTTACAAGCCATTTCTGCCTGTGTCAAGGAATGTGGTTTCTGCAGTACAGGAATGCTTTTCCCAGCTTTTGCTTCAGGATATGGTTGGGCATAGCCAAGCACAAGAATTAGCTGAGAAGAAATTATAAATAAAGCTCATTTCTGTTTTCCTGATATTTTGGGAGTTTGGCTCTTAAAATCAAAGAACATTGCAAAAATTGAAGGACTATAGCAGTAGTACATGGTTCAGCACATTAACCCTCTATGTGATGGTGAAGTTGCATATAGAAAATTGGAAGGAAAAGTCTGACACTTTTTAGCACATTTGAACTCGTGGAAAGGGCCTCAGGACAAACTTCGTAAAAGCATCCAGAAGCATAAAGTAGTAACTGTAGCACATGCATTAAACTGCTTGTTACCTGCCATCCAAGAATCTCAGTTAATTTTTTTTTATATTACCTGACTCAACTTAATGGAAAAATGTAGCTAAAGTATTCTTACTCTCAAAAAGTCATCTCCCTTAACCAGGTATTGATGATATTCCCTGATTATCTAGCTGTAGCTTCGCACATATAAAGCTTCTCTTTCTAGCAATGTGGAGTCAAGATTTCCCTTAAATCTATATGCTTTCAATCTTTTTTCCCTCTCTCGTCTCTTGATTATAGATTTTCAATAAATGATTGGAAAGTGGATTAATAATTCTACATTTAACAACTGGAATAACAGCCTGTGGTCTTTGCTAGAGTCACTGAGAACATTCTAATGAACAGGCATGACAACTTTCGTTTTCAACACCAGCGTCAGTAATAATCAGCTCAAGACAGAGGCCCTGGGAGGTAAGCCACCAGTGGCTGTAGAAACACAGTGAGACTCAGGAATGCAAAATCTAACTTTATTTCCAAAAGTTAGTGGGCAGTAAGTTAACCAAATGCATTTTCTCAGTAACAGCTGCTGAATTTTGGTAATCATGTACTGTGTCTGCAGTGGTTTCCCCTCTCATCTGTGTATTGTTCCATGAGAGTTTGCCTATTCCCATGATATGCTGTTTATCACTGATGAATTCAAACCTTGTACCACCTTTATCCTGAGTAACAGCTGTCTTGTGTCACAGTCCAGCTTCCTGAGAACTTAGTCTATGATATAGTCAACTGAGATACCACAAGTGTTAATGAAGGATTTGATTTGTACCATTTCTTGGAACAATGTTGGGCCAGCTGGCTGGACTGTTCTCAGAGTTTTAAACTATTTTCACTCAGTTCAGAGGGCTTTTCTAACCTGCCTTCTGCACTATTAACAGATTTTCAATGGGACCTGGCTATGTCACTTTTCTCTAGCAAAATACACATTTCCCATCTCCTCTGTTGCATTCAAATAACCATATTGAAGTGGGTGAATTGCTTGTAAATAGCACTTTAAGGTGGGTGTGAGAAGATTGGTTCCAGGCTGTTGTGCCGTACTGTTTCCTTGCAAACAGCTTTTTGGTATCTACATGGAGCAAACTTCACCTTTCAGCTCCCAGCTACTTCACAGCAAGTGGCTTTCCATAAATGAAGTGGCAGAAGAGCTATTCCTCTGCTTGTCATTGCTTTCCTGTCCAAGGTGCATACATTGCACTTGGAAACTGTGTTGCTCTTCCTAAAATTTCCTCTACATATATGTTTGTTGCTCCAACATTACTGTTCCTTATTCCCTATAACCCATTTTTCCCTAGCTGGATTACAGGTATTCTTCCCATGGTCTCAATATTATCTTGCCTTAATTGCAAAACTTAAATTCTTGACTGATCATATTAATAATTAAACTACCTAGCAAGTGTCACTTGGGTGACATTTAGAAAGTTTTTGAATACTTATGCATCCCCAACTTCAGCATCTACTAGGATGTTATTTTTGGTCACAGAGGTTATTTTCTCTTTCCCTCACCTATCTATTCTTCCCTGAACCTGCAGTATCACTGTCAGCCATTTCCCTTTTTAGCTCAAGTTTTTACATTTGTTTTGATCCAAGTGGAAATCAAGAGAATAGGAGGAGTACTGTTTAAAATATGTAAGATATGATCTTTTCAATGGGCCACTAGTTTATTTTACAAATATTCTGCAATGTAATATACTTCTTTGCATAAAAATAAATTTAATTCAGACAATTGCTGCGGCACCTGTAAATTTAATGAAACTCTTAAAAGCTCTTTCTCATGTATTTGAGTTTATGCATGACAAATTACAAAAAAAAAAAAGAGCTCTTTCAGTGACCTTGTCACACTCTACAACTAGGATCGAGTTTAAACACTCAGCAAATTGTCATGTAAAAATCCTCATCTATGTGTGTTATATCTCAGGGGGAGAAAAACAATTTTACAATTTGGTTTTCAAGTGTTTTCTTCTCTGCAACTTCAGTGCCTTAAAATATAGTGACAAAAAAGATAAGATCAGACTTGGTAACTCCCCCAGATTTTTTTCATGCATTTCCTTATTTACCCTGGAAACAGCTTTTCAGGCAGAGGTTGCTCTGCAGGCAGAATCGAGGAGGGGTGGGGGGGGAAAGCATTTTGATAAACTAAAGGGTGTTATATTTGGCATTCTTATCTGAAGTCTTCACTTTGAGGAAAGGCGATGTGGGCAGGTGATTTCCCCACATTTCTTCAAACACAGGTGAAACAAATAAAAATAGGTCAAAACACTTGAACTGTTCACATCTTTGTGTAATAGAGGCTCGTTTTTCCCAAGCAAACACCTAGTCTCCATTCGCTACTGTCCTTCTATAAGGACTGCTAGAACCACAGCCTAGTTACAGCTGGCTGTGTAAAACAAACTCTTCTGCCTATGCTAAGTGTTATTTAAGATATTGTCCATTGTGGGTGGAGATAACACCCGTATCTTCTGGGAACTTTACAGCAAATTATATACATCTGAACTTGCCTGGGTCCCCAGAGAGCTGTAATGAGTCCCAAATCAGTTGGTGGTTGTGGCGTGCACATACTTAAAGTCAAAATTGGGCAGAAAATTGAGAAATTACCAATGCATGTTTTCTTTTCTCTATGGTGATACACTATCTGATTTTTCCATCCAGGCATTAATTAGCATTACCTTTGCACATACAGTAAGGAGATAAAGGCAAGAGAAATAACCAAGTCCTGATGTTCCTTCAGGATAAGAAATTCAACCTTTTAACCAATGAAAAATGTATAAAACACTCTTTGAACATTGTAACCTTGCCCATGCGACATGACCACAATGGCATCTGATCAGTTGCAACTTTTTCCAGTCATCAAACCATTCAGAAAATTAGTCAGAGCTAACCTTGCTTAGAAATGGGGATGGCAAGTGGATTTCTAGAAGGTCACAGCACTAACCCCTTCTTATCCTAAACTAGAATTACAAAGCTCAAGACCTCTTTACAAGAGACATTATCATCACCATTTCAAGCTTGCGCACATGGGCTGTAGCACACCAGGGAAACAGTGTGCTTTATATGTCTTCGTTATCTATTTTTGTACGATTACTGCAAAGATCTCATTGTTTTTCTTTGTTAAATATTTGTTTATGCAACCTTCCCCCTGCAGGCAAATGTGTTCATAGGATCCTTACTTTATAAGGAATTTCAGTCCCATATGTTGCTCCTGGCGCTTCTTGCTGCTCTACTGGCACCTCTACTGCTTGCCCTTTAACTGAAGTGACAATTAAATCATAGAAAAACAAATCTTAAGCTGTAACAGAAATCTCTCCAAGCCTGAGGCTAAAGCAACCAAGATCCCTTTTAGATCGTATTTAAAAGTTGTGGACTGCATCTGGCCACATGACAGCAATGACAAATCCATACGTTCCATGAGAATTCCAAGACTGACTTTCTTCAGCACAAGGAAAGCAAGTTTTGCCTTACGTACAGAACTGCTTTGATGTTAGCAGGAGGACAAAACATTCAAGATTAATTAGAGCTCAAAGCATAAATGCAACAAAGGGAATTCCCTTCCCTTCTGTTCTTTCCCAATGGAGAGAGGGAATTCCCTTCCCCTTCTGTTTCCTCTCTGAGCAGGGAGGGAATTCCTTTGCTATTCTTACTCATGATGACGATTATTTTCTCTTCCTAAGAGCAATGGGTAATTTGGGTTTTTTTCCCTTGATTCCCCTTTCCACATCAGAGGGTTAAGCACTCCCTGTTTTCCCATCATTTTTCTCTCAGAGTTGACGAGGGATTCAGACACACAGTGTACCTGTTTTCTGCTTTAATATTTCAGTATGATAATTAATTTAATGTGGGGTGGTGGTTTTTTACTATTTTTTTACCCCTCTGAGTGCAGCATTTTATCCTACAAAAATATGAAACCAGAAAGCCACTTGAAATTTGGTTACTGGCAGCTGGGATCTAAATATAACTGCACCCACTTCAGTATGGCTAATTAATAATTAATAAAGGGAATGGGGTTTAAAAACAAGGCTGAACACCAGAATCCGTACTTCATTAAAGGAGCTTCTCCTACAGTCTAAAGCACACACCAGCTACAGCTTCCAATGCAAGAATGTAGTTATTCTCACTGGAGCTGACTAAAATAATCTGTCCCACTGTCCACCCAGGAATTACAGAATACCATGAGCTAACAAATTATTTTAAGTTCACTTTGATGTGATGGCCCAGAGAAACCACCACTAATGTACAGATTAAGTTCCATTTCAATTGTACGCCACTGTAGCGAGCTTTGTGTTTCCCTTCACAGGGTAATGAGTTTCACCTGTGTGATTAAAACCAAAGAATAATGGATGATGATGTGGACTTTGTTCATTTACTATAGTACTTGATGTTGTGTTTTAATAATTTAGAATATTGCAGATCATAGATGGAGCTGTTCTATGATACCTTTGCTAAAAAATAATGAGGTAATATTAATGTGAAACCTCATTGTAATTTATGTCCTGGGGTGAACTTCTAATGAAGAATGCATTTTTTCTGGTTTTAAATGAAATGTTCATTTTTTTCCCTAACTGGTTTTCAACATTCAGGGCACAGTCAGCAAATTTTAAATGTAAATTTCTAAAACATGAAGCCAAGTATAGTCATAATTAAAATAAAAGAAGAAATACAGGAAAATAATTTAAACCCCATAGACTATCTGCAGGAAAAGACAGCCTTTACTCCTCAAACCTGTCTTCTGATTCTTTAGTCATGGTTGTGATATTACTAAAAGTATCATTAATATTTCACTCCAAAGGTTTATAGGAAAAGATTGTCTCTTAGGAGCAAATTCTTGTACAAGTAAAATTACAAACCTGTTGATTCTGTGCACTTTCTGCCCAGATTCGTTGACCAGGGTTTCTATTCTCATAGATGAAACACCGCTATTGACACAAAACCTCTGCTATATAGTTCTTATACTTTAAGGACATTTGGTAGGAAAAAAAATGGGAAAATGTCACCTTTAGATATGTTGTCATCAGCTATTTACTCATATCTTTGGAAAATCACTGTAGGAGTTATCATAAATACGGTAAGGGCAGGTTGATAAAACAGGTAAAGTGAGTATAATCAGACCATTTTCAAAACTTTTATTTTAAAAATTCATAATATTTTACTTGCTTCTTGAGAGGGTAAATAGATATAAATCTTGCACTGTTGAAGTCTGGCATTCTATGCAAAAAAAAGAGATTGATCAGTCAGGTTCAGGGAAACCAGTAATCTCAAAGGCATCAAGTATCATTAAAGAACTGAGAGCAACTCAGGAACTAGATACATCTGAGTGGTAGCTTACTAGTTTTGACTTTCACAGTTTCAATTCCTCCCTCTTAAGAGGAGTTCACTATGAGATCCTCAATACATTTTAAGCATCTTTCTCAGCCAGTCTCAGCTGGCTAGAATTTAAGGCTCTAATGATCTCATTTATGAGTAGACTAGGTTTCTGAGTCAAAGTGTTACTCATAAAAGTTGGGATTTTCAAGTGAAACCTCAGATAAATTATCATCTTCTGCAGCGCTGTTACCTTCACATTTGTGAGATCTCAAGCATTTTTATAGCTGGAACACTATACTTCAGTAGAGAAGTACACTATCGTCCTCTCCATACATAATTGTAATGCAATCATAATTGAGAACATTGAATGTAATTTTAACTTGGTTTAGTTTTGGTTTTGAAAATTATAAGAATACCAAGAGTTTTCAGTTAGGCTTTTCATTTACTACTGGATCGCCATTGTTTTAAAGCCTTTTATTTACAGAAACATTCATAATCTGTATTTCTTTTGGTGTCACGTCCTCAGAATTTTCAATTGCTGTCTCCAGTTCTTAAAACTGAAAAAAAATCAAGTAACTTTCTCCTTTTATTTGGTGCTTCATACATTGAGGAAAAGGTAAAAATGTGAAGGTCACATAGAGGTTATGGCTCTAGAGAAACTCTTGTTAAAGTTGGGTGAATTCTGTACATGCAAATGTTGTGCAATTTCTGTTCATGCAAATGTTGTGCATGCAAATAGTCAACAAATTTTCAATGTGGATGTTCAGTTACTGTCAGCCCTCAGAGGGGCTGCTGAACTAACCCTACTGGTTTGACGTACTAACAACAATTGTTACATGAAAAAGACAGTGTTGTCTGAGAACTCATTGCTATGAGTTTCTTTGCTCCTTCTAATCTATGTTTATCTAGTCACATTTTCTGAAAAGAATGTTCTGGCCACTGGCACAGGTTCCAGTGCTATGAAAGGGTACTCAACTTTTTGATGACCATCTTTAAATCTGCTTTGCAGAACAGCTCTCCAAGGCCCACACGAATATAAATGTGATGAATATTCATCTTTCTTGAGCAAATATTAGTGATTTTTTGCTTCCTATTTATCTGTTCTTAAATTATGTGAATGGTAGGGCAAAAAGGACTGAATTAAAGACACTATCTCCGAAGATGTTTACAGGATGAGGAGAGTTCCTATTATATTCTTCTGTTAACCTGTAACACTGCTGGTCCTCAAGCATTTCTATTTGCATTCTGCTGCCTTGAAATCAGAGGGCCACTGACCCAAACCTTCCAGCACAGTAAAGACCCAACCAAACTACAGATCCGAAAGACAAATACACAGCTAGCACAATACCAGAGAGAGTGCTACTGTTTCAGATGGCAGCCTTTTTCCTCCAGCAGGACTTGATCTCTGGCGGCACAGACACGGTGCAATCTCCGTGCCAGAGGCCGCCGCCAGGGCGGGAGGGAGCGGCCGAGCCGGGCGGCAGGAGGCAGCTGCTCCCGCTATGTACAAACAAAGCCCCGGTTGCTGTAGCAACCCGGCGGCCCTGGGCGAGCTCCCCGGCACGGCACGGCCCAACATCCTCCCCCGCGTCGCCCGCGGGGCTCCTCGCACGCTTCATCCCCTTTTGGACAAGACGCTGGGGGATCTGCGCTGGTGCAGCCCGTGAGGGGAGCGGCGCCGGCCGCGCTGCAGCTCTGCCAGAGGAGAGAAATGTGCGGGCTGGGCACGGCCCGGCTCTGCCACACCGTGCACAGCACGTGCCTAAATAAATATGTGTGCTGCACGTACGTGTTGGTAAGGCAAATGGTCGTCTGTTTGGTGAAACTGGATTTTTAAAAACGCGTAGCCTTTGAAAAGAGACATGAATTTTATACAAGAGCATGCTGTGAATTTGAATGCTTTCTTTTTTAAATTAGGTTCTGTCACCAAGCTTGTTTCATAACCTCAGTTATCAAGAGAGCATTCCTAGATCCACAATGCCCAATATTTGTGTCAGCTTTTGCAGGAAGCAAGAATCCAGAACAAACGCACGTTGTTTTTTTTTTCTCTTTGACAAATATATAGGACATAAAAAATTGAGCAAATTTAAAAATCATTACACTTACTAGAATGACATGATTTACATTGTTATTAGAATTAGCATTAGTTATTTCAAACATAAAATCTATGTTTGCATAAATCATGCTAAAATATCCCTCATTTTGAGGAGCTTGGAACATAATGCTGTGAGCAAGACGATAGAGAGATTTCATGTGCTCAATTGGAGACTCACTATGTGGAAATCCCTCATTATACTTTTAGTTCATTGTGAATAGATAATCTTTTCATGTCTCTGACAAGGTGAATTTTAATTCACTGTCTCCTTTCAATTGATGGCTCCTATCAGTGACAAACTCATGTAAAAATGTTCAGAATCCAAGTTCACCATATGTTACTTCATTATACTAGTGTTAGCACATGGGAGGAATTGTAGCTTTTACTGATCCATTTTTTCACAACATATCAAGATAGAAACACTGCACTGACTGAAAAAAAGGCTAGATACATAAATAAATAAATAAATGTAGTAGTAACACTTTCACTGATATTTGAAAATTTGTCCAGCCTGTCATAAGAGAGCTATTGAGAGGAAGAATGCTAATTGCACATCAAAAGTTGGCATATAGGAAAACTGATACTCTAGGCACTGCACAGATATTCATTGTGACTATTTGGACAGTCTCTGATAGTTGGCTCTGCTTACCAGGAAGTACCAAAATAAAGATGGATATTTTCAAGACTGAGTATTGGTGAGATCTTCTCTGTATCAGCATTGTTCAAAAAGTTATCATATATTAAGTCATGATTTTTTTAGACATTCATTGTCTCTGATATCTTGAGCTAGAAATTAGATGCCTAACCCCTAATGAAAGGCAACAGTAGATGGATGTCTTACTTTTAAGTATCAGCCTTTGCTGGGACTTATAAAGTACATCCTCAAATACAATTAGTTCCAATTTATTTAAATAGTACTCAGTTCAATAACAAATACTTCCACAGTTACATTTTTAACATGAATTGCTCATCAAAATTTCTTTCAACCCTTTGACATTTCTTCAAACAAACAGTGAGATAAAATTTAGATAATTGAGTATCCTTACCATCAGCATCAGTTTCAGCAATTTGAGCTCCTGTAACCAAAATGTTCTCAATTGTGTAACAAAAAACATCCTATCCTGTCTTTCTACATCTCTAGAAAGCATTCTGCTCTACTAACGCCTTACATCAAAGAGTTTCTTCTTAAAATCGATATATATAACACACAGCCTAGGTGCCCCAAAAAAAAAAAAAGAGATGCCATGAAAGATTCGTTGTTATTATTAGGTTAGTTTTAGTACTAATATTAGTATTAGTATTAGTATTAGTATTAGTATTAGTATGCATCAGTAAGTGTAATCTATGGGGTCACTGACCTATTTCCTTTAAAAACATTTTACAGTGCTTATGGAAAATCCTTTCAGTGCATTTGTAGATCTGGATGAAACAGATCTTCAGTAACAAAGAAATCTTGAACATAGATTATCAAATAATCACCAAATTATACAGAAAAAGCGCTGTTACCATCCTGACCAGATGTAAACCTGTGAACTAGAATTGAATGCACCAATTTTCCATTTCTGTTCTCCTGAATAAAGTGACCACATTATTAATGTATAATACTACAGAGAACCTGATGAAATTAATTTCATGCTCAGGCTTTCCAATAGTTGCTTTTCAGAGAAATCTTTGTAGGCTGAAAAATCCTTCTAAAATTTCAGTTAGTGTAGGATTCAATGGTAAATTGGAATCAGAGCAAGTGTTTGCATTTGAGTCAAATACTTTCAAACAGTAGCTTCACCTAGAAATGATGATAAGCATTGACTTTGCACTAAATTATATCTGATACATAAATAATGTATGTGCCTGTATAGAAAAACATAAAATAGACCGTGATTTTAATTACCCTATTAACTACAGAGTATTACCTTCTCTTTCACCATCTTCAATTTAAAATTGAAATCTGTTCTAAGTTATGGAAATATAATTTTAGAGAACACTAACGTTATGAAGCCTCCTGGGCACCACACCTCAAAACACTTCCGAAATTCAATGTGTGGCCTCAACTTAGGGATCTGTGAATACACAACGACCAGTCACCTATTTTGAGCGTGACATCAGCGATGGTATCTCTAGCTAGGTATCAAAGCTTGCTTTTCAGTGAGATACATTTCTAACTTTAGACTCTATATCAGCAAGTTCTCTAAAAATATGACATATTTCAAACACACAGAGTATGAATAAAGAAGTGTAAAGTGCATATAGAAAAGTAACATAATCATAAAGGAAAAATCTTAGCCCTTGCATCAGTACTTTTGGTGCTGTAAACTGTACCAAATTTAGGTGTCTTATGGGCCCAAAACTGTACTTTCCCCACAAAGGATCATTATGTCATTTATTCTTATTCATTATTCTAGTACCTTCTTGTCCAAACTTAAAAATACAAAACAGCTTCCTACAGCAAAACTTACAGTGTATAGAAGACTAGAGTCACCCTTCCATTCACACCCTGTAACTGGCAAACCAAACAGGTTACAGATGCTTTTACAGTGCTTTGGCTGGATCAGGAAGGTCGACTGTATTCACTTGGAGTCAAGTATGAAACAGACCCAAACCACCAAGACATTACTATTATCCTGAACTAAAGGTTGTAAGGAGTCTTAGATGGATTAATTGAGCTTCTAAAGAGCTGCCTAACACTTGCCCTGTCACACTATAGCAGACTGTGCTACTAAGGAAACGTTTATTTTTAAAAATCAAAAGACCTGGTAGTTTTTACAGTTTACTTTCACATATTTTACTTCCTTGATAAGTATCGTAAAGGATCACATCAGCTGAAAAGACGGGATGTCCCCTTGTTACACCAAGAGACAGAACGGCTTGTCTGTGCACCCACTCCCTGAGCTCATGGAAGCGTTGCTCACAAGTATGCTTCAAAAGAGATTCTCTTGCATTTCTAGTTTTAAGGCACTATTACTATGAAAAGAACAGGAACCACATTGTCTTCTTATTTACACGCCTTTTGGTATTAGGCTTATAATAAAGTCATGGCGAGCTCCATCTCTCATGCTAAGGTAAATCAAACATTTTTAGTGAGTCTCGTAATGCCACATCCTAATCCTACTATGGAAGCTTTTCTCTCAGGAGACATTTCAAATGTGTTTATTAGGAAGACCATATTTATATCTTCAGGGAAGCCTGTATACAAAATGGAAAAACCTTGTAGGGCAGATGTTGCAATTGGCTAAAAGATTGAAACCAAGCTTTGTTTTATGCAAACTAGAGCGTGAATATTTATCATGTAACTAGGATTTAAAGGAACAGAATAAAAGAATAAAAGGATAAAATATGCATGCCTCTTTACAATCCTGTGCTAGATTATGAAAGCATTAAGAATGTAGTAACTGACATTTTATTCTTGCTGATCAATGACAGCTTATAAAAGCTACTCCAAGTGCTGGTTCAGCAAACTATATTAAACTAATTATTCAATCTCATGCACCAACATTCCACCTACGTTAAATGTCACGCAACTGTACTTTGTCCCATATAACTAGAATCATCAATCACATTCATTCAGCTATCATGGCCTGCAGGGAAGTGGGGATTCTGATGTTGGAACTTAAGGTATACATGAATTAAATGTAGAATGCTAACATGTCACTGATGTACTCGATAATTTAATGTTCCATATTGCATGACAGACTTGTGGCACCTTCACTCTTGAAAATAGCAATGACCCATCAGACTCCAAAGCCTGAAAAGAAATTTAATATCTCATTACAGTTTAATATAAAAGGGTAAATTTCTGAATTTCATCAATCACTTACCTAGCATAAAAAACAAAGAATAAACAAAAACCCCAACCCAACAACAAACAAGCAAACAAACAAACAAGCAAAAGCCACACTACCAACCAACCAACTAACTAAAAAAACCCCATCTTTCCTACATTTGTAATCGAGAGCATACAAATGGCCAATGGTCACAGCATGTTAATACCCAAGTTCTAAGATCTTCTGTGATCTTGTTGAGACTATTTTGGGATAAGGGAAGAATGAAGAAAAAACAAGGTGAAAAGAAGTATTTGCTACAAAACCAATCCCATGGATAACATCAGCAAGATTGTGTAGAGTTGCAGCCCCACAGATTTCACTTCAGTTAAAGGAAGAGTGAATGTAAAATGTAGGGTTCACTGGATCCAGAAGACCTGAGACAGAAAGACCCGCACAACCACTACCAGCTCAGAGTGAGTCCCGTGTTTACCCAACGGAGAAAAACTGTTAAACATTAACACCAATCAACATACTAAATTGATCACTGTAAACCATATAGAACCATGTAGCTCATATTTAGGTCAGAGTACCTGCGCTTAACTTCTTATCTCTGTTCCTAGACTTTGGAAAGGCCTTTTTTTCATTGATGAGATGGAGGGAAAGGAGTTTTTTTTTAATTATTCTGTCATCATTTGTCACACCCTAGCTGTGTAGGCAGTTGATACTTTATTTTTTTAGTAATCTAAACAAAGAGAAAAATCTGGTGTTTCTGTTTCTGATTTGCCCACAGGTGAAGTACGATGGGCCAAACTGACACTTAACATTTAAATCATAGTTATATTGCAAGAATGTTTACAGTGGCAGGGATGGCAAGGACTGCCAGCACTCAAAAATCACTGAACTGATGATAACTGAGTAAACAGTTTTGAGAACACTGGGTCGTCCAAAAGTCATTGTTTGGCATATCAATACTTCTCATTACATCTCATCTACTACTTCAACTCGACATGAAGACAACTTTAGAATATGTAGTTCTAATACATGAACAATGCAAACAGTTTAGATCACGGGCCCTCTATTCATTGTGTAATAAAGTCTCAACTTCTCTACAAAATGTTTCACTGGCTTTTCAGAATAGAAGTCACTTGTGATATTGCTTGCTATAGTGCATCATAAATAAGAGATTAATTTTCTCTCTTTGAATGTCAGTGCTGGGTAAACAAATTAAGTTTGCATGCTTTAGCATGATGGTACATGGTGGTTTGGTTTTGTTGAGTGGCATTTAGGTAATGTTTTTCACAAGACTATTTGTCCAGAAGCAGCACTGACAAAAGCCGAGATGATCATGTTAAATTTGACAGTCAAGAAACGTGTGTTGTATTTTACAATGTACTAAAGAGAAACAATAACGGCTGGAAATAGACATTCTCAGTATTTATATTCCAACAAAATACTCATATTAAAGTCATTTTGGTTTCTAAAAAGTCATAAATATTGCAGTAGCAACATAGATGACAGCAAAACTACTTTTATTGGCCCATGAATTTATTTTGATGGTGTATATTCAAGTCAGCAAAGCACAGACCAGAACATCTTCACAGGAGATACCTTTTAGGACAATTGTTGACCCTTTTCAATTACATACCAAACAATGAAATGGGTACTGTTGATGAATACTGAAGGACAAGGACTGAGCTATGTGACAGTGGCATATAAGTTTGTACTTCAGTTATTTCCATTGAAACTCCTCTACAGAGGGTCAAGGCTGCTGAGCTCTATCAGTTCAGCAGGTAGTACTCAGAACTAAATAAGAAAATGAAGTGTAATCAGAGGAAATAGAAGAAACAAGACAAGTAAGGCACTATGTGTGCCAAATTCCTTGGTTTTTTAAACTGAAACACATCAAAGAAACTTTCACTTCACTCTGATTTCTGTGATGCTCAACTTTAACCCTATTATTATGAATATCTTGCAGAAAAATTAAGAATATCCAATAGTAATCACAGGAATGAAATTATTCTGCCGGTGTACCTTATAAACAGGTCTAAAAGCAGGTGAAATCTTCGATTAAGAAAGAAAAGGCACACTACTGAGAATAAACTTATTTGGCTTTTGACATATTTTCATGCACTGAGTTGGACAGATGAGGGAGCTATATTCCATAATTTAAAGCTGGACAGTGTGTTTAACATACGGTTTATATATAGAAAAAGTGTGAGGCACCATTACTCCATGAGGAAAAAAATATGTCTCTATTAAAGAGAAATAAATTGTTCTTTCCAGTTTCATCAAGAAACATTTCTCACACGACCCTTCAGTTCTTTGACACTGCAGAGGAATATGAAAGAGGCTTTAGCAAAATGTTCACCATTCCTCAACTTCTTCCTGAAAGAACACAATGACATGACAGTTTTGGAACAAAATTCACAGAGCAAGGAGAAGACATACTCATACTCTACAGGACACCAATTTAAATCTTAAAGCCAAACTCTGGTTATCTGTGGAATGACTCCTATAAAGAGCATTATAATCTCATCCTTACTTGAGGTAGTGGATGCCATCTTCTTAGAGGTTTATATGCTTGCATTTTT
>VRYO01002782.1:15865461-15957952 GCA_009812075.1 Sialia sialis
TTAAATACTTATTTAATACCATCTCTGTGGAAGGGAGCCTTTGATTATAGGCTCAGACCAGCACACCGCATTTTTAACAGATAATTAGATACTATATCCTTCAATATCAGATGCTGCTTTCAGTCCAATATATTATGCTCTTACTCTTCTTTCTTTCCAAGGGAGCAGAAGATAAACAATTCTGGCACTAAAAGAACCAGCTTCTTAGCTTTAATATTCTGTGGAAGTCTTTTAATAGAAAACTACCCATGGCAGAAACATGTATCAGTCCATATAGCAGAGACTGACTTTATTCTTTTTCCTGAAACTGTTCCTCTGCAATTGTGTAGACCTTAAACAAGCTGAAGAGTTAATCGCTCCTGTACTTACATTCAGTGAACTCACCAGTTTGGGATTTTTGTTTTCTTTTAAAAGTGGGAAGAGAAAGAAGATCTATCCTCTTGTTAAATTGCTAGTAGTTTTGTGCTAAATGTACTTTTTTATTGTCTTTTTCCTAGCGTCACATGTGTTTATTATCTGAATACTCAGGTCATATTGCAGTTACCGTTACTTTGGGAAAAACTTCAAAGTAAAAGGAAAATCAGGTGCTTTCCTTATTATGAGTCATGATCTATACAACTTTAAATCTCAAATAGTTTCTTTTATGTGACAGATCTTTTTTTCCATTGTATTGAAAAAGAGTACATCTTTTGAAATGCTGTCTCCAGGGTATCCTAATGCTTGACTGTCTTAGCCTAGCAAGAGACCCTTAACTATACCCAACTCAAACTCTCAATGTACATAGGGGGGATTTAAATAATTAATGCAGAGTATTTTATATAATACAGAAATCCTCCTAGTATATAAGTCAAGTAACACACAGCTAACTTCCAGAATCTTCTCTTTATGCTCAAACATAGGAATGATATTCTATTATTACCAAAGCATTAGTCAAAGCATCCTCGGAATTTCCTTCATAGATTTCATTCCTTGTCCATCTACACGTTTCTCTTTGTTCTGTTTCTCAATCCACAAGTATCACTTATTTGAATTTAAATCTTATCAATTACAGAAATGCTTTCTGAACTGCCTTCCAGTCAACAGCCTTAATTCTAGGGTTCAGTTTTGTATGTACAGAGTGTAGACAATCCTAGGAAGTTAGAGCACCCTCAGGCTACACTTCCAAGAATGTGACTGACTTTCTCAGAATAATTTTGTTTACTTTCCTTTGAATCATTTCAGTAGTCCGATTTTTTTTATTCCAAATAGATATTGGTTTTCTGCATTTATATTTTATTTTCATTATCATCTCCACTTGTGTTTTAAGTGAACAAATGCAGCAGAATGTGATTCAAATGAAAAATAGTGATTACATGTGTTCCCTGTGTAGTTCTTCTAGTATATAATTTTCGTTGTCTTCAAAAACTTTTCCTAGCACAGCTAAGCTAAATCTTTCAGGCTGCAGATCTTGTCTTTTTGGACACAGGGATGAGTTTATTCATTTCCTTTGTTCCACGGTATGTCACGTGCGTAAGCAATTTGGTTTCCTTTTAGTGCTCTAGATTTAAAAAAATCAGTTTGCCAAATCTTCAGAAGTCATGCTTCTCTACCTCTAATTATCTTGAACCTGTCTCATCTCAACTATCTTCAGCTCATCCACATCTGACATTCTGCAGCCCTTAAGAGCTGCTATCATCTACAAATTGAAGTGGACTTTTCAAACCATTAATGAACTAAGTTAGATTATTCATATATTATTAACAATAAGGCATGTTAACTTCTCATCTTGCTAGATAAGAGGTCGTTATACATATATCCAAAATTTTCCTCTGTAATTAATTAGAAAGTTTTTGTCATTTTCGATGAGATTGTGCAGTTTAAAAAGCTTCATGTGAAAAACATCTATCATAATGAGATTTTTTCCCCCGTTTTCTGCCCTTGAATGACTGTAAAAATTTACGATCAAATGACAGCTTAGCTGAGTTTCAGTTCGTAGGATTTGGTAATTGTCCTCTGTATTTAAACACTTACATATTCACTTCTGAGTTCCATATGATATATGCGTATACTTGCCTCTCTAAGGCAATAATGTGTTTTAATCAAATGACAATTCTCCCAATGACAGCTGAAGAATTTGACACACTTAAAATATTCTTCTGTATGCATTCCATTTTCTGTAAATGTTTCTAGACTATTTGTGTATTTTAGTTAATTTTTCTTGCTTATTTGTTACTAAGTCTTGATGCAAGTAATTGGTCCCATCAGCCACATGACATCAACTTTGAAAAAAGGCAAGTAATTAGGGAATGCTGATGAGTGAGGAACTGCTGAATTATGGCATAAATATGCTGCATTTGAAACAAATGTGGGAATTCCTAAGGGCTAGCTATTTTTTAAGTACATTGCTACAAATGTCTTTTGTTGACTAAGTGAAAATATACAAACCCAGAGGTAAAATATCATGACTGAGCCATCCAGCTAGTTGGATTTTGATTTTTGACTTGCAAGTAGTAACCTTCAACCAGCCTTCCCTAACTCTTAAGACCTAACACCTGGGTTATGAATATTAAAAAGGTGCTAGAAAGTATTGTAGCTGTATTGCTTTAGTAAGTGAACAAGTAGATAATTAAAGATTTAAAATTCTGAAAAATTAATCGTGAAAGTATCATTAATCTGAAGCATACTACCCCCAGCCGTGAGTTTCTGATGAAAGTTCAAATACCACGCTTGCTATCACAATCAAAATCTGGTTCTTTAAGTTTGAACAACTGGAAGATGACCATGAGAATTTTCTAGTTAGCTATGCAAATCATACCTTATTTGGAATAGGGAGCCAGTATGAAAAAAACCGTAAAGATAGTGTTCCAGTAAGAAGACCTAAATTCTAAGTATGCTTTTCCCATTACTTATAGAAATAAGGTTGAAATGAGTATTCTAACATTCTAGACAAGTATAATAATGGATTTCACATATTTTTTTTTTCTCCTACACCTTAGCTTTCATCTACTCACTTTTGTGAGGGTGACAAAACTCTTGCTAAGTTTTACAGGTACAGGAACAGACCCACTTTTTTGCAAATGTCACTCAGACCAGCTAGAGGAAAGAGAAAAAAGACACTACAAATCCACAAAACCCACCACTCTCAGAGTACTCTGAGGCATTCACTAAATAAGTATCAGAACAAGTGATTGTTGGCTGGGGATTTAGTTATAATTTTTGTCTCATGATAAGCTTCTTTATGTCATACCCTGTACAATACAGGGGAGCTAAACTTTTTTTATTTTTTAATCTTTGCTGGCAGACAGAAAATAAGTTGCATATAAGGACAGAAGTGTACTGAACAAAATCTCCAAGCTATTTTAAAAAATAGGCTCACCTTCTACTTTTATAACCAGAAAAAACCCAAACAAACAAACAAAATACAACAAAAAAGTTGAATCTTCCTCTCTTTGCTTTGACCAACCATGCTCCAGGCGGTAAGTCAGTCAGAAACTGGCCAAATGAGGTCAGGGTTCAAAAAGACTTTAAAAGCTTTCAGGTCCAGACCTTGTTGATACAGGTGTTACTGCCTACACATTGGTTGTTTGCTTTGAATTATTCAAGATTTCTCAAGTAATGGGAATTCCATGTTGCCTAAAACTGTTGTTCGGTGATCTAGCAGACATGAAAGAGCACTTCTAGATGTCTCCACTGTTGGAATAAAGTGATGGGAAAATAATATCCTAGAGCATGAGAGCTGAGAAAAGCAGATTTGAGTGAACAAGATAAGTGAGAAAATTACTGGATGTTAAAAATAGAAACACATACCAGGACAAATGAAAATTAATGAAATATTCCCATAAACAAACAGTCTGCATAAACTTTAAAATCCCATAAGGGAGAACTTACACATGGGAAACAAGAAAGCTGTTCTTATCTAATGAAATCTTTGTTAAAGAAGAAATTCAATAGGGAATTCCAGGCATTAATGAATACCAGAGCATATAATTTTTTTGCAGCAGTGCACATCTATTTAGACAGAATTTATAGCAAGCTCCAGGCAACAGGGTCAGGGTGGGGTGAAAAAAGTCAATTCAGAGTTGCTCTGATTCCTCTTTGCTCCAGGTATGAGCAGTTGTCCTTGTCCTTTCTGTTCTGTCATTTCAGTCCTTTACAAATTCAGAAGAGATGATCCAATGCAAAGCAGAAAGTATTTGCTATTTGCCAGCAAATAATACTTTGGAGTCCTTATCATGAGGCTGGATATCTGAGAAGTGGAGTCTTTACAACTTTTGCTAAACAAAAAAAGCTGTTTCCACAGTTGGGTACTTCTTGATATTCAGTGCAAACTGATACAATTTTTTTAAATCTTAAGTTTTAGTAATGTGTGAAATAATGTTTTAAATACAAAAAAGATTTCATGACTATATTTTCTCATCAAGCACAGCAAAAATTCGTCTCTATGCCTGCATGTTATTTTTATGGTATGTTGGTTCCATTGAAAACAGATCTAAAAATACAGTGTCTGTAAAAGGCAGCAGAGAAAGATGCAATCATGTTAATTGAAACACAAAAAGAATGCATGGGTTTGGTTTAAGTAAAACACTTTCACAGGTAATGTATTTCTCAGTTTAAGGAATACATTTTTGGGATAATATCTTTAAGTATTGTACTACTATACCCAAAATAGTACTTTAACTGCACAGTATTTAGTTATTACAGAGCTATAAAGGCATCCTTAATCCATTTTACACAGGACTCTGTTAGGAACTGGATTTGTAAAAGAAAGCCAAGGTATTTAGATCAAGGTAAATGACATTCTGAATGGAATAATGACAAAAATCCCAAAACAAATAGGAAAAAAAAAAACAACAACAACAACAAAAAAAAACAAACCAAAACAAAAAAAATAACCCTAGAAGACAGCTGAGGAAGTGTAAATTTATCTACTTTTGGGAATGGACCAGAAATGAGTTTCAAGTGGGATTATGAGAGTGTCATGGGGCAGCAGGAAGGTTGGCTCAGAGATCAGTTCATTAGTTCAAATGGCTTTTAGTAGCTGGTGATGAAAAAGCAGAGCTTGTCTAACAGTCTGGATTATTCTGCTTGTTAATGTGACATAATTATCCAGTGGACTGCAATTGCCAAGAAAAAAAAAAATATTGCTCTCTGTGTTAGGAATTGGTAGCTTGTCTCAGAACAAGGACAAAAGATCAATGAGGATTGTGAACCTCCCCATGCCCTTAAAATTATATGACAAAATTAAAGAGGTGATTTGATACTCTTAGGTACATAGCACTCATGCATCACTTAATCTTTTCAACATAGAATGACTGTGTCTGTCCCTGAACAGATCTAATTCCAAGTCTCCATCAGTCATTGGTGGAGGATCATTATTTTCCTCAGAGAAAGAGAAGTAAAAAATCTAGAATATCACAAAACAAGACTGGATTTTTTTCAAAATTAAAGATATTTTTCTTCTTTTATGTTCCCTTGCCTTTTCTCCAACTATCAAGACAAACTATGCTAATTTTTAAAATGAAAATTCTATCCATATATTGAAACAGAGAGAATATTTTCATTTCCACATTTTTACAGAACGATCTACAATAATTTATTATACCCTTAGCACAGTTCCCACTGATCTTGAAAAGAGGCAAAATATTGTTAGTGAGACACAGAAGGCACTGAAAACTACCTAAAGAATCCACTGTAGTTGCACATACAAATCTATAGCACATGTTCAAACTCAACTAACCAGCACTGTAAAGGCCTGCATGAACATTTTTATTCCATAAAAACACAGCATTCTGTGGTTGAAACACATATCTATCCACTTGGAGCATTTTTAGAGTTAAAACTGAATACCAACATGAATGTGTTTCTTAGGTAGAAAAGTAACTATCTGTAAAACAGCTTAAAACAATGAAATGCTGTTCAGATGCTCACATAAATGAGTGCATAGCCAGCCTAGAAAGGTCAGATGTAGTTAGAGGACGATCCACAAAGCATAGTTTGTTTCAGCAAGATTTGGTGTGTTTGACTCAAATATTTGACTGGCTCATTAGCCTTTGTGCAAATGCAAGGACAAGCTTTTGTATTTATATAACCAAGGAAGATGCACAGCCTAGTTCCTCATATATTTTCCTGATTTATACAATTAACCCAGACTTTCTTGTGCATTTTCTTAAGTAGCAGGGCATCTTGTTCAGATCTCAAATCTAAGCACATATTCTAAGCACTTGAGCACATAATATGTTCCTAACATGATAAGGCAAAGGTATTGTTCTAGTAAAGCCATATGTTTTAAAATCCTTGTATGCTTAAAGAATGGAGTGATTTTTCCACCCTATTCAACATACTGTTTTTAAACTACAGCCCATAGAGCAACAGGAAATGGCAAAATTTTTAACTGCAGCAGAAAATACAAAAAAAAAAAAACAAAAAACAAAAAACACCAAAACAAAACAGAGAAGAAATGTGAAAGGCAAATACATTGACAGCTATATTACAGAAGGATGAAGTCTTCCACTAAGGGCTTCGAGTACAAATACTAGTGACATAAATGCAGTTTTTTTGTCTATTTTGACAATAATTTTTCCCATCATAAAAAGGAATATTTTGATCATTCTTGCAGTAAAGTATGTAGTCATCTGGAACTTGGTCTTTCAAATTATACACTTCAATTCCCCAAGCCAGGATAGGTTCCTCTTAAGAGAATCACCTTGATGCTGCACGTTTGTCAAACTAATATTCATTGTAAACTGTTCATTGTAAAAAAACTTAAGGATGATGACTTCCCAGTCCCATCTTCATGTTGTAACTCCTGTAAAGATAAGGAGATTTATGGCTTTGTTTAACCAAACTGAAAGTTATTAGTGAATTTTGACTGAATTTGACTGAATTTGACTGAATTTTGACTGAATTGCGAAAGAATTTATCTTTAATAATGTATATTGCATTTGAAACCAGAAAACTAATTCACAAAGAGTGAAATTTTCAAATCTTCTGCTTGTAAAGTTACTAAAATTGAAACAGATTGAGTAATCATTCATACTGTCTAGCTTCTTGCTCTCTCTACAGTCTCCATAAAACTATAACATACTCTGACACTCCTTTTCTTCTTGACTTGTGTAATCCCACCAATTCCTCCAGGATGAATTCCTGGTTGGCATGAGTAAAATAAACAAGCACTCAAAAAATCATCAGAAATATCAATATATTCACTGTTGAATTTGAGAATCATCTGACCAGGACCATTTTTGATCATTAGATCTTTTAAGGATCTAACAGGGGTAATTTACAAGTTTCCCACCCCCCCAGTTTCCTCTTTCCCCATTAGCAAAAATGCTGTCCTTATAGCTGGGTATAGAAGGTTCCTAATTTCTACCATGCCTAGCCTAGAAGAAAATCTTGAATATGGTATTCTGTGGTACTGAATATCTTAACTTCTGTTCTTAGTTGTTCTGCAATGAATTTCCCTTGCTTCAATCCTTCCCCCCAATATTTTCTTTCAGAAGCACCAACTGCATTCAAGTTACTACTCTATGGAAAAGTCCCTCCACAGGGAGCTTTTTGAAATGAGAACGTTGCAGGACAAATGCATTGTTTTCGTAGCTAACAGATCTATGTTTTTCCCAGGAAAACTCTCATTTGGTTTTTGCTTTCCTCCTGATAATGCCTTCTTACATTATAGCAGCATTTCTGAGTCTAGATTTTTGTCAGCTTGACCTTTCCAGCTTACTGGGTCCAACTGTTTTTGTAATAAATCACTTGGCTTTTCAACAGCTTCCTTACTTACAAGGCTTTTCACTGGCTTTATTAAAAATTGCAGAAGGTCAGTCTGAACCATTGGTTCTTAACACTAAATCACAAAACGTAAAAAAGACAGGTTTTACAATCAGCATTTTTAAGAGAAAAAAGCTGACTAGAATTCTTTTTTTTTTCAAATTTCCATGTAACTCTAAAATGTGTTGGCATTTGAAAACATATAGTCAAACTATAAGGTTGCTCAAAACAAGGAAAACAGAATTTAAGAAGCTACAGCAATTAGTAATAGCATTCGTAAAAGTCAAGCAAGTCACTGTGGATTTACTCAAGTGAACTCATTTTTTATGTACTCATTCTACTTACAGAGGTATTCAAGCTTTTGATACACCTGCTTGTGCAGCATATCTCTTCTATTCCAGGTACCATACTAGGCAATCCTGCTACACCATAGAAGAGGCCTACAACTGTAGCTTTATATCCTGAAGTGTAGATACCCTTTCTCCTGCCAAGGTCTCCTTCCCACAAAGTAATTTTAGCAAATGTAATAAATAAACAAAAAGTAAACAAAAATTAACACAGCAAAACTCTTTTGAGCCCTGTAGGTACAGCTATACAAGGTCTTCTGCCAGTACAGAATTATGCAATCAAAAGCCTACTCTAAAATTCTCATAGCAAAAAAAAATCTAACACAGGTGGACCTTAGAAAAACATCAAGTTCCTCTTCTCAATAAAGGAGGCACAATATTTTAAATTTTCTATGAAGTGGAAGATAAGATTCCAATGAAGGAAGTCCCAGGATCTCTGTCAGGAGAAGTGGTACACAAAGGCTGGTAAGAAAAAACTTTCTTCCCCAAAACCTGCTATTTATGTATCATGCATATCATTAGGAGGGCACATTACGGTATATTCCTTCAGACATGCATGAGATGAATAAATCAATCAGCACAAGCCTGGACTACTGAGCTGTGGTCAGAGTGGGGGAAAGCATGCAGGACACCTAAGCTGTCATTCACTACCTCCACTGCCACCTTTGCCAGTTTCTGGCATGCAGAGGAGAAATGGGCAGAGGACACTGATTTCTAGTTGAGTCTTTAGGTATTCAGTTACTGAGGAAATTGTACAACAAGCCAGACAGATTTAACCCTTAGACCTTCCATGCAGGCTCAGAAACACAAGGCTAAGAATTGTCACTTGGCTGGGAACTTGACTTTGATGCTGGGTTAGCTAAGATTGCTTTATCAGCTTCTCTCGTAGTCTATGAATGACAGTTTGAAAACTCTACATTACCAACATAAGATTAGCATCCACAAGTCTCAGATTTATTTCAAGCTATTTAGATTAACATTCATGTGTCCTACATGTAGGATTTTAGAATGACAAATTGGTCTAAACCATTTTTCTCCCTGTCCCCAAATATAAAATGCAGATATGTCAATAAATGAAGATAAAATGCAGGTCAGTATTGCTATATTAGAAACTCTGAAAAAATGCAAAATGCATAATTTCCCTAAGGGAGCTGCAGAACTAGGAAATGCAGAAAAATGTATATAAAGATCTAACAAAAGACATTGAGACTAAGAATAAATCTTAAATGTGCTGAAGTTATAGTGAACACACCTAAAAATAAAGTTGATTCAAAAGAAATTCTTAAGACTTACATTCGCAGTGCTTGCAACATAACTTGTAAATATTAAAATCATAGTGGGAGTTAGAGAAGAGTGAAAACTCTTAAAACTCAAATTCATGTTAGGTGTAGAAGAATGAGTTTCCAAAAGAAAAAAGATAATTAACATGTGAAATTCAGAATAAGTGACTCACAAGAGAGCACTGCTGACAAAGGAAGAGCTTAACTACAAAGTATGAGAAAATTGACACAAGAAACTTCCCCCCATGAAAATATTAGAGAAAGCAGTTGCTTTTAACTGTTGTGCTACCACTGTCCTCTGTAGGATTTTTCTTCTAACCTGTTCTAAAGTTACACTGATAATTTTCTTCAACTCCAAAGGTTCTTTTCCACAAACAAGTGCAACAGAAACCCCTAGCAGTTACTGTCTTGAGATGATACTTTATATGCTAGAATGGAACCCAACTGTAAAATGAATGGCAGCATTAACTCTCAGTTCATGGGTGTTGGAATTGATTTTGATGACTGGCAAAGCACACCTTTCTGGAGGTCCTATCTGATTTTATTCCATTGCCAGTGTTGAAACATACCCTATAATACTCTGTAACTGTAAGGAATATGGTAGGATACAAGGAAATTAGATTTATACACAAAGAATAACTAGTGTAATATTTAAGGTAATTGTGATATAATAGAGTCCAAATATTCTTAACTTTCCTATTGGAAATCTGTCTATAAATCTGGTCATGATACTTGCACAAAGCATAAGATGCATATAGTATTTGTGAATCACAAATTCATTTTGAAGATAAGGCTTTAGGTTCTTCACTCTTCCCCATTGTCATTTCAAGATTTCAGTTATAGAATCATAGAATTGTCCAGCTTGGAAGAGACCTTCAAGATCATCAAGTCCAACCATCAATCCCCAGCAGTATCACTTTGATTGAAAGCCCATACTTAAAATCACCAAAAAAAATTAAACAGAACATAGACTACGAGGTAGACATGCAAAATCCATCACAAACTTTAGAATTTAACAGACAGAAAAACAAATATAAGTGAACAGGCGGACAGTTCCATGAGGACAACCACTCTGCAGATGGCTGAGCAGCTGAAGGTCTGGTTAATTCAGGGCATCCAGATGTTTGATTATATTTGTTATGTAGGAGACTGTCATGCAGCAAGGTGTTCACAGGGTCAGATAATGAAGTGTTTGATTATGAAGAATTCATAAAGTGGTATTATCACAGTGCTAAGGCAACTAGCATTATTCTTCATTTCTACTTGTATGACTAATTTAAGCTCATTTTCCTTGAATTGCCACCATCACATCAGTAATCAAAATTATCTTTAAATATTGCAACACAAGCATAGTTCACACATTGAACTTACTATATATTCTTATTACACAGTGTTTGTCAACAGTGTTTGTGGAGAAGACAGAGAAAGAATGAGAGTTTAGTGACATTGAACGAGAGCTTTTGATTCTCTTCAGCTCAGAGTGGGAGGTCACCTTGGTGAAAGCTTTTCTGTAAGCTGCTTAATTCTTTAGGGACAAATATGTAATAGCATCACACTTCACATCTCAGACTTTCCATATGAAAATCAATTGATGAGTCACGGAACTAAGGCCCTCACAGTATTTATGGTTTGAGCTTTCCCTATTTTTTAACATTTAATCTTTCAATCTTGATTGAAAGAGACAAGTATGAGCCAAGAGCATTAAGAAAGACATTTCCTGGAGATTTACAAAAGCATATGAAAAACTGCTACTCTAAGACTTCATTAGTGGTCTACAGACACAACACTGAAATGAAATTCACATTTCAGTTGATTTCTAGACAATAAAATGAATGACTGCAATAAGGTATGGTTAGCAATAAGTAGCTCTAGAAATTTAAGGCACTAGACATAATGCTGCCCTCTGAGTAGGCATTGTTCAGCATTCAGTTTTCTGCCCAGGAAAACTGAAAAACAAATACATATTATAAATACTGTTGAGCCCTACCATTAAATTCAGACTTTTCCCCTCTTCTAGATTCCTTTTTCCCTTGAAATCTTCCATTATCTGCTGGAGCTTCTCCCTAAAAGCACTTGCCAATGGATCTTCCAATGCTACACATTCAAAGAAATTTCTATTAACTCAATAAATTTTAACCTCTTGCTTATATGACTTTCATCTTCATCCTCAATATTTCCCAAATTTGCTGACAGTCTGCAAGAGCAACAAAGCTCACTTCCTTACATGCTGTTCTTTCCAGGAAGGTCCCACTAAACTTACTCTTCCTCTGAAATCAAAACTTTTACTGCCTGCTCCGAAGTCAAATAAGATCCCTTCTGTGGTCTTTTAAACAAAAGCCTAAGTCTTTTTTAGGTCATCCCAAAACCCAAATTTACTGGCAGAGATCCAGGTGAACTTGTCGAGACTTACTTTGTGTTTCTTGTATTCTCTTGTTTCAAGTGGAGGTTTATTCATCTTGCTACTGAAGTTGCTATTTAGAAACACTATTGGCTTCCTAAAAATGAGAGACCGGAAAGAATTAGGAAAGGAATCAAGTAGTAAATAAAGTAGTGAAAATTAGTGATCTCTTACACTATCTCAACTTGTCAGTTTACACACAGTGCATGGTATAACTTCCATTTTTTAAATTAGGCCAATATATCATGACAATTATTTTATTTTCATAACACATATGTGTATTATATAATGTGTATTCATGTATATACATATCAATGTGTACCTGATATGTGGAGTAAAGGTCATCAAGCACAGCAACCCAGAGAGGCTGTGGAGTTTCCTTCCCCTTTGGAGAACAGGGCAGTGTCCTGAGTAACCTGCTCTGAGTGACCCTGCTGGAGCAGTGGAGTGGGACTAGATGAACTCATGTGCTCTCTTCCAGCCTTATGACTCAGTGGCTTTGTCACTCTCTGATCATGTACTACTGAACACTGGGAGGCTGGGGAGGCTTTTCCCCAGAATCACCACCCATTTAAGTAGATACAACCCTTCCAAGCTTTCCTTCTAAATATAATCACTTTTCACACAGTGACTAAGCACGTACACATTATCTAGTTCTTTACAGTGCTGGCACTATTTCTGCTGGCATTTCAAGTCATGCTACAGATCCACTGGAGCACCAGAGACTCTCGTGTGAGATAAGCTTGTGGACTGCTGTGATTACAGCAATGAGAAAAGCAGTGAGCTACTGGAAATTCATGCTAATGTGTTTATTCCATTGTCTTCTCTTTTCTTGTCAAACCTGTTGCACTTCTGTGAAATCGAAGTAAAAGCACTGCATCCAACTAAAACAACATTCAAGTCTATAAGATAATACGTAATAAATATAAGCATCTCACATGCAACTCAAATATAGCTTCAAGAACAAAAGCACCTGTTTTCCCAAGGATTCAAAGGCATTTTGATAATCCATTTTGAACCAAACTTTTAATTTTCTTAGTCTTGCCAAAAAGTTCCTGATCGATAGTTCACTGAAATAATTTTCTTGTGATTTTATTCCAGCACTTTTTTTCAGAAATTAGATCTTTTAAAAGCCTAAAAATGACTACAATACATGGTCAGAGAAAGTGTTAAGAGCAGCCTTTGTAATCATTTGTAATCATTGCACTATTTCAAGGGCCACTTGGTGACATATATAAGACATATATAATAAGTACATTGGTAGAGTAAGGTACATGAGGCAGAAGAAAGAATGGAATATAACCATTAAAAAGATCAATTCAATATCTTGCATTGACCTAAAACTCTGTCGTATCTTATGAAACCCGAAGAGTTAATGATATATTAACCTGCTGATCTCATAACCTGTTGATTTTCCCTACCTCTAGAATCATTAAGCTAAAAAGAAGTCACCAAAAAGAAAGACATAAAGCCTATAAATAAAGTGCATATTACTACTTCTCTAATGCAACAATGCTTGGTTTAGATACTAAATTTATTATGTAACCTAACTAACTTAGTAACCTAAAAGTCACTGCAACTGCCAAAGCCTATTTAGTGTTTGAGGCGGGGTCAAGGGTCTCATAAAATGGAGTATTATGAGTGATAAGGTGTGTGAGAGATGGTGAGAAAATAATGATACTTCTGATTTCAATAAGGAAGTGACTTTGTTTCTTGACAGAACTGCTTTGCATTTTCCTGTCAGTGTATAGGCCAAAATTAGAAGTGAAAATTAATTTACAGATACGTGGAGCATTGAAGGCTTTGATCTTTAGATATTTTAAGAAATATGAAAAAAAATGATGCATCCTGGGACAACGGTAGGGTAGTACTTTATAATATTCTGTTTCCCATATCTTTAGTTCTATTTTGGAACTAGAACTGCATTTTGTGCTATTAACATCAGAAGGCATTTGCTTTTAGATGTCTCTAACTTTCCAGAATACAATCATGCTTGGTGAATGAGAATTAACTGGCTAACTGATTTGAAGTCAGCCAGTTGAAGCCAGACATTTTATGCATCTAGGATGATCTGGAAACCAGCTACTTTCACATGGTTTCCATAGATTCTCGATGTGGAATAATGGCTTGTCAGAACATATCTGCTTTAAGCTAGCATACAAAAAGCTTTTATCAGCATGTCAGGAGTAGTCAAATGCTTCTATGGTTTAAATGATTCAAAATTTTGATTAAATTACTTTGCTATTTCTTTCTAAGGTCTATCTAAGGTCTACCAAAGTAAAATGGGCACAACTTCACTGGGTTTTGACTCATTCACAGTTTATCATTTCAATACAGCAATTCTGTGCAATAAAGAGAATTACTTGTTTGCAGCTCACCTTTCTAATCTTATTTTATGAACTAGAACAAGAAACAAATCTTACCATTGCATGGTAGTTTATGAGCTTGAAATATGAGCTCCAGGTCTGTTTCTTTTCTATTTGCTGGTATACAATCTGCCTCCTGTTACAAGGAGCTGTACTAACAGCCTTCAAATCAGGGGAATCACCTGCACGCCATTCCTTTCATATTATCTTCTTCCATGGAAACTAGGAAAACTTTCTCGTACAGAAACTGTTAAAATGAACTGGGCTCCATGGGGAATCACTGGAGCCATTATGGGATATGCTGTTCTATCACTCCAAAAATGAGCAGCACATACTTCTGGCAAGCTTGTGCTGCCAGCTGTGGGACTGGATAAATCTCATGGCCAAGAAAGCTGCTGAGTGTTAGGTTTTATTTCTGAACACTAGAGTGTCTCCCCTACGAGACAAAGAGAAATATTCTATACAGGCATAACTCCTGCGTAAGCAATAGCTTAAATTGCTCTAGGCTAGATATGATTTTAATTTGGAAATTGGGATAAGCACAAAATTGGACAGGAAAATCTTTTGAATTATTTGGTCCAGTGGCTATGACCATGGTCTTATTACTACTGTTATTGATCTCCCTTCCTAAAAACAGGAGTACTGTTTCTAGAGTATTTACCTGTTCACTGTTGTGTAGTTTTCTATACTCTGGGTATATTTGGATAAGCATAGAAAAGAGCTTACATATCAGTTTTTCTGAAAAGCCCAAGGGTTATGATTACTGTGAAAGTGCTGTGAATAATGAATCTCCATTCTGTTTTTCCCGTTCTTATGCAAGGAATTTAAACTACATGAAAACCTTCCTGATAGTTGTCAAGAGCAGCAATGAGGCCCTGTCAATCAGTGCATGACTTGTGACTGTTTCCTAAGCAGCAACAGACAAAGCAAACCCTACAGTGACAGTATTCTCTGCTTACTTATCTTGGCAGTAGCCAACAGCTCTTAGTATTTTAAACACGACTAAAAATATCCACCAATTCAGAGAATGATATAAAAGGCCAATAGACCACATAAGGCAACATTATTTATCTCCAGCATGTATAGAGAGGAAGCACTGAAAGCAGATTTGGGAATGTATCTACAAGCTCAGTTATCAATAAACAAATATTTAAAAATAGCAGACTGCCTTAATATTTTGTTATTAAGTAAAAAACCCACAGTTTCCTTTTTAAAAATAAACCCTGCAAATATTTGGTTAATGTCTGTTCCCTGGACAATTCTGCTTGTCTTTTTAAGGGGTATGCTTAGCTATAATTGTCAGGAAAGAGTTATTTTGAAAACCTTCACTCCAATTCTACATTCTCTGAATTAGGAAGAGTTTATTCTTTCATATAAATCAGAAAAAAAGTGTACTCATATTCACCTCATTTGAAGATTTTACAAGGAAACAGGAAAAGGTTCCACAGTATCCACAGTGAGTTTCATACCTTGGTTAACATTTTGCTTTCTGAAACTAGTCCTAGATTACAATATCTCATACACAAAGGGATCCCAGGAGTTTGTAGTTAGGACAAGAAAGATACCCATCTAATTTATATTCCTGGAGCTCGGAAAGACTAAAATAGCAATACTGCAGTATATAATGCAATCAAGAGTAAACTGTGCAAGATTCATCCCCGGTATTGGCATAGTACAAAATGTGAGAATATGGGGGCAAAACGCAATCAAAAACTCTGCTGCAGTCTCCCAGAAAAGATAAACAGTAAAGGCAGTTGACAATGAAAATTTCCTGTTAAATAAAGTAAGAAATAAGAAAACATTTAGGAAAAAAAATCTCTTTTCTTAGTTTTTCAATTTATTCTCCACATGGGATTTTAATCGTTTTTTACCATAAGACTTAAGAATTAAATTGAAGTCAAATCACTTCATCCTCAGTCCTTTCATCCTCAATATTGTCCCCATTTGAAAGGTGGGGAAATAAGACTAAAGGGTAAATATGCACCTAGTTAAAGACCTGATATATTAAAAGGACTAGCACTGTGTTTCATCCCCAGCATTTTTTATGTTCCTTCATAAAAATCTATATCTCTGGGTTTTGAACTGCTTTGAACATCTAGCTCTTGTCAGGTGATGAAATGAGCTAAAAGTTTATAAGAAGCCTGGCTTTGCTCTGGACACTGTTCAGTACACTGTGGGAGGCTTGATTTCAAGCTTATAAAAGGAGCCTACTGCAGTGATAAGAAATTCCCATCACTGATTGCAGAAATTTAACTACAAGATAATCTGCCTAATTTTCTATAGTAACTTATTAGCCAGAGACAAAACTACTTTCTGCTGTCAATATGACATCCAATAAAATACTGACCATTCTCATCACCACCTAAAGAACTTGCTAGGAGGAAAACAAAACAATAATACACATAGATTTTTATTACTTTTGCAAAGCAGAATGAAGTACAGTAGAAATCTTCAATTTATTTGTCTTCATGCAAATTTTTAATATTATTTTTAGCAGGGCCAGTGTACACTGATTGTACATGTTAAGAAAGAACTCTATTCTACATAATATTCCAATAAGAATTCTATTTTTCAAGCTACTGTTTCAATTCAGATCTTGCTTCTGGCTAAGCTGTTACAGTTATTGATGAAATTATATATCTTGTATCAAGAAAGATTAAAATTTCAGGGGCAGTATAAGACAGAAATATTTTAATGATACTGCACCTAAATACAGGTTTACAGCTGAAGCTGTATCTTGTCATTAAGGACCATTTTTAGCATTTGGTTGTTTTTTAAGGTAATTCCAGTGTAAAGTTTGAGAGATGAAGGTTGGAAACTGTCTTTATTTGTTGCTGTGAAAATAGAAGATATAGGAGGAACACAGCATTCTTTTTTCACTGGAAACATTGCTGCTTTGTTCAGTCAAGGCACAATGAAAATGTTTGTTTTACTTCTAGAATAGGTTTTAGGTAAAGAGATGTATTTGAAATGTACACCACCCTTTAGACTTCTGTGTTGAAGCAGCAGAAAATACTATATTTTATAGCATACTTATTTAATTATTTTGCATTAATACCTGAAGTTTCTGTTACCTTTTTCTCTAGTAAGCATCTTTTTTTATTCCTATTCACTCAAGTCACTCAGTATAGTTACTTGTTCAAGATGAACACATCACTGAATGAGGCAATTCTGTAAATGGGAGTAGGGTCACTGTTTCAGTGCAGTTCTCTGCCCACAATTATTTACCTTGCTGAATGAGTAAATGAGTGCATACCCCTGATAAAATCACAGTTGGATATATGTTTTCCCTAATTACAAATCCTCTCTCCATCCTTCTGCAATTTTTTTTGCTTGTTACTATATTTGCTGGTTTCCTATGTATGCATAAATTTATTCTGACAATATCTTTCAGATTCTAAAGACATCAGTAGCTATTATTATTTTCAGTATCTTTTCAATATTAATAACATCTTATTGCCTTATTTCAAACTGAAAATTCAAAATCTTTGTTTTATTATAAAGGTTCAAGTCAGAATCTTGCAGTAATCTGCCAGTTTCTCACTCCAGTCCCAGACCCAGACTGAAATCTTACCAGACTTCCTTAGATTTTTCATTAGAGTGTTTGTATAAACTCATTTTCACTTTGTATGCCCAGGAAATTAGGACAATGAGTTAGCTGTCTCTTGTGTATTATCATTTTATGCAGACTCTGTTTTTGTAACAATGTAATATTACAGTCATCTTCCTTGCCAAGGCTAACTGAAAAACATGAAACTCATTAAGCTCTATTACAAACTAAGACTACCTTCAGTTTTTCTAGTACTTCTGTCTGCAGATAGAGAATAACAGTGCTGTTTGAATCTCTTTCCATTGGTTTCCCATCTAGAATCTCGAGTTCAAATATCATCTACATTTAGAGTTTCTTGGGAGTTTTTTATCTCTTCCATTCTTTCTCTCAGGTTATTGTTTTTTCAGCCTGGATTTATTTCTGGTAATATGTGCTATTCAATTATAAGGTAGCGCCAAAGAGAGCAAAAGGCTGAAGCAGTTCTAATTGCTTCACCTTTCTGTGGTCTCTGCAGTGTTCTTTCTGAGTCTGCCTGGATACTAAACCACCTGCATCTGAATCACTCTCACCATGACATGTAGAAGACATTTGCATACATTCCTGTATTATCTACTTTGGTGCTGCCAAGATCACTAGAAAAGGTGAACTCATGAAGCTGCACTCATATAACTTGAATAAGACTCTCATACGAGGTTCATGGGACAGGTTGTCTGTGTTTCCTTTGTCAGTGTATTTGTAAAAAAAAGGGGAAGTTCTCAGCTGCAAGATAAAACAAAGATGCAAAGTCAGCAAAAATTGACTTTGACAACAGCTAATTTTAAATAATACAAATTTTTAAAAGCCTCCTACAAAATTTCTCACAGGGAATCATATCCTAAAGAGTCAGTGGGCTATTAGATACATTGGGGATTTGCAGCATTAATTAGAAAAGTAATAAGCAAATCCCAAACCCAATATAAGATCTGAAAAACTGAGCTAAGCACATCTGAAAGGCTGAGGAACAGTGAAAAAAGGACACAAAAAAATCTATTTGGTTTTTGAGCACTGTCTTTTCCAGGGTGTGAAGTGAATCACATACCCAACCTGTCTACCTATCACCAGCTAGCAAATAGGGTATCACAGATTTGGGCTTGTTCAGTGTGTTTTTCCTGTTCTCAAATATAAGAAACTAAGTCAATAATTACTCTGTCTCTGTGTATTTTTTTCTTTTGCAGCAGACTGATTTAATGTAGCTGCATCACTGTCAGTCCTACCACTGAACTCTTCATCTCTGTATCCAGATGTTGTTTCATGCAGTGACAGAGATCAGCCCTGCAACCAGTTCTCTGGTGTGTGGGTACAGACTTCTTGTTAGGGCCCAGGCCTTGGCTCTTGCCTTTCCCTATTTTTTATGCCTGAGCTGTACTCATTTGGCAGCTGTTAAAGTCTTTAGCAGTCTCAGTCAAGAATAGCTGGATTGACACGTTTCAAGATACTTATGGTATCTCTAAGGAACATTTTGCAGACTAGCGAGTAAGATTTGATTTTTTCCAGACATAAGTGTCTTACAAGTGGTGGATACCATTTTCATCTCAAAATCTCATTTTCCATTTCTAAAGGCAGCTGTGTAGTAAGTCAACACTGGTCATTCAGCAGTAATCTGGACTCAAGAGTGTGGGAGACAGTAGGGAGATTTACAAGGGGAGAACAGAGTGGCAAAAGAATAATCCTCCTTCGCTTTCATTTGGTTTTTCAAAAGTTTGAACATGTGATAAAGTCAACAAAAAAGCCACAATGCTTGGATAAAGTTTAATCTGATCTTTGGGAAGGTTGTATTGAAAGACATTTTGTCTTTGTCAATATCCTGTAAATGTTAGAAAAGTTTTGGTCAAAACATCTGTCCAGTTCTGCTAGGAATATGTGATCTATTCCTGCCCTTGTACTCAAAACAGTGAGCACTCCATGAAGAACTTCAGGATGACTAATCCCAGACACCAATTCACACTAGGGACTGGCCACCTGAAAATTGACTCTGTAGAGAAAGAACCTGGGGTCTTGGTGAAGAACAAGCTGAACATAAGTCAGTAATGCATCCTGTCAGCAAAATGTCCAACTGCAATGGAAAAGCATTTGCTAACAGGTCAAGGTGGGTGATCCTTTACCTTCCACTCAGTGTTGGTGAGACAAATTTGGAGTGCAATTTTGGAGTCTCTTAAGTTCTGGGCTCCCCAGTAAAAGGAAGATAGTGGCTTACTGGAGCTGGTCTAGCAATGGGTCAGAGCTAATTAAGGGACTGCTAATTAAGGGAGAGACTGAGAAAGTTGCCGTTTTAGCCATCAAGAGAGAAGGCTTGGGTATGTCTTACAGAGGTTGTAAAGAGTAGTTACCCAAGACACTCAAATCCATGGAGATACTGAAAATCTACCTGGATACAGTCACTGGAAACCTGCTTTAGCTGACCCAGCTTGAGCAGAGGATTTGGGTTAAAGGCCCTCATGAGGGCCTTCCAATCACAACAATTCCGTGACTCAGTAAAGCACATGAGGGTCTCTTCCAAGGCACCTGCCACTAGGTGCTTCTATTTGTACCAGAATCCAAAAGGCAGCATGAGCTTCTGGGAGCTAATACAGATTTTAAAAAATAATGCTTTTATTTAAGCAGATAATACATATTCTGAAGTAGATAAAGATGCATAATGCTTTTTTTCAAGCAAATAATAAATATTCAGAAGTAGATAAAGATGTAGTTAAAGAAAGGTTTTGGAAACCAGAGGCATATAGATTAAGAATAAATTAAGAGGACAGACAAGAAATCTGAACTGATTCTCCATTTATTTGCAGTGTCTACACCAGGGTAATTTTAACTGATTACACCAGTGCTAATTTTTTATTTTCACTTTTACAAGTCAAGAATCAACAAGTGATCTGAAGAATAAGATACCATAAACAGAAATATCTTTTCTCTTAAGCCACAAGAATGGAAACACTGTCATCAGTTCTAGTCAAACAGAGAACAGAGTAAGTGGTCTCTTTTAACTGGTCCTGGGCAAATGATATGCAAACAATTCATAATTCCAGCAATCTCTGTCCAAAACCACTATTTGGTGTTTTGAGAGATTCTAAGACAAACTTCAGTATCTTCTTTTGGTGTAAAGATTTACCAATAACAGTTGTCTGTACTCAGAGCCACAGACCCATACATAGATATATCAGTCTGTCTTCTCACATCTTGACACTTGCATGACTGCTGGGAGTTAAAAATTAAAAAATCATAATTTAAAAGCATTTTAATACAATTTGGATTTTTATTTTTTAATTGTAGAGTAGATCACACAACATAGGTGAACCCTGCAGCGTTTGTTACAGAAAACAGAGCATTCCTAGGAAACCACAATTCAATCTCAAGATTCAGAACTATTTAAGCCTCAAAACTCTCCATGCATGTTATCCTTTAAATTTTTATGAGATCCTTGGCTGAGAAGGTCTACAATTATTCTCTTCTGAGTTTAAAAATGAAATAAGATTTCCTCAAATCATTGCTTCCAGCTGGAGCATTCATGATGTGATAAAATTAGAATGCTAAGAAAACACACTCAACACAAATAGGATTGATTTAAAAGTCAGACAACGCATTTCAGCATCTCTCATGATATCAGCTGTGTTCTGCTTGGTGGTATCTGCATGCAGCAAAGCCAGCTTGGTATTGTGAAACTGCACCAAGCAGAAAACCCTTTTGAGGAGCAGGATGGGCCCAATGATATATGTCTTGAGATGGGTGTTTCCTCAAGCTCTTTCAGCATTTCCTAGGTTCATGATAGGCTCCATGACCTGGGGCAAATGTCAGTGGTGAAACTTCAGTTAATGTAAAAATGAAATCAGCAAGAAAAACAAACACAGAAATTAAACCATTAAATCATAACAAATTGACACCCTCTGTGAGAAAGAGAAGGCAGGTTGATCCTTCTCCCTGACTAAAAATCTCTTATCTCACTCTTCAAATATGCAAAAAGCTGTTACAAAGAGAAATGCACACCAGGAATAGTCTAATATATAATAGTAGAAGATACAATAGTGGCAAGGAGGAATTAAGTGAGACACATAAAGAAAAAACCCACCAAAAAACCAATTAACCAGAAAAAAAATCCTCAAACCTCTAACTACTAACTGTTAGTGATAGATTACCCTGTGAGGGAAACTCCTTGTGAGAGTGTAAATCCCTCATCACTGGTGCATCTCACAAGCATGTATACAAACAATTGTCAGGAATGATTTGATACATCTGATTCTGCCCTCGGCAGGGAGCTTGACTAGACAAGCTCTTACATACCCTTAGACTGTACTTTTATGAATAACATATGAAAACAGGGACAAACAAAAATATTTACGTAGCATCTGCTAATTTAGTATACAAGCCCACATACAAATGAGGCAAGTTTTTAAAAAATATTTTTTCTCCTACTAGAAACATATAAACAGCTGGGACTTGGTAGAATATGGCATGAGCAATGAGCCTTCTGAAAATCTGAAGCCAATTTATTGAACATGAGTCCTTGAAAAACATTACTAGAGACTAACTCCATTTCAATAGAGGGTGGGAGATGCAACTTCCAGCATGAATCCTTACCAACATGAAGCTTAAGTCTAGCAGGATCTTAGCACTGCTTATAAGGGTAGCACAAGTGATGTTAATTTCATAGGGTATGATTTTCAGCAATGTGTCTTAAATAATTACAGGGGAAATCTCTGGGCTTTCATTGTTTGAAGCAAGTTGCTGTCATGTCAATGGATGAACAAATCAGAAATTATCAGTTTCCAAAACCAAATTGAATTAATTAAAAAAATTACACTGAACTACAAAATAAGCTAAATTCTTACTCAACAATTAGCAGACAGAGATACTTTGGGGGTGGAGGGGAAGGGGGAAGGGGCGGAGTATGAAAGTTCAAAAGAATGAGGTGTATTTCTCACAGTAGGCCAATAATCTTGGATACTGAAGATTTAGTGTGACAGGGGGGCCGTAAGAAGTGCTTATCTGAGTCTACATATATTTGAAATTCCTCTGTCATGGGCTTTTGCCATGATGATTGCCCATTCTTTAGAGTGTTTCAAACATTTTTTGACAACTAACTAGTGCAATACTAAGAATGAAAGCCAGTCTCCTGTACACTTCTAGAGTATAGCGGTGTCAAAACTCTCAAAGACTTCAGCATGACTGACATTGGAATGTTGCTCCCTAAATCCTCCCATTTGAGTCCACTCTTCATTTGATATCGGTGTTTCTCATAACAAGAAAACTGCTCCAGTTAACGGGCATGGCAGGCAGTGAGCAGGAACTCTGGCATACTGTGGTCTGCACCCCTCCTGGAGCCCTCCTGGAGCCCCTCTGATCATGTCTTGGTAAATAATGGGAGAGACTTGTCCAGTTCCCTGCCTGGAAGTCAAATATTCCTGTGTAGCTTGTTCTGCCAATGATCAGCTTTAGCAAAGTGAGAAAAGCCTGAGCAAGCATATTCTGAAAGAACAAATTTTTAGTCATCGGGTCTAGGTTTCCCTGGTGAATCACAGTTTCTTACACATGTAAGAAAGTCAGCACATTTTAAAATAGAAATTAGAAACAAATATTGGAAAAAAGAAGTGCTGTCCCATGAAATGTAAGAGTTTGGTAACCAGCCTTTCACATGGTTTTTATATGGGTGCGTGTGGATTTTTTTTATTTGCCAACTATCTTCAAGGTACAAGATTTCTAGATAAACTCAACGCATAATTTCGAATACTTTATTCTTTTCAAAGGGAGGAATTTTGAGCCTCAAAACAGTATTACCATGTTCACTAGCTAGTAAATTGAGTAATTTTATAGATGGCTTTAATGTATTTATGAAATAGATGGGATTTCTGCTGACTAAACAGAAACCCAAAATCCTGTTAAAAGTCACTTAAAACAAATTCTTTATTAAAGATACTGCCCTGGATTGTTGTAACAGAAATACACTGAGTGATTTGTACTTCAAAAAATAACTTCGTTCAAACTCTGAATGTACATGAGCAATGATTAGAGATGCATATATTTTGATGAGATTTTCTTTCAGTGGTCTTGTCCAATGCAGGAAGTTATAATGCCTCAGAACACAGATTATAGGGCTCATGTATCTTGGAAAAAAATATGTACTGATAAATGATCACACAAAGTTTTAAATCTCTTAAGCATTTTTCTCAGTGAGCTTAAAGAGAGCAACAGATCTTTGAGAATTTTGACAAGGAAACCCACCATCCTGAAAGAGAGGAACAGATTTGTTTGAATTTATACAACCCATAAAAAAATTAAACCTGCTTAGATGAGCAGAAGTTTAATTTATTTTCTTTCCCAAAGTTTTTGACAGAGTTAAAAAAGAAGCAGACTTTCAAATGTTAGGGGAAAAAATTGAGAACAACACTTCTCTTTTTTTATGCTTAAATATTTGAGATAAGACCAGGAAACAGATTTCTCTAGCTTAAAAAGAGAAGCTGGAAAGATTTGCTTTCTCTGTCACTCAGATACACAAAGATATACCAACAATCAAAAGAGCCAGAGTTTGTGTTTAGTATTTTACATCCCTTAACCATTTTTTTTTGTTTCTTAATTCTGCCACAAGGAAATACTTCCTGACTTTCTGAAGCAGAAAGTGACACTGAATCTGACTGGAATGATGGAGATACAAGAGTATTATCAATTTCATACATGCCCTTTTTTAACCTCCCTGTACCCACAACTATAGCCACAAAACCCAGAATAACTACCATAATATAAGATCCCATTGTGTCTCAACCCTACAACCCTGACTGAAGATACTCAGCAACTTCTTCAATTCACCAGTGAAGTGATTCTGTACCTTTCTTGCCACTGTGTGAAGACAATTCCAAAAGCTTCAGAGAGGACCTAGGTTAGGGGTCTCCTTTGTTTAACAATCCTTTTAGAAAGCACATGACTAAATCCAAGGGACAAAGGAAACTTCAGTCCTCTCTGGCCAATGGGGCTCACTGGCAGTGAATTTATTCTTATTCATATAGTTTTCCAGTGCACTTACACAAGAGCCAGGCATTTTAGGGACTTAAGGTAGGTTACCCTGATTTTACTGTTGGCAAAGCACTCAGACACAGTAGGTTTAAAAGCACAACCCACTCAGAGATGCTATTATTGGAACCAGGTGGGAAATAATTTTCCCAATCTGGGAACACTTCTAAAATTAAGAAAAGAAAAACTCTTTCCATGGTTAATTGGGACTAAAAGCCAAAATCACCACAAAATCTGCAAATTGGAAATCAGTGGAAATCAGTAGAAACAATTTAGCTAAATAGGGAGAGACTATTAAAAGTTTGGGATTAAAAGTGGTCATATTTGGAAAAAGTACCAGAAGACACAGATATGTTAGAAGACACACTGTAGGAGAAAGGAATTGGCGAAAACATGTCCTTAAAATTATACTCATTAGTAATTACCATGAAGGATAAATAAATATATTGATGAGAGCATCTACATTTCTTGAAAACATGAAACTCATAGAGTTCTCATTTCCTTTTCCCTTTAAATTCACATGCTTGCTCATAAAAATCAGTCACAAAATTTTCTCACAACAAGATGTAGATTTGGTTTAGAAATAGGAACAGCAGAATCTTCAATATTTTGAACTCAAATTCCTTCATAAAGCCCCTGAACTAAAAGGTGGAGATTGTATAGGTTTTTATGTCTGCTTTTCAGCTTCAAAGAGAGAGACTGTAAAGAAATGTCACCTTCAAAATATGTGTATATGCAGGAATGAAGAATTTCACTTCACAGAATCAGATATCGTGCTAATCCCATAGTATGGGTGAATATTTCCCCTTAAGTATCACTCTTGTTAGGCAGTTTTGAAAATTTGAGTCAAAACCCATACAAATAAGACAACTTCCATTTAAAAAATCAACTTCTGAAGACTGACAAAAACTCGGCATGGCTATCTAGGTGCATTTCATGATTATTTGTCTACGCAATCTCACACACTGAATGCAAGGTCAGATTCACCTGTCACATTGGAGGAAAATCTTAACTGAGATCAATAGATTATGATCACCTATAGTAGTGGTAAAACTAAACTCTCACTTCATGCACTTCCACATAATAGAAAAGACACAGATACTGTAAAACTCAGGTTTTGTAATTTCTTCAGGTTTTGTGTTGTTCTTCCAATACCCCAACCATATTTATGAGATATGTTTAACAACAGTGTATTTAACTAGGCAACAGAGTTCCATTGTGAAGACAGGATGGCATTATGGCAGAAATTGTAACATGCTTTCAAGTCTGGTGATGTGTTTTCCAGTTCCATGATGAATCTTGTTTACATTTCTCTAGTTCTTTGTAATGCCCCTGCAAGAGCTGCAGAGCAGAATATCCTAATTCAGCTTTCAGTGGTACTTTGATTGACAAGGTGTGTGCACCAGTTTTAAATTGATTTTTTGCCCCAGGAATGTGGTTATGATGACAAGAACAGAGTTAGAGCAAATAAGGTGGATTCAAGAGCAAAAATACCCCCATAAATTCTAAGGCCAGTATTACCTAAACCAGTTAAAATAAAATGTGCTGCCTAATTTTTAGTACTATTTCTCTTATTTTGTGTTCAGGAAGAGAAAGCAGAAAGGTTTAATATAATGTCAGGGTAAGAAATCTTATTTTTAAAAATCATTTTTTGAACATTTTGCCATTAGACATTTCTAAGATGACTAAAAATTTCACAACAGCAGATGACAAGTGACAGATATTCTTCAGCATAATTATTTTAAAAACTGGTGCCTGTAAATATGTCTAAGAAAAGACAAGTGAATCCAATATACCATAAGAAATATCACCATTTCTGTCCTAACATCTTAAAATATTTTCTAGGCAGCTACCTCCTTGTTTTGGAAAGTATATGCTGTTTTAAGCAACACAATATTCTGGTTTTATATGCAGCAATTCTAACATGGTTCTTTACTGTATTTTGCTAACATCCTGGTTTTTATATGCTGCAATAATCAATCATTCCCTGCTAGAGAGAAACATGCTATTTCTAACGTTTTATTTTTAACAGCATGTTTCATAATAGATCACATTCAATTCCATTTATGAGCTCCCTAAAGCCCAAAATAGCAGTAAAAGATGGACAGTTTCTGGGTAAGAAAAATATTTTGGCTGAGGATATTTACAACTTGGAAATATTTAATCCTTAATAAAATAAAGGTTAGCTGCTGTGAAGCTGATAATTAGAGCTCAAAAACACTGAGGCTGCCTAATAAATTCTGGTACATAGGTACGGAAGTTCTTTCTATGTTTTGATAAATCTTACTCTGTTCTCCAAAAGCTGACTTGAACCAGGAGGTTAGGGCTGAGAGCATGGAAAGCTATTTTTAGCTCACAGTCCCTGAGTGAGGATCCAAATGGACTACATAGACCTCAGTGAATGGTGCTTATAAAACATTTGCATGGGGACAATGGTGAAAGCCAGAAGCACTGTATCTAGCACAGAAACCTCTGCCTAGTACACATATGGTTCTTAAATTGGCCTAAGTAGCAGAGATGGCTGCTGCAACGACAATACACTGAATGTATTGTGAGAATAAGCAATCAGGATATAAAACTCTGAGACTGCTGAAAGTTCAGCAACAGGAGAGGCCATATTCATATTTTCTATGTGCTTAATAATACCAGAGAGATGGTTCAATATACCTTGACTGTCTAGGATTCAATGACCCTTTGATCCGTGTGATCATACTGTATTTTAGTATATTTCATTACAAAATAAATAAACAAATAACTGCTCAAACTTTAGAGTCAGTTTCAAGTCTTCATACTTGGGCACATAAATCTGGTTCGGGTTTTACAAAAAGGCTCACTCTGTCTGGGAGCAGAATACTTTTGATGTCTAATCACTTAATCAGGCAATAAAAGTAAGTTAAACACAGTTTTTATGTATAAATTAAGACCTACTTATTTCTGATTTATTCAGAAGAAGAAAAATGAAAGCATATGTGGAAAATTTTATCTAAAGAGCTGTTAGTCCAGAGGTATATAATGTTCAAAGTAATGAGTACAATTATAGAAAATATGGTTAATTACATAGAAATGCTGAAACTAATCTATTGATCCAGAAAAGTAGTAACTTCGAATACTAAAAAAGAGGATGACAACATTAATCCTCTCTTAGAATTGAAGAACACAATTACACCCTGTACGATAAAATAAGCATGTGTTTGCTGAAAGCAGGCAAAATTTTGAGAATCAGTACTACAGCCCCACCAGATAACAAGAGAAATTTACACTAGAATTACAGAGAAAAAAATGCCATTTAAAATATATTTGTAATGTATAATTAGATACTGGTTTTTGCTTGTTTGTTTGTTTTACTTTCTCTGATGCTTTAGTAAGGATGCTTGATAGAATTTGTGTCTATTTTCATTGGCCAGCCCACAGTGATCCTTTGGGGATTTGTGTAACAGAGTCTGTGAAGAATATTTGAAAATCTCATCTCCCAGATTTATAGTCAAGGAGATTAATTTTCTGCTGCTCTTTGTCTATTTGGGCATGTATTTTCCTACTGCTTGACACCTCTGAAGTGCTTTGTTTGCTTCACAGGGTGATCAGATATTTTTAAAAAATACTTTAGAGTAAAGAACACTGTTTTCCCTACAGCTGTCTGATAGATTTGCCAATGGCAAAGTGTCATCTTATTAGCAATTATTTCCAAGTTATCATAACATCTCTAAAGCTTTTAGCAAGCCACTGTCTTTATTTATATTTTTTAATGAAACATCTAACAGAGTATTTTAGATGCATGAGTGTGTTTGATAAAAATTTTGGATATTTACAGAAGTCTTAGAAAGTTAAAAGTGCTTCCAGGGTTTTTATGATAGATATGTAGATCTATCTATGTATAGATATAGAAAATTCTTTTGAGAAAGTAAAGATTTGAGCATTTTAATGAAACAGAAAAGCTAGACATTGTATTTCCCTCTGACAAAGAAAAGAATGGATGTCCATGCCTCCCTGTTTTAGACATGGTAACAAAAAAATTGTATGTATCAAACCAGGAAAGGCTGTCAGAGCACAGAGTGGGTTTATTTATGCTATACGTGAGCTGTGGCATATGATAATCAGCCAAAAGCTCAATGGATTCTAAAAACTAGAATATTTCACTTGAAGGGTATTTAAATTACTCAATGCAGACTCTCTCATTCTTTCTGTTGTGGTAACAATTGAATTTAGGACTTTTCTAGAAAGGACTTAGAGCATACCTGTTCCTTTTTACCCCTCTGAACATTATGGCAGACAGGTTACAAAGATTCATCACTTGGATCATTTTATCAGTGACGCAAGTGAAATTACACAGTAAGTTTACCATCTGGTGGGAAGGTTCTACATTGTATTTCAATGCTTTCAAATACATTGCACCACTGCAGGAATACACGACATGTTCGTTTCAAAGTCAAGTTGATGTACATTTGATTTAGTATGAATGTGTGTTTATGGCAATATTTCCTTGCAGGAAAACACATTGGTCTCACCTGGCTCATAGCTTATAATTCCAGAATTTTGATAATAGTGGCCATACAAAATATGTCACCTTCTCATACCAAATTTACAAGTTTTTCTTACATTTCCATGAATGGATATCTGTTCCAGGATTTCTCTTAAGCTTGTTTCAGACAATGTAATGATCCTCTATTTTGATTTTTAACTGACATTTTCCTTCAAATGACCATAGTTAAATGTTTCTAATTTCACAACATGATATGAAAGATGAAGAAACTTCACCATAATTAAAAAAAAAAAAAAAATATTTGTCTTGACATGAGTGTAATATAAATTTATATATAGATACTATGAATATAATACAATTTTAGCACAACATTTCATAGATTACATAAAAATTCTTTATATTGTGGCATTGCTGGAGGGAGAGCATCAAATATAGTGAATTGATCTGTTTGTTTTTTTTAATTGATAACCTTGGCCATAGGAAATCAATTTAATGGAGCTACTTCTGGAACGAATCCAGGACTCCACAAAACTCCAGGATTGCAGACCTCTATTCCAGTGAGTTCTCTCTAGGTTCCTGGTGTTATCCTGTGTGGTATGTGTTAACGTATCAATAGTTTTAAGATCTAAAAAAACCTTAGTACTGACTTCCCCATTCTGGACCATCTGTTGTCCTCAAATCACATATGCAGTTTACTTTTCCCTCCAGCTCTACATTTGTTTCTACAGTCAGTTTGGGCAAATTCAGAAGCAAGGTATAGAGTGTATCTACCTAAGTATCTGATTCTTGTTGAATTAATTATATGATTGTATTTTGCCAATGATTCAAAGAGAATTCTCAGTCAGAATGAAAATCATACATGAATTCCTTTGTCCAGTGCATCAATTTAGTTTCAAATACAACACAGCGTTGACTGTGCTGTACTTGAAACTAAATTGATGCACTGACTTTGAGCCACAATATGACTCCTCCTTTTTTCCCCTCTTTTCTCTTTTTTTTTCTTAATGCTGTACAATGCTCTTAACGCAGACTTAAAGAATATACTTTAAAGCTCTTAAAAGATTAGTTACTGAATCATGCATCAGACTTGTGCTTATACTCCTACAACACTGCAATATACAAAATGGCAGTGCTTAGGTAAAAGCACAGTCATTGCATTGTAACCTTTTCTTGGTTTAGAAAATACCAATTAACAAGTAAGGAAAAGAGGAAAAAAGCAGGCACAGCAGTTTCCTTTTCCTCCTGCCATTACTGTGTCAGATTCTTTTTTTTTAAGACTGCCATTTTCCAGCAAAGTGAAATACTAAATTGCTCAAACCATGAGAAATCATCAGAAAGAACTACATTCATCTTAGAGCACTGAGTCAATTTGTAGTAGAAAGTGAGAAAAAGGGGCAACCTCTTCCCTCTCCCGTGTAAATACTATGCCTGACTTTTATCTCAATTACATTGCTAAGAGAAAGGGTAAGTTCTCCCGGAGACTTCCATCCCATTAGTTACATGTCACTTTCCTGGAATCAAGAAGATAAAATGCAAATACAAATAGAGTTGTCTTCATGCTGATATATAGCAATAATCCCAAGCTGAAGTATATCTTTAGTGCTACCAAAGTTTCTGGAAGAGAAATGTATTAATGTTCTTTTAAATGGCAAGCAGTTCTATATTTGTAGTAGTAAAATCTTACTAGAAAAAAGCTCGGTTATTTCTAAGGCTCCAATTTGAAAATGACAGAAGACGAGTGCAACCATCCACTTGATAATCAAGCAATATTTTCTTCCAGTTTGATTTACTCAAATTATATCAGTGAAAAATAAAATTTTTATCAGTGAAAATAAATTTGCTAGGAAAAAAAGAATTGTATGGGAAACTTAGGATATTATTATCTTCAAAATGAAGAGAAAAAGAATTGCATCCATTTAAGAAGAAATTCTGATTCATAATGTAAACAAGAGTGACCACACAGATGTCATGTGCCACCTACAGCATGTGAAACTAGTTGTAATCAAGATTGTCTGATAAAAGTTTTTCTATTAGTTGACCTATCTCCAGAAAAAAAATTAATTTTTTCCATCTAAACAGCTCAGGTCTCTAATTTTTAATTTAAGACTCCTGGAGGAGGAAAACAGCCCTGATCTTAAAGTGAGGAAAGAGAAATTCTCTTTCTGAGAAAACCATATCAAAGAAGGAAAATACAAAGCCACCTCCCATCTCTTCTGAATTTTCTTTTCACAACAATCTTCCTTCTTTTGATGCTAGGATGTCTTTGCCTTTGGAGGCAAGGAAGTTTTGTTTGGGTTTTTACTGTTTGTTTGTTTTGTTTTTGTTGTTTTGGTTTGCATTTTTTGTTTTGTTTTTTGGGGTTTTTTTGTAATGGATTTGCCTGTTTCATAAGGCAAATCAGTTTATGGACTTGTGCTCTGCCTCTATCTCACAAGACTTCCCAGCAGGGAAACTGAGCTTCTGGAATGTGGAAATTGAACATAAATCTATAAAGTGGCAGAGAAAAACACTCAAAACTAAAGCCTTTTTTTTCCCACTCTAGCAAATTTGCATTTGTTTACAACCTAGTTTAAATCAATCTGATTAAATAAGAACATAGCGATGACTCAGATGAGCATAACCTACATAACCTTTTCTGGAACACTAACATTGTTATTTTTGCAGCTGAAGGATCGGCTGCAAAAATTTGACAAATTAAAACCTTAGCTAAATCTGTATAGTTTTTAATGTTAGTGAAGACTATCATTTTTCTTTCTTCTCACTAAAGTCCCTATATTATCTCATGAGTATACATCAATTAAGGATGTAATTCCTAAAGAAGAAAAAAATCTTCTTGACAGTGAGTATAATCCTGCCTAATATCAGTTCTCCTCTTGGTTAAAGCTTATTCCTGTCCTAGACTTCCCACTGTGCAAACAATCCTAATCAATAACACAAGAAATCTGAGCCAGGGAGGTCAACCTGCCACAGGAAAAAAACCACAGCACTAATTATTGCTGAGAATGAGTTCCATTTAAATGCTTATTTCCAGTCAACCTTGAAAATAATCTGATGCAAAACTAATCTAGAAAAACGGATGTTTATATCACAAAAACATTATTATTTATTTGGAAATGATATCAGCAGAAAGGAATTATAAGCTAAAAGTCTTTCAGTGTTAATGAAAGTGGGATTTCCTCCACTTTGGATCAAGATAAATGCCAAGAAGATCTCTAAGTGAAATACAGTATCTCTGTGCTGTGGTTCTCCTTAATTCCTAATATTCAAGCTGCTGATTCTACTGTGCATCATAAAATGTATATTCTTTACATGTTAATTTTTAAACTAGAATCTAACATTTCAAAGCATTATAAATAGTATTCATGGCCTGTTGTTCCTGAGTGCTTAAAAAAGAGATATTTTGGTTTCTCTGTCCATAGTTTCAAGGTACAGCCTGGATGCTGAACAGAGCTGATCTTTTAGGCAATCAAAATACAGATGAATTGTGCAGCTTCACCTTGTATATCTACAGTGAAAGAAGGGTAGATGAACCACAAGTGTTCCTTCCAGCCTGTCTAACCATAAGAATCATTCCCAAGTAGTGCCACTATGCATCTTGATTTTGTTTGCTTAGGTAAAATTGATATGGAAAGTAAGAGCTTCTGTTCATTACTTAGTTTCAGTCTCCATAATTACTATTTGAAGAAATTTTTTCCCTGCCTCTGGAAATCATACTGTCACTACATATAACCGGTGGCTATATCTTCATTATTTCCTACAGTGGATTTTGTTGGTGCCACTCTTTTCCAGGCAGCTCTATTCACTTGGTTTCCTCAGGTAACCTTTTTTCTCTCTAGCAGTAAAGGGACAGGAGAACATCAGTTTTAAGATATTGCAGATCACCTACTTATTCCATGTGCAGTGGTATCGGTGGTAAAAACAGGGAACAAGTTGATACCTCCCTGGCTAAAAAAGTTCAGTAATGGTGTCCTGTTTCATGTTTAGATTCAAAGGATTGGCACAAATAAGGAGAGGGACTTCTTTTTAAAAATCTAATAATATAACCATTAGTTTCACTAAGGGACAATCAATTCTTGAATTGCCTATAAATCCCCAGAGAATAATATGCAAGTTTTTCAGTTTTTCACAGCTGTATTCTGCCCTCAGAGTATGTGGGCAGCTCTGTTCAATTACAAAGGATGCAGATGAAGGCTATGATATGTCCTGAAGTGATGACAATTTGATGATTATTGTGTTTGATTTGAAACTCTACCCTTACCATTGAACTTATATTTCTTTTATAAGGCCTATTTTAATGTGGTATAGAAACCTTTGTCACATTTCAGCCAAGGAAAAAAATAACATGTAAGCCTAAAAGCAGTATTTTCCTTTTTCCCACCAAAATTAGAGAAAAAACTTTAAAAAAACAGGTCTACACTCCATGTCCTCCATTTTTTATTAAGGCCTTTATTTCTGAGATATTGAGTCTTCATTTTAATAAATCAGGAAATAAATAGCCTGATGTGATCCTTCTGAGTCTTAAAAGATGCCTCATAAAGGTAGCTAATTTTTCACAAAAAATATTTTTTCAGCAGTATATTTTGAATTCAGCTATGAAGGATTGACACATCAATTTGCAGAAACTATCTCTATTTCAGAAAAGAGGGAAACATCCTTCCATATTCCTCCCAATCTGAAAGCTTTAATTTCATCTTTGGAGCCAAATAATTGGTTCCTCCAGCGTGCAACAGCACTTCACTTCAAATTTCACGTTATTTTAACTTTATTGCATGAAATAACCCCAAAATATTTTCTTAGATTCAATAACAATATATGTCTCAGTATTAAGACAGAATCTTTCTTTTTCTTTCTGACTCTTTGATATTCATCAAGATTAGATGCCCCTTTTTCCCAAGATGTCTATAAAAGATTCTGAATTTAGCCATAAAATCCTAGAAGGGAAATTTTCTCAAAAGATATTTGGTTTGCTGTTTGCACACTTCCCTTTTGGGTTTAGTTTTGAAAACATATATGTAGCTAACCATATTAAATACTTCCTAAATCTAAATAATGTCTTCTGGTTTGAAAAATAATTTTTCATTTGCCCAGTATGTTAATTGCTGTCACCATACATTCAGGCAGAGAACCCCATATGTAAAAAAACAAGATATACATTTCTAGCCTAAAGAGAAGACCTTGATCATTCTCACCATGCATGGAAAACATTTCCTGCATATTATGTCTGATCAGTGTTTTAAAGAAGCACGTGCACATAGGGGGTCTGTCTGCTATATGAGACGATTCCTGTCGGAATAATTTAATAGAATGTAGAAAAATTGAGACACCTCACAAAACAAAACATTGACAATTCTCATCAAAATAAAATGTAATTTAAACTAAATCAGAAACTATAGCTGATTCCCTGGCATGAACAGAGTGGTATCAAAGTCCTCTTTAAAAATAAAGCAAAACAAAACACAAAAAAATTAACTGCAATTTTCAGTCTTATCAGCAGAAAATAATCTAATTAATTTCTTACTTAAAATTATGCGGCAAATTTTGGCTGACTGGACTTCGGTAGTTTTGTAAAGAAAAAGATTGCACTGAAAATAGAAAAGCTAGATGTTAAGCACAGAAATACTGTTATATTGCATTTCATAGGGCAACTTCAAAAAATATACATTACTGAGAAGCAGCATGAGGTTGTGTACAAAAAGAGTTCTGGACCTGTTAATTTCTTTATACAACCCTTACTTGGACCATCTTTCTGTACAGTAACCTTCTGATTTAATTACAAATTCTGTGTCTTTTTCTTTTTACGTATGATGTTGAGTCATGCTACATCCAACAGACATGGTATTTTGGATGTATACAAACAAAAACCAGTGCAATTCAACTGTTTGCTGAATTTTCTTTATAAATAAACTGGTTTTATTTACCTCAGCAAGATTTCACACAGACTTCAAGTCTAAAAGCTTTCACTTTCCGTTTGGGAAAGAAGTAGCTTTAACAGGTAATCAGTGCTTTTTAAGAGAATTCAATCAGGAGTTTACCAGGAAAATTACATAAAATAGTAAAGTTCTATGGGCTTATGTAGGAAGTGTTGAAAAGAGAACCCTCTTCTTCACATATTTACAAACTCAAGACCAAGAACTTGCCAGTTTAGATGTTCTCTAAAAGAATTAGCAGCTTGGATTCTTCCATTTTTTCAAAGTTCAATTTTAGAAACTTAAGGGCTCATTAGATCGCACAGTAGTAAGTACTTATCTCATGAAAATCCTTCACTGAGGTACTTATAATTGCATGTGCTTATAAGAATTAGTTGCCTATAAATTTTAAGTGACAAATTATAGAACATTCCCAGTAAAGATCAGATGTTTAGATATGAATGCTCATTCTTTTCTGCTCAAATCATAGTTCTTTTTTTGTATGCATATGCAAATCACTATCCAGTGGTTATTAATTATCATTAAGAATATAGACAATCAGGAATTCTAAATCTCAAAACACAGGAAAGTATTGGCATGAGTTAGGATTCTTTTTAATTTAACTTGGATTTTACAGCTGGAGAACTCTCAGAGAGTTTTTTTCAGATCTTTCAATTTCTCTGGTCTTTTCTTCCTACATATATTTGCGTAACTATAGGGAAATTGTCCATAGTTTCATAGGTCTTACTGCAGAATAGAGAATTGCTCGGGTTTTTTCACTTTTAATTTTCTTGAGCATTCATTTAACATTATTTTCTGGTCCCTATCATCTATTTTGATTTTCTTTAACACAGAAATTATTTCTGTTTCTAGATGTCTTCTTTTGTTTGGTGGGTTCTCTGACAGATATGTATCCTAATGTTCTTTTCATTTCCTTCAAATTTATATTCTGGAAATTGATCTTTTAATAGCCTTCAAGATTTTCCAAGCTGTGCCAATAATTTGCCACTTAACAGTAGAAGTGCAGCAACTGATCTTTCATCATTCTCCTGTGAAGGAATCACTTTTGATAGTCTAAACTGCCTTTCAATTATTAGAAACTAAAACTGTGATATGCATTGAGAGACATGAGGATAAAGAATTGCAGAATAAAATGAGAGTTAAATTTCAGCTTAATGAATCATTTAGAAACAATACATCTTTCCTAAATAATCAGCAATCCTCCCTGTCAAAACATAACTTTGCCAGACTTTTCACCTGACATGCTGTTTAAATGGAGATAAAAATCTTACAGCCTAGTTTTCTAGTACTTTTTAAAACTTCTCTTACTACAAAGGAAAATTAAGTCGTTCACAATTTTTTAATCCATAAGTGCTTGGAGAAGTAAAAATGAAAGTAGAAAATGAATGTGTTGCTTGGTTACAGCAAATACCAACTACTTTGGTAAGTGGCTATGTGGATACTCTCCTGTTTTAACTTGCACATCTAGGTTTGATGTAACTGAGGAGCCCATTCCTGCAGTCACCTTCTTTATCAACTGACACCAATTGCATTAAAAGTGCGTGAACCTTACTTTGGTTTTGTATCATCTTATTTTCTTGAATGAGTAACATAGCCTGTCAAGACAAAGCTCAGAATTCAGCTTTTCCGTAAGAAGTAAGGTTAACCAAGGATCTGAAAATAAGAATGATTATTTTTTAAACAAAAATACTACTTAATTTTCACAAAGAGTGTACAGACTAGCTCAATTATAAGTAATTTTCCTTCAGCATTACTAAATTTTCCTTCATGTGAATGCTCTGTTTGCTTGGCAGTGGTAGTATCTTTCTCCTAGAGTGCCTTCAGAACTTGGTTCTCCACACCTTCCTCTGTAAAACCACATAAAACAACCAATGCACATTTCTTCCAAGACAGACTGTACTCAGAGAAGCATGGATGGAGAATAAATCCAGAACAGATTTGATGGATGGCTGTCTTGGTCTGCTGAGTCACATCAACATACTAGCAAGGTGTAACATACAATGATGAAGTGGGAGAAGCGGAATAAATCACATCCAGCCAAGTCAGCTAAAATGTTCCTGCTGATTTCAGATGTGACTGTGGTCATGAAATGTCTGATGCTTACCATTTTCCAGCCAATAGAAGAGATGTGAGATAAAGACAAATTTCTAGCACCCCAAAATAATCTTGCGGTAGTGTTATTGAGAAAATTGAACAGCAGTTGTATAATGAGACTGCAAACTGATGGAATGGTAGGTGGAATTTTATTACTAAATAGAAGCCTTTACCTGCTTGGAAAACAGGTATTTTATTTTTGCAGTTGAAGATACAAGGCTGGAGGTCTCTGCCATATTTATTAATCACAACATAATGATCGTCTTAGCAATTCATTGCAATACCCATATATCATAAAACTTCAACATGGTCCGAGCTCATTTCATTATAAAATTGAAAACTACTGAAGATTACACTGGAATTCTTAAAAAAGACAAAGTGTCATGGTTTAACCCCAGCTGGCAACTATGTACCATACAGCTGTTCATTCTCTCTCCCCAGTAGCAGGATAGAGGGAAGATAATTGGAAGGCAAAAAGGACAAAACTATTGTGTTAAGATTTGAATAAAATAAAATGAAATAAAATAAAATAATTAATAGTAAAAACAATTGTTAATTGAAATCAGAAGGAAAATAACAAAGCGTGAGAAATAAAACCCAGGAAAGGCAAGTCATGCAAACGAAAAAAATTCTCACCATCATCCAATTGATGCCCATCCTGTCCCTGAGTAGCTGCCCCCTGGAGAAACTTCCCCTTGCTTTACTGCTGAATCTGCTGCCACATGGTCCCAAATACCTCTATGGTCAGTTGGGATCAGCTGTACCAGATATGTCTCCTGCCAGCTCCTGGGGTACCCCCAGCCTGCTTGTTGGTTGGGCCACCTGAGGGGCAGAAAAGTCTTGGATGCTCTGTAAACTCTGCTCAGCAATAACAAAAGCATCCCTGCATTATTGACACAGTTGCCAGCACAATTCCAAAACATAGCCCTGCACTAGCTACTATGGAGAAAAGCTGAGAGAGTCCAGACTGAAATATTTGATTAATGTTACAATCGAGGGCAATCCTAAAGTCGAAGTCCCATCCCTATTACTTTCAGCTGATAAGATCCTAAATGTGACTGGTGAGGTTTTGCAAATGTAGCTCTCCTTCTGTCAGCACTCACGTTTTTTTGCAACTGCACAGATAGCTCAAAAGATTTTACAGTTGCAGGATTTCCCATTCTGCTCTATGAACTTTTAATCCTTTAGTCAAGAAAGTCAGAACAAAGTGGAATCCTGCAGGACAAGAGCAAATGTATGAGCAGAATTGTGTTCAGTTCCTCAGCCCAAATCAATCTATGCCTAGTTCTAGTTGATGTAGCTCCACTACATCTAGTTCTTGTAGTTCCACTGGCTTCTACTAGTTTCAGTCAATTGTATTTTTAAGAAGAGATGTAGAGGAAATAAAAGTCACCAAGGAAAGTTATCTATTGACATAAGCGTATGATCAGTATGTCAGAGGAGGAACAGCAAACTGGATATTTCTTTTCCCAACTATGGCTTTTTTTCTAGATTGTCTGTTAAAACTGTATTCCCAAATAGCAACAGTCTCGGTAGTATTAGTGACCTTTGGCAACAGCCTTTCTGTCTTTTGGGACTACATCGATTTTTTTTTTCCCTCTGGCTTCCATATAGCAATTTGGCATCTTATTGACCCAGATCTACAAAGTGGGCAGTATCACTAGCAGCAAGGGAGTTGGAGATTTTTTTTAGTACAACAAATTAGAACATGAGTTGGCACAGGCTGCAGTGAAAAAAGCGTTGATAGTACTCTAGATCCAGGCAGCTCTAGTGGACTGACAGCCGTGTTTGGTGGATGTGGCATTGGCTGATTTTTCTCAAGATTAGTTTGTTAGCCACACAGAGTACTTGGTAGCCACACACATTGCTTGACTTGCTGGGCTTTCAGAGTGTGTCTAGGCCCCAGGCTTTCATTTCAGTTTTCAAAATTCCAAGTGAGTAAAGGCTTGTGTGCTTGTACAGTGGATTAACATATTAACTCATAAGAGCACAGAAATTATGAGGACCCCCTCAACTTCTCTTATTTTCTTGCAATTTTTGACACATTCATAGGGATTTCTTCTACAGACAATGGGTCTTGTATATCCTTTATATTTTTCAGGGATTTTTTAATAGAGGTTAATGCATATTCCATTTTCCTGTAGAATACAATAATCTTGTCAGCAGTAAATGTTGGGAATCCTTGTATGGATTTATTGTCATAGTGAAATTACCCTGTGTTCCTACTTAAAACTCTGTGCAATGTAGCTTACTAAAGGATTGAAATTAATTTCTTTGAACTACATCCTGTGGAGGATAGTCTGCAGCTACCCAGCCTAGTTGATTTTAATCCTACTCAACACTATTACTCAGTAATTACAAATTAAGTTGGTCTAAAACTGAACGGTTCTATCGTCTTCCACACTGATGCTTCCCATGAGAATACTGTTCCCCAGGTACAGTTTGTAAGTTCTCTTATTATTCTGTTAGGGGAAATCAAGACTGTTTTGTAGACTATTTATGGGTAAACTTTTGAACTGTTTAGCTTTAGAGTGTTGCAAACAACAGCATGGGTCATGCACAAATCACAGCCTTGAGATTAGATTCTTAGCATCACAGTGAGCAATGGGTTGAATCCTAGAGCAACCTTTTCTTCTTTCACAGGTGTTTTTCTCTACAGTTATAACAGCTATACAGTTCTCTCTCTCTATATTCAAAGTGTACTGCAACAAAAACCCACAAAAGAAACCAGAACCAGAAAATTAATAAACAGAATGCCCAGGCTCAGTGAGAAAATAGCACAGAACAATGTGAGCTGCCCTGAAAATAGTGAGTTATTCCAACTAAAAATGTGTAGGTTTGTATATTTCAGTCGAGTATACAGGCTCAGTCTTTGCATATGGACTCTCTAAAGGAAAACAGAAATTAAATATCTGAAAGTTATATATTAGTGTTAATATTTGCCTTTCAATTAGGGAGATAGATTGCTGGAACACCCACTACCAGAGACTGATACATTTTTTAAATCCCCAGTTTTACACTCTTAGTTGCAATTTTTCCAGATGTCTGCCGGAGGGTTTAAGAATTCACTACTCCCTGCTATCCATTTTGCAACTCTTCTTTACATGTTTAATTCAGTTTTTTACTCCTCTGACATAAGTTCATTCCTGAAAAGCGTAAGCATCTGACACAGAATTTTAGTGAGGTACTCTAGGAAATCCCCTCAGCACAAAAGGAATATAATATCTCTTATTTCCAAATCTGCTCATGCATAACCAGGGTTAGCATACACTTCCTCAGAGTATATTTGTCTTCAGTAAGACAAGAAAGGAAAATACTCCAGTGAATTTATTTAATAATTTATAGTGGAAATAGACTCTAATGAAATTTCCATCATCCAGAAACATGAACTCTACTTCATATATACTGTCATTCATTTGTTGGCTAATAGCTGACTTGGCAGCTTCCTTGAATTCCCTACTCAGATACAAACAGCCAGCCCACTTTTCCTATGATAAAGCTCTTCAAATCTCAAGGGAACCAGAGAATGTGCACCTCCACTGCAGCACAAAGCTGCAAAGGAAGCCACATTATAGAGAAGAACTGAAATGTTTCAAAAGGTATTTATCTATTTCTTTGTAAATCCTTTATGGGTTGGAGCTAACAGAGAACCCTCCAGACAAACACTGAACCCAGTCCTTTTTCCACTCCAGATTCCAAGTCCTTTTAGCCCCTATTTACACAGGGAAAATTTGTGGGCTGGATATATTGGGATAGAAACTCCTAACATAATATGGCAAAATAATTTCTCCATAGTAGCCATCCTTTAGTCTTCTTGTATCAGTTGCAAAGTCTGTAGCTGCTGTGACATCTTAAGGCACCAACAGGCACTGTGTAGGTATTAAGTGCTGCACTTTCATAAAGCTTTATATAAAGCTTTTATATATAAAGGTTTATATAATTTCCTGGGAATAAAAGTGCATGTATTGTATATGTGCCAAGACAAAAAAGAAAAATATTTGCTTCCAACCGTAAAGAGCCAAAACATTTGGAGACAATGATACTACCTGATACTCAGTGGCTGCCTAATGAAATATATTTTACAAAAAAAAATTGGTCTTAAATTTTCTATTTGACTGTGTTTAAAATCCCAAGACTTATAACTGAAAGAGATTAAAATTATGCAAAAGACAATACTTTGCTAAAACAACAGCAACAAAATTATTACCACTATTTTTTCTTTTAATCAAATATTTCTTAGCATTCCATTACTGTTCCATTTTACTAAAAATAGTTTAACTAAAATGTACAAAGTAAAAAAACAAATCTGTTGTTTACTTATATTTTTCATCAAATTCAGGCCTCAAACACAGCAACTTCTTACTACTTATACAGATTTCTTCTTGATTTCAATAGGGCTAAACTTCTGCAGGTGTCTCCAGAACCAGAGCTGTCTTACAAAGCTGTCTTACAAAGCAGTCACATCAAATGCCTTCAAAAGTCTGTCTAACAATATATTTTTATCAGCTTTTTCATACAATAAGTAATTTTATGAGGTTTAAAACATGCATCTGTGACTACAAATACCCAGTTTATGGTGAATATTTTATTCTCTGCCAGCAGGTGTTCAATCCAAGCTTTATACATCATTTTAGCCAGAGAGATTTCAGGGCTTAGTTTAATTTTCCGTGACAGCTAAGCTCTTCCATGGCTGACTATGCAAGGTTGCTATTAAAATGCTTCTTCACCTGGTACACTCAGTAATCAATAGTGTGCTCTAATATTTATACTGTCAAGTACTTCAGGTCATTATTGTATCTTTTATATTGCCTGTATATCAAGAACATGTACATGTGCACGTACAAACTCATAAAATTATACTTATTGTAATCTCTAATCATTTGATCTATTTAAATACTGCTTTGAAGCACTTTTAAGAGATCCTAAGATTAGAAGGCCCTAGGGAACATAAAAAATTCTTAAACTATAATTAGGAACCCTAGAGGATGATTCCATGCAAAAAATACACTTTGCATATACTGCAGATTCATAGCAAGTACCTTGAGGTCAGAAGCAAAGTGGGCAAATTGAAAATGTGAGTATTGGGAATACAAAAGTAAAGGAAAAACCTTAGTAATGCATTAAATAAGTAGAACTACAGCCAAAACAAAAAGAATTTAATAACTTACTAATATTTAAAAAATAGTTAATCTGATTGTCTTCCTTATAAAGCCTTTAAGGAAAGCTTTAATTATTAAATAATGTTTGAAAGCAGAAATACATCATTTTTCTCTTGTACATACTAATTTTAAATAATTTAAAATAAAATGTGATAAAAACAATAGCTCTGACCTACAAGGAATACAATTTTTAAGTCTATTACCACCAATTGCACAGAGTAAAAGTGGGAGAGGACATGGAAAAGCGAACACTCAGCTCATAGTATTATGCTTTTTCTCTAAAGGGAAACTTTTCCCTGTAGAAATTTTTGCTTACTTCTCTTCAACATTGTAGTAACCTAGATATCAAGATTATTACAAATTTTTGCCATTTATGCAGCATCTCTGATACACTTTAATAGTCTTTAAAAGATGTATGAAATCATGAAAATCAGGAAAATTAACTGAAGGTTGAGCAAATAGAGTGTTTGAGTGAAGGAGGAGACAGCAGCCTTCAATATTCAAGTAGGTTTGAAAGTGACCGACACCTAGCAGCAGATGCAATAGATATCCTACAAGCTGATAGTATGATCCAGGTGAAATTTTCCACACTTCAAGGGAGCATTTAATTCGGGCAATGGTCTCAGCAAAACAGCAGAAGAAAATCAGAAGGGAGCTAAAATACAGGAAACTTAAGCACACTAAATGTTAATGAACTTAATTTCAGTGAATATTTTCGAATTATTCTGTAGCCAATGTAAATCAAGTTCAGAATGTGCAGCATAAGCATTTTATTTTGACACTAGGTAAATACGTTCTGGAGTCACTGAATCTTCACTAAGAGATAAGAGGACTTCAGGCACAAAGTTCTGTCCCTTGTCATCACTAGTAAGGGGAAATCTTCATTTAATCAGGAGCTCTGCTAGAATAAGCCATATTACCTTTATTGATAAAAATGGCATTATTATGATTTACTCATCAAGAGACTTATGCATTGAATATTTGAAAATACTAGAAAAATAATCTGTTTCCTTAGAAATAACCATGACTGAGTGGTTCCAGCACTTCCAGATCCCACATGTGAAACTATCTGTGTGTCTGCAAATGCTCTGAGATTCTCTGTGCAGTGTAACAGGAGTGAGGAGTTAAACAGTGAAGAACACAGAGGCTGTAGTTACACACCTATGGTGGGTGCATATCCACTTTCAGGACTATATTTCTCTCTCTCTTCCAGTCATAACCAAATCAGCTGACACGCCAGCTATCTGTCAAGAATACACACAAAGTGGTGAACACTGTGATATGCTCTTATGGAAATAGGATTAAGTTTCTGAACAGTCTGTAAGGCGCACTCATTGTGGATTTTGCCAATCAGAGCTTTCCACTTGGCATTGACTGCCTCTGTGTAGCTGGATTTTGTCTCATAGCATGACAGCCAAGCTCTGAGTGTTACTGAGCATAAGGGAGCCATTGTAAATACTTTCAATTTGTTGGTAAAGCCACACAAATCCGTACACTTCTGAAGTACTTAAGCACAGGACAGGATGTGCAGGCTCAGAAACAAGGCAGAACCTGAAATACAACTGGAATAGACCAAATGTTCACCAGCAAATAAAACCAAAATGTCTTTTGGCCAAATGTATAGCCAAGAATAATGCATTTCTAAATATATAGTAGTAGCTAAAAGGCCAGAGAGGATGAATAGGAAACAATTCGTTCCCCAAAAGGAAGGAGAAGAAAGCAGATAAATTCTTCTCAAATGAAAGCAAACAGAACAAACCAAGGCTTAACTCACCGCTCCCACTGATGATATCATGACAAAAAGGCAGAGCCAGGAGCCCATTCAGGGGCGATTTGGTTGCATTTCATTAGATCAGGAAAGGTGATCCTAAAAATAAAATGTCAGATCAATATAGATGTATCTTAAAATCCAAGAAAGTGTGAATCACATTCAGATGCTTGAATGGGCTGGTAGGAATTGGAGTTGCCAAACTAAGTGTTCGAGGTTAAATGAAAGTCTAAAAATGACAATAGAATCCACAGAGATTTGGAGTTATCCAGGGCAGAAATTTCAGCTAAGAATGCTAGTTAAAACCATATGAAGATTAAACAGTTTATGCTTGTACAAAATTTAAAAGAAATAATAAACAATCAACTGTTTTATATGATTCTTATAGAGGTGGTAACAATTGATATCCAATTTTACTATAACATTATTTAAATCAAATTACAAAGCCACATTTTTTGATATTTAGCCAAAATTTACAAAAAACTTACATAGATAAAAAACTCCCAATATTTTACATTATATGCAATAATTTTTACTATATAGCATTCAGATCAATCCTACATTCCTAATCCTAACCTTCTGTTTATATCCTGAGCAAGGATAATTTCCTGGTCTCAGATTTTGTTGAATAAACATTAATTTCATCACCAGAACAAATAATTTCCTAGCACTTTTTAGAGAGAACTGTACTAGAACAAATATGAGTAGCCCTTTGTAAGCACTGCTTTTAACATCTGATTTGTTAGCAATGACACTCTTAATATAGGTTTACATTCAAAGTTTTTTATTAGCTTAGCCCTTAAAACTCAAAAAGAAGTAGAAATCAGAAAACATGATGGAAATCTCAGAATTCCTCACTGAAAAAACTCTATGAGAAATACTATTATTATTGCCCTAATCAAGTTGTTGGGCATTTCAAAAATATATCTCTTATGTGGAAGTTAAATAAAAAGTGGTTTTTAATGTTCAAATGCAAAGTGCAAATTCCAGTCTTATATCCAAAAGGAATAATGGAATTTTAAAGTTATATTTAATCTTCATAGAATTGAAAGTATGACAGAATAAAACCAAAACTAACATTTTTTGCAATTTGAAAATTATTTTTAGAGTATTTTGTCAGTTTATTCCCCTTATTCATTTAAAGAGTATGGCAGAGGGAATATATATCTATCATACTGTGTGATTCAGAAAAGGTTTCTATTTGCACAGAAGTAATATCTGCCTGAGTAGCTAAGCACCTGAAACACTGCTGTGTTGATTATTTATTTATTATAAGCCTTTAAGGATGATCATAATCATTCTTCAAAGAGAGTGATTAAGCAGAAGTGCCATTCAAATATACAGGGAATCATAAGAGTAGGCTTTTTATTTCCTAATAATAAGCAATTTGCTTTATTCCCAACTAAGATTTGGAAAGATTATGTTTTCTACAAATAATTTCATTAATATAATCAAGTATTGATATTTGGTTTCAGATAGGAACACACTATTATTCATTATTCATTAATCTTTATTTGCTGTTTGTAATTCTTTATTCTCTAAAGCTAATGATTACTTTCATTTAAGCCGGAAGGGAAGAAAGTAATACACAACATCATTCACCCATGAGAAATAAGAATTATTCAATAGGTTAAACAATCAGTTCATCATTTATTAATTTAGTGATAATTTACTTGTCAATATTAAACAGTGAAACATGCATCTTCCAAAAAAATAAAACAGAAATAAAAGTAAAATCAGAAGTCCATGTGCTAAGAAAAGAGAATTTATTCTTCTTCCTAGATCTGCTGTGATATCAACTGAGATGACAAGCTGAGAAATAGGTTTCTATTCTAATTCCAAAATCTAGATAGTAGAAGTATTAAAGAGGAAGTGTGAAAAAAATTAAAATTTGGAGGCAGAAATAGAAGTAGAAAGTTCCATAACTTTGTGAATTTGTTTTGAATAAACATTCCAAATGGGTTTTAAAAAAAATTAAAAGGAGAAAAAAAGGCAAGTTATTTAATTTGATTGCTTCATTTTCAGATATTGATCAAAAAATAGCATTTAAGTGTTTTAAATAGTTACATTTTTAAATGCTTTGCCTGTTCAACAATACTTCTATACTTTATGCATACATTTGTCTATACAAAGTTCTTTTCAGCAAACCAAAATGGAAGCAAGAAGAAACAAACACAAAAGATAGTCTACTCAGAACTTCTCTGACCCCTGCTACACTCTCTACTCCTACTAAATATTTTTACCTTACTTTCCCTGGTACTCATGAGTTACTCAGCCAGTGCTGACTGGCCTCCCTGGGTATTTTGCTTATGAATTAATAGCAAAGAGACCTGCTGTGTGGAGACATGACTGACTGTACATAAGAGTTCCATAAGCAGAGATGAATTAGAAAACAACATTGCTTTGCTTTTGTCATGCTCCGTCTGTTCAGGTCTGTTTATTTAGCTGAATGCACAAAATAATTTCCACCAGCAAAAGTGCTGTAACTTTGACAAACAGATCAGAAGCCCTCAGTGGTAGGTAAAAGCAGAACCTTCAGTAGCTCTGCAGGGCAGTTGCCCAGACAGCATATGCATCAGCACCTAAGCTTCTGATATGCAAACACAGTCTCTCATTGTTGAACTTTAATATGTTTTTTTTACGAGCTCTAGATCCTTAGCAAAAACTCTTTTCTTCAACATTTCATCATGACCGGAGAGAGTTTTACACTGCAGCACATCTTTTCTTTCACATACATTTCCCCACTGGAGCAAAGGTCTTTCTGACTTCTAATAAGAGCTACATTTCACAGTTTATCCATGTTATTTTCTTTTATTTAGGATAACTCTGAACAACAAAAAGTCTTCTTAGTGGTTCCCATGACAACAACCTTTCACTTACTAATCCTGAACATACGGCTGGAGTAAGGAATGTTTCAGGGAGTTGCACCACTACTTACAGGATGTCAAGTTAACCTTAGAGATGGCTTACAGAGCCCCTCCAATCAGTGGAACAACCCTTAGCCTGAGGGAAACTCAAGCAATTAGTGCAAACACTTCTCCCATTTAATCTAGTTGAGAGATTTCAAAACTATTTTCTACATGCAAGAAATCAATATTGGTTCAGTTGACTCCCTGAATGAGTAGAGCAGAGAATAAAGCGCTAGGAATTTTTGCAAAAAGGTTGGCCAAAAATGTGTTTCAGGAATTACTAATACAATTTTTGTCACAGAAACTTCACCTAAAGATACAAGGAAATCATGGTTTGCAAAGAAAGGAAACTCCATGTATCAGAACAACTGCTGCAGCTGGAAAAAAAAGAGAAAGGTCTTTTGTGCACAAAATCTTTTAGGAAGTATGCAACAGGTCCCAGCCCTGTGATCCACCGGTCCATAAACCTATAACTCTGCAGTCTGTATGGCTTAAGAAAATGTTTCATAAAGTTATTCCTTTCTCATTATCAATATTTCACCTGCACATAGGCTACAAGGCTGACCTAGGTATTTATTAAAACAGAACTTGTTAAGCTTGAAATAAATTATCCTGAGTTTTAGCCAAGAATTTTAGCGGACCAGTAACCTCAGTGGCAACTAACACTGATCAACCAGTTGCATAAGCTTATCTTTATCTAGAGGATTTGATGATTTAATGTGTGGGTGAAAGCTGACCTGAAGCTGAATTTTCAAAAAAACCCAGTACTCTTAAGAAAACACTTTATTAAATTTTAAATGTGAATCAGGGAATATAAATACAATCACTCTCAGATTATTTTCTAATTAATGATCAGCACTTGTAATTCAGAGTGATATTCTCGTCAATAAAAATGTTTAGCATCTGACACCTGGCTCTGAAACAGTGCAAGTTCTGAAATGTGGTTTAATTAAATGATTTTTTTTTGATTTCTCACGAACATCTAAACTTTCATTGTGATGGAATACCTGAATACACAGGAAATTCCTGCAATCAGCATTGCATTGAGTCTTTCAAATAATGGACACAGAGGAACTGTATATAGAAAACTTTGGAGAAGAATACAGTTAATTGGACTAATTAATTTATGCCTTTTTTATTATTTTCTTCCTAATTTAAAAGGGAGCAGGCATAAAGAATAATATTCTTTGTCTGCATTTTTTTGTTGCAGAAATAAAACTGCAACCCATTTTTATTAAGCAGGTCTGGATTCCCATTTGCAAAAGTGAACATAAGTAATTAAAAGAATCAGAGCACATGACTTCCTGCAGAGACAGAAAGTAGCAATGATGATGCAAGAGGCCCTTCCAAATCTGTCTTAAATGTATTTATCTTAACTTAAACATCTTAATTGCACAAAACTGTCTCTATTCCATTCAAACTAGTTGACATGTGTAGTTATCAATATTAGTGTATATACCTATAAAATATTAAATACCTAATTTACTCTAATTTGAACATTGGTTAAAGAAAATGGAAGCTTCTTTTATTGTCTTTGAATGTGGTATATTCACCCTTTACATATAAAGAGCGGATGCCAGTGGTAAGAAGTCAACAGAGAAGCCTGGTAAGCTATATGAGCCTATTGCAGAATTGAATTTCTTTTATGCCTATGAATTAATCTATTCCAACATTTTTATTTAATCATCTCCAGCTCCAGACAGGAGAGATACTATGGATTATCCTTCTGATTTAGGTAAAACAGAACTAATGACAGAAGGTCACTGTTAGGATTCAAAGCCAGCACATGCTCTCACATGTCTGTATCAGTTGCTTTTGGCTAACTTTCAACACAAACCCACCTTTAATTGAACTCTGACAAGGTACCTGATATAACCACAGTTGAATGGATCACTTATCTACAAAGCATTCATGGGATTTCATAATTAGAAACGTTATTTGTTTGTATATGAGCCCTTTGAAGCTAAGTTATCTACAAGAAAATTTTGAAAACTTTTTCCTATCCAATGTCATTTCTAAAATTTGAAGAACAGAGATCTGTAGAGTTGAGTGGAATTGAAAAGAATTAGGTTGACACTCTGACTGTAACTTATATGACTGTGTCTTCCTAAATCCACAGAAGTAATAGCCAAGAGAGTAAACTATTCCCAATTACTTCAGCAACTACTGATACAGAGACCAGAGATAATTGAAATGTCATTATCCATCCAAGAACATATTGCAAAAAAGAGAAAATATTGCAGACAACTACACAAAAGCTAAAGACTATCCTAGATTAAAGCACAGAAAACATCAGATTTGTCAGCCTAAATATTGATTAATCATATTCCATCACATTAAGCTAACTCAAAGGAGCATTGATTTAAAAATACATCCAATACTATTAAAACAAAAAAATACACATATATCCATCGTGAGCATTTAATTTTGAGCACTCTTTTAATATAATCTAATTTATCACACATGTAGTAAAGCAGCATAAGGGTTTGTTTTCCTGATGGGCAAAGCAGATTGCCAGATATGGGGTAGTAGAGCTGAATAGAAATTAACTAATAAAATGTGTTATTTACTATTGCAATTGCCTTTGTAGGTTTTCCAGATTCCAGAATAAAATTTTGAAGAATTTGCACTATATTCAATTGGGATTCAGTGCCAAAATGGCTTTACATTCAAGTTACCATAAAGTGCATATAGAGACAAGATTTGTCAAAACATTTTGAAATCTGTGATGATGTCTTTAATGTATGTCAAACAGGTACTGAACTATGACAAACAAAGTAAAAAAATGAGCTGTGTTTGATGTGCTAAAATGCTGCATATGTATCTAAATAGATCTTAGTATTGAGCTGATTCTCTGCAAGACTGTCATGAGCAAATGTAAATAGCGATTATAAAATACCTTCAAAAATAAAATCAGAACACTGGGATTTAAAAGTATCTTCTCTTTCCCATCAGTGACAAATTTTCCCATTGGAGTTTACAGAGTTAACTGTGAAACTGAGGGGCATTATCTTTGTAATTTAGCATTTCCCTGCTAATAGTGCTGTCTTTTTAAAGTGGCAAGATGCAGTACCAGTGCCTGAATGCCTTGTCTTTTACATCTAGTCTTGAGACACAGTTATGAATAGTATCCTAAGACAATTTTTAGAATGTGCATTTATCATTTTTGACTAATCCTTTTTATTCTCTTTTGTGGTCAGAAAGGTCACTACTATGTAATGGTGTATTTTTCTACCATCTAGATAGAATATAGTTGGAAGAGATATAGCTTTTATTTTCTTTCTAGGACTATAAAAGCACATCCAATTGCAAAATTTCTTTCTATGATGAAGAATTTAGAGTGTTTACTTCATATAGTGAACTAAGAATATCAACTCATCACATAGCAGGAAAAAGGTTTATATTTTATATAATAGCAAAAAAATTTAATGTCTATAGGGGATCAGAGCCACTGAGGGTATAATTCTAGTTTTTCAATGGAAAAAGTAGAAAAAGAAAATTTAACTCAAGACTGACTTGCAAATGAAGACTAATGGTCAGAGTAGGAATATATTTATAAAGAGACATAAAAATAATCTTGAGCCAAGAACATACTGAGGCTACATTCCTAAAGAGACCCTCCTGGAGAAATTGTACTTCTGATATCTTGGTGTTACTCCCTAGAACCAAAGGGGTCTTCTTGCTTTGCCCTAATGTGATAAAAGATGATATAAACTACTATATTCCTCAAAATTATGACTCTTGGCATGCAAAATCTGGGATAGACTGAAATGTGGACTGCTGATTTATTACTATTTCAGACTATTTTCCTTATGTTCTCTATTTCTGCATTTCTCTTGTATGCATTCCGATGTAGTATTACATCATGAGTTTTGAGGGCAGTCCTCTGCCACAAAACAAATTTTTAAGATCTTGTAGCTGGCAGGGAAATAAATCAGATTAGCAGGGAAGCTATATCTTTCCTCTTGTAAAAGAAATTTTTGAGTATCATAAAAACCAGATGAGTACTCAATCTGCATGAATTCAAACTAATTAATACACCATTCCAAGAGCAAATGTTACTGATTGCACATTTGACTTTGAACATTCAGCTGGCTTTCCATACTACTTCATGCATGAGGACTTCACATACTAATTAGATCTGTATTATCTGAAGTTTAAAGAGATTTAGTACTGAATGTATCTTTTGTGCTGGGATGTTGTTGATGCATATACACTGCACTGAATTTCTGTAGTAATTCTAAATTTCTGAGTTGTAGCTCATTTTGAATAATTTCACTGAAGCTATATTTCATGGATAGTAGGTACAAGACTTTCTTTTGAACTCAGATACTTCTTAATAACTAACTGTTAGCATGAAAAATTTTCATGAAGAAAACCCTAATTCAAAAATTGCATTTAATTTTACTTTTTATTTAATTTTACTCACATTTCATTATATTTTTCTTTACTAAACCACCAGGTATTTGTTTCTTACACACTCATAAATTTTTCAAAGACTACCAGAAAGAATATAGTACTGGGTCTTTTTTAATTGTGCTACTTTAGCCAAAAAGAAGAGAGTGACATCAGAAACCAAGTTGTTTAAAAAAAATTAAAATATTAAAAAAGCCTAGCAGCATTGCAAAGAGATATCTGGTCCCACTGACAGAAGCATCAAAATGTCTCCTTATCCAAATGAAACCAGAATTTTGTGTTTTCTATCCTGTGTACTTTTTGACATTGTTGGTCAAATACAAATAAAGCATAACTGATTTTCTATTAATGTCTTTTCAAGGTATAAATGGGAATACAACAGATAGCTGTATATCCAAAAAAGTTATACACTTAATTCCTTAATGAACAAGACATACTCAACCTCTCTGGGATAAATATTTCATTAACAATTTGAATAGATTTTGCATGAAGCTAGTCAGAATTATCAAAAATTTGGGCAGAATAATTTGCTCAAGCTTGTCTACAGCATTGCTGGAGAATCTGTAACCAAAACAAAGTAGTATCCTGTTAAGTCCTTGATATATTCTTCAGGAATCTTGGGAATACTTAAATGCAAATCTCATTTAAAAAATAAGATTCTTTAGGCAAGTGTGCAACTGATTATGTTTATTATCAATTAGAAGAGTAGTCAGACTTATCTCCATTGATCTTCAAGAAACAGACATTTTTGATTAAGATATCACTGTCTGTTGGAGGAGCTGGCATCTGGATCCTGCCACAAAACCTGTTTTATGTTAGTCCAATTGTTTAAATAGTGCTTTCATATATATTAATATTAATTTGCCATGGAACTTTCAAAATGATTGGGCAGAAACTTCTTTGAAAACAAATCTGCATGTAGTTAGATCATGAAAATGTTTAATCATCTGTAAGTGTTTTCATTTCAAACTTTGCTAGAATCTGGCCGTAATTGTTACATGATTCTCCTTAAGGTATAATTGGAACTCTGTACTGAGGCTGACTGAAACCATTTGAGAACTACTGTAAATTATTAACAAAGGAAGGAGCTGCCAAAGAACACACAGCCCAGGTTGGCCATAGAGGCAAATCCCCAGGCTTTGAAGATGGCCATGCTTGTCAGATGAGTTCCACAAGTCATATATTTTTAATGGAAATGCAAAAATTCTTTTGTGTACTGGGTCAGGAAAGTGTAGTGTCTGCCTATCTTATATTCAAGTAACATCTTTTCCAATAAAAGATATTTGTCTTTGACAAAAGACTCATTTTCAGAAGACAGAGAAAATCATTTTAGTAGGGAAGTCTGCATTTTCTGTTTCCTTATATTTTTCACAGATAAAAATATATGTGAGCCACTGCAGGTGCTGTATTATATAAATATGGGTTTATTCTTCTAGAATATCCAATTCTTACAACAAAATTTGGATTTATAATTTGGTTTTGCGTCTTTGAAAGACAACAAGAGTTTATTCCTAATTTGTAATTAATTAAATAATCTTATAAGTTATTTTGTCTAAATTTATAACTCTGGATCCAGAACCTGGCTCAGGATTATCTTCAACTTCTTTTCTGTCAAATTGCAGTCAAAATGCTGAATGAAAGAGCAATGATTTAAGATAGATGATTTTACTCAGAAAATTTTGCAATAATTTGAAAGCAAATGTATTTTGGACTGACTCACTGTTAAAAGTTTTAAAGATTGTCACAAAATTATAACCCTGTGATGAAGCTACTGATAGGAAAATGATAATTTTTCTTCAACTCTAACCATAGATATTTGTTTCTCTTCCTTCTAAAGTTTTAAACAGTAACAGAAATATACATATTTACAGCAAGCAAGCTTGGCACATAGGTCAAGTCAGCCTAGAGGCAAGTATATGTTGCTGCTTATGATGTACTAAATCTGTGGAAGCAAATATGTTTGGAGCCTTTTTGATGATTAATGCTTTTTGCCTTTCTCAATTTGCACAATGCTGCATAGTTGAAGGAGAGTCGTAGTCACTTACTGAAGAGAATGTGCAAAAAAATTATACACCCCAGCAGGCATATACCCTTTTGGGAGAAGCAGAACAATAGGTGTGTATGTGAAAAGGCCTTCATCCTAAATCCAAGAAATGTATGGAACACAAGATGAGGAGTGGATTCCTATTAGAAAGACATTTACAACATCTACTTTCTAGCAAAGTAACCTTTTCCATAGCTGCAACTTTTTTGTTTAATGAGCAGAATTGGGAAACCAAGGACCTGAAGATCTTTTATGGAGGCATGTCCAGTAAAATACTATATATAGGTCTGATTATTGAGGATCAATGGTCAGGCTTTGAACTACCTTCTGGCTTTCCTCCCAAAGCTAAAAATACAGCCAACCCCAAGTGACAGAATAGATTTTCAATCATGATACTCATTTACATCTTCTGAGCCTCTGATTTTTCCTTTAGATCAATAAATCTTTATTTAGTATCCTCACAGTAGAGAACAAAATGTGTGAAAAATAGCCGTGTTCAAATATTTAGCTAAAAGTGTCAATCAGATACATTCCAACTAGCATCAAGATAACACACGTGAAGGTGCATGAATCAATTTCTCTGCAGAATGGCCTTCCTAGCTTCACTTAACATTGCAGATAATCTAGGATATGACAGAATTACTCTAATGACACATAGGTACTGTTACAGTTCTTGACAAATTTTCAGTAGAGGATACAGCTAATGGTTCATGATTGTCTATCCCTTGCCCACTAGAAACTTCTGCTAGCAAATATTCTTAATATATAATGCAAAATTCTACAGAAATGTAATTTTTTTTAATTTGGCAGTACTATTTGTGAACGATTCGTTAATAGTTTTGATTGCAGAAGTTCTCAAGTACTCAATTATCTACTTGTTCAGAGATTATTTTATACAATTATCTCCATATTACATAAGTATGATTATGTGACTAAGAAGCAATTTTTAAACTAAAAATGGCACTTCAAAAATTGTGAAAATGTGACTGGTAATTCAATATTTACTATTTTGAGGAAAAATAAATCTAAAAGCATTAAATAATTTAACATATTTCAGAATCTCTAATCATAACCACTTCAGTGATACCACTAATCAGAACCTTCCTACCATATAATCTTACAGTTCTACAGGTGGAGAGTTCACTCTGGACTTCAAGAAAAAAATGTGCAATTCCTTGCTGTGCATCAGGGGACCTAATTGTTAATTCTTTGTTTCAGCGGCAGCTCATATCTATTTATTCCCTTCTAAATGGTGACATGGTTTTTAGCTACTTTTATGCCTTTATTTATATAAAGGGAATCTGTGGACTTAGAGAGGCTGCCCTTCTAATAATGTGTAACCTGAAACTTCTAAATAACAGCAGAATTTCCATAGTACTCCCAAAGATAGTAGACATGGAAAGAATTTACTTCACAATTTTCCAATTATTTTCATTTTTTAGTCAAATTGTTGCAGCAGAAATACTCCAATCTGAACAGTAATGACAGTACATAATGTAATGCAGATATATTAATCATCATTGAGACACTGATGAGGAGGTAGATGGAAATAACCATTGACTTGCTATTAATGCTATTGCAAAGGATAAAAATAATCCTGTGAGTTTATAAAAATCATTTGAAGGGATGGGAAAGCTAACTGAAAAGCAGATCTTAGAAGGTATTTCAGTTTCAAGAGGAATGTTAAGGCAGAAAGAATTTTGATGCCACCACTGACAGGACTGAAAGAATGGAAGAGGAGGTTTAGGCTGGATATCAGGAAAAGGTTTCTCACCCAGAAGAAGGCTGGGCACTGGAACAGGCTTCCCAGGGACGTGGCCCCAGCACCAAGCCTGACGGAGTTCGAGAAGCATTTGGACAATGCTCCTGGGTACATGCTTGACTCGGTGTATCCTGCAGAGGGCCAGGAGTTGAACTCGATGACCCTGATGGCTCCCTTCCAATTCCCTTTCTTTTTCTGTAATTCTATGGTTCTGTAAAGTCCAACCTGCTTCTATTGCAGAGAATCACACCAAATAGGCTGTTTACTAAACTTTCATAATTTCAGCTTAGAAAAAATTAGGGGTTTTGGATCAACTGTTTGAAAGGCTGTTTCAGAACTTGATTGTTGCTGTGATTATATACATAACTGTTCCTTTTGCTGTTGATGTTGACATCGGCTGTTTAATTTTCTTGAACTAGAATGGCCAGAATGGTATTTAACATTTCACATCAAGTGTCAAGAGTGCTTTGTAAGTGAAAAACATTTTAGAATATCATTTGTTTTTTTATACAGCTTGTTTCCTAGCTAGCTGCTAGATTTGCATATTGCCATCTTTAGTTATGTTGGAAGACATTATACATACTGGACCACTTGAGCAAAACTACTTTATGGAAGTAGACTAGAAGTTGTTCCAAGGTTAAAAAATCATTTCCAAACACTACTCATTCCATAGACTAGTATTGCACCAGTGTACATTTGTGAATAGTTCTCCAGTGCCATTTAAACACCTACTTAACTGAGGTTTTAGTATTGTAGTACTCCTCTTTTCACTGTCATATCTACTTCTTTGATCAATGCAGGAAGCTTCATAAATGTAGATAACAGATTTTCCAGACATTTTGTAATTTGCATTGCAAAATGGGCTGTCATAATTGCTTCCTTGACAGTAGTTTCTCATAACTTATGTCTTGATATATAATGCATATCCTGTAATGCATTTCAACTAATCTGTAACTGTTACAGTCATCATCTTGAAACACTGTCACAGTGCGAATTGCTTTTAAGGCTAAAAGAAGTTTTCTGTTTCAAAATTGTGTAGTATTACACTAGGTAGAATTGTTTTACAACCAGACCTGCATAAACCCTGTGGGTATCAATGAAAGAAATCAAAGACTAATTCAAAATTTACAGTAATTTCACGATTATAAGCTGCACCTGATTATAAGCCGCACTACTGGGGTAGGCTGGATTCTTCAATGAAAAATGTGCGGCTTATAATTGTGAAATTACTGTATTTTCCTGATGTTAGTAGAATATGATTGATGTCAACAACTGTTACAAAATTAAAGTTTTACATTTGTCTAGAAAGCAGTTGACTTCTGACATCTGTTAATATTATCATTTAAGGAATGAAACACACTGCCTTCACAAACAAAAGGTAATCAAAAGGAACAACTGATACACAGCTGAGGCAAAGCTAAAGCTGGACTTTCTTATATTGCCAAAGAAATGGTCAGTGCTGGCAAAAGAAATTGACCCTGTATAACTTATTTAATAGGGTAACTAGGGCTAGCTGTTTCTGAAAACGTATCTTTAACGATAAACAGCTTGCCAGTCATACTGAGACAAAAGGGCTTGTACTCACTCTGCTTCAAGTGCTTATTCTTGACCCCAGGTTTCTCATTTAACACAGTGGGATAGGTGTCTCTCTAGTGATCTGGAGTACAGAGGAGAATTGATTTAATATTAGCCAGCCAAAAAACAGTTTAATTTTAGTTCACTTGGGTTTCACAGTCACACAATCATGTATTTGTATAAAGAAATGAACCGAATGAAGTGGAAATGAGCAGCCCAAGACTGGCCAGGACTGCTTTTGTTTCCAGGAATGCTGGCTTACCTTGATATAAAACTTCTGCAACATTTAGCCTTTAGCTGCACTGCCCAAAACTTCTGTTCACATAGACTAATCCTTGACATTTTTAATACTGTAAAGATGTACCAGAAATATTAATGGAAAATCTTTTGATAAAGGAGATATTTCTAACGATGATCAATGGTTACCTACCAGCGATTTCTAAACACATATTCATGTATGATGATTGTATACATTTTTAAGTAAATTTGACCACTCAGTATTCCTATACTTTGTCACTATATAAGAATAATAGCTTGTGGATTCAGGCAGCCTGAAGCTTCTCTCATCCTTCTTTCACTGTCACCAATCTGCCTACTCTTGAATGAATGCAATTTGTACTGGCTGGCACTGGATACTGGTTTCATTCATCTGTATTTACAATCTTTTCTCCACTTTCAAATGTGGTAGAGACAGAATAACTAAAAGTGTTCTCGGCCTCTTGTGGTACAAAACTGAGATGAAAACATATTTTAAAGAAAACAAAAATTACATTGGATTGACAAAATGCAAATCTAGGCTAAGATGGAGGCAATAGCATGAAATTAAAGTGTTAACTAGGGAACAAAAGCCTTGATTCAGAAAAATGCTTACAGTCTCCCTTTGTGTATGTCTGCACATCTGTCTTACAGACACCTCTCTCCCTCTTAGCCCTGCAGCATCAGCTTCATCAGTGGCTCCCTCAATCATCATTTTTTCTCTGAAAATTCCCACCAACCTAGCACCTTGCTAGCTTTAGCTGGTGTAGCAATTGTAGCCATAGGGTTTCTCAATTTGCTATACAGAGTAGTTCTGAGCACTGAGATAAATCATAGTGATAAGATGCAGGCTGCTGCTCTTCTGTAGCATCTCATGAAGGAGCTGCTCCAGCATTAGAGCAAAGGTTAAACAGTTAGAAAAATGTTAAAGAAATACCTTTCTCCCAACTATGTGATTTGGCTTATTTTTAGGTTTGGGCACAAAAATTATTCATTTTCATTCCAGAGAGCATATTACTTTACTTAATATTAGAATAACGGCAACGGTACAGCTACTTTCAATGACTTTATTCTTTCTTGCACAATATCTGCTGTGTTCATTTTAAAAGAAAAATTATTATATTTAAATTGGGTAGTCATTTTTTGTTGTCCTTTATTTGACAAGAAAATAATTGCTCTTACCATGTTTTTGTACAACACTGAAATAAAATAAAGTCCATTTACATTAATTTTTCTTGTGGCAAGAATTTCATTCTTTTGTTCAGTACTTTGCTGGATTTTGTAAGCCCCCTTTCCCCAAGCATCTCTCTAATTGCTTATTGTGGAAAATATTTTTAGTTTTATTTGAAGATATTAAAACCAGTAGTCTGCATAGAGAATTAAGTAAATTTTGGTTAATAATACCGTATTAAATAGCTCTTTTAACCCCAGTAGTTATTAAAAGAAGTCTAATGTAAATGTGGCATTTAATTTGTTAGCATGATTGAGTATGTATTTTTACTTAAGACATATACTAATTGGCAGGAAAATTTGGAAATACATAGTAGCTTGGTGTCTAGTTTTTTCAGCTTCCGTAGCAAAATAATTGAGGGTCAGACTTAATTTCCATTTTAGAAATTTAATTCCACCTTCAATATGCTTTTGAAGTTGTATTTAGATACCAAGTTAAGTGTGAACGTTGACAGTGACAGGTAGAGGCAAAATGAGCTTTTCTTCCATCATTCAGCAGCAATGGTTTCTGGGTACATATATGGATAGCCTGAAAGGATTATAAATGCCATTTGATTTACTAACACTACTAGAATGATTTTTTTTAATTGTAGTGTTGTTCTTTGTAGTGTTACTCTCTTTCTTCACAGGATTTAAAGGCAACATACATATGAGTCAGATATAGTCCATAAAAAGTGAAAAGTATTATTTAGAAGCAGCAGCTACCACATGCAAGTAGCCAACGATTTCAGCAGGTTCCTGCTGAAAAAAAACAGTTGTCTGGCTAGAATTCTTCTGTGATCTGTACTTTATGGACTAAAGGCGATTGCTTTGGTAAAAGTTATTTGTGTATTTTAATAATATTAGAATACAAATATTTAGCAAGTACTTATTACTTTCTCAAATACTGTAATCAAAACAAGGTAATGAAAAGACATAGCTGCAGGAAAAAGTAAATTGGAAGGCAATTTCTATAAGTACCAAACTGAACAGAAAATATTGTTGCATATGCTACATGAAGTTATTGGGTAATGCAACTCTTCCAGAGTTACTGCAAGTCTGAGCTGTTGCAGGTGCAGACAGAACAACCAGCAGTGGAACTTTCTCCACATAAAACTACATTTTTAATTTATTCCTACTACATTAGTAGCTATTTAAATTTAGGTTCCCATTGAGGCAGTCAGTCAGGGATCTACCAGTCATGGGTCAAAAGTAATATGGTTTCCTTCTTGATGTGTGGAAGCCAAAGTATTGGTATGGGGGTAGAACATGATACTGCATAGCTGTGTCTCAACCCAAAATATAGGAAAATGTTTCAATCAAGGTAAGTATCTACCTAGAAAGTCGGTAGTAATAGCAAATAAATTTTACCAATATCTTCAAGCCAAGTTATGCTGTGGCTTAAACAAAAACAAAAAAGAGGAGTCAAACTGCACATTCTAGTGTATATTGCATTTGTGGAGATGCTAAGCTTTGGTGAACCTGCACCACATCCCACATTCCATGGGAAGGGCTGCTGTTGGCACTCCAACCACTGAAGCACCACAAGGCTGACAGGCAGCTCCTTTTAGCCATGCCAGTGTCTTTTGGATATATACTCAGATTTCTGTTGCTAAGCACTCAGCGTAGCTCATACTCATATAAGTCATGACTGTTTGATTCTGACATTTTAAATAATCACCTGAGACATGAAGCTATGTCAAAACCATCCAAAGTACACATTTTGATAAGAAGAATGTAGATCACTTAAAATTACTCAGCACAAAAAGAAAAAAAATGCTAGTTTATCGACAACCAGAGCAGTAGGCTTTTCTGTTATTGCATAAAAGAGAAAGGGAAAATAATAACAAAGTAAAGTGGGGCAGAATCCTAAAATTTAATAAAACTATTGTTGACAGTAGTGTCTGGAAACATGGTCTTACAAAAGGTGTGTTGTGACTTTTACCCAAACATGCTTTCCCATCTATGTAGTGTTAAACACATTGAGATGTAAGTGCCTGGAATTAAACCAGACTTTCATATCTACTGAATAGTTAGCCAAAGTATTCTTAGGTATCACAATAAAAAAGAAAAACCCCTTCAACCACTAGTGTAAGCAGGAAAAACATTAATGTTTTCACAGTCTGAACTCCTTCCCATTTCAAAACAAGACTGTTAAATGGCAAAGGCAAAGATCTGCTGAAGGGTTAAACAGAGCTGAAGACTGGAAACATGCAGTCACACATGTTTATGTGTATTCAGCTCAAACCATCTGCTGTTCATATGTGGAAGTTAGTAAATATGATATTGCATCATAGCAGAAGTTCTTGGGGGCAGGATAATGACTGTTCAAGATCAACCTGTTAGAAGAGGACCAAGCTGTATAGCAGATAAGGAAAAAATAATCCACAGTATATTTAGGAATCTGAGACAACAGAAGGATAAAAGAGCAGACGGGTGATTTTACCAGTTAACTGCCATTCACTGAACTGTCATTATTTAATTGTAATGAGATGTTCAGGCAAACTCTTAGCTATCTGCATCATTTGTGAAAATACCACTTCAAAACAATGTCTGAGTTTTAGACACCGTACTCTGAGTTCTTTCCTCTGAGGTACTTATTTTTAACTTTTCAAACTATCTACACAGGTAACAGGAAAGCAATTTAAATTTTTAGCTAGTACTTTGTACTTTGTACCTGCATATATTGGAATTTAAGAGGGTAAGTACTGTTACTAATAGAATATTTTATTTCCTAACATTTCTCCAACTTTTCTAGGAGAAGGATGAATATATGCTTTTATTCTACGATTCTTCTTTCAGCCAAAGTTTTGAACTTTGTCTGGCACCTAGAAAATTATCAAGGAAATTATTTCTGGCTCCATCTCATGAAACAGATGAGAAACTTTGTTAGTTTAATTGATTTGGAGGATAATTTTTATTTCTTTTTTCAGTGGAAGGGAAAAGATTGGAGGACAAGGTACATTGCATGTGCCACCACCGTTTCTTTTCAGTAGCATGACCGGTTTTCTCACATTGGCAGAAAGCACAGATGTTATGCTGCCCCTTAGGGAACATTCTGTCTGTAGTAGAGGCAAAATTTCAATATATCTTGACTGTGTAGAAGATTCTCCTTGTGTTTCCTGAGGGTGTGAATAAAGCTGAATATTTCTGGCACATGAAGTTGCAAAGGGAAAATTATAAATAATGATGTATTAAATAGTGCTGGAAAACTTAAAACAACCCTGTCTGATTCAGAAAAAGAATGCAAACAGTAATTCACGTTTTGTATCTTACTGTATGACAATAGCAGATCTGCAATATTGTGCTCCATCCAGTGCAGGCAAAAAAGTATGAAGATTTCGGGACTAGAAGGAATTAGACATAAATTAATGTTTACCAAAAAAATATGAAATTGTCTTTCTCTTCATTAAATACCATGTCAGCTTATAAAAGGCTAAGAGGCCTTAGCCATTTCAAGACCACATTTTGACTTCCCACCCACAGCATTCTAAGAAACTAGGAAGAATTCTGCCTCCGCCACTTGAAAAGATCCATTCATATTGGATGATACTAGTCCAAAGCATCCTAGCTGCAAACTGCAACAGAGCACCCATGCACTGGACTGGACTGGAGCTCTGATAGAAACACTTTAATTACAGCTGATAAAACAGTGATATTTACTCTTCTTCTTATGGATGGGAAATAAAGGCAACAACAAAACAGAAAAAAAACCCAACTTACTAATTTTGTTTTAGGCAAAAGGATAGAATTAGTGAAATAGAAAGAACACAAACATCCTTTAGCAAGGATGTTTAGAAGGTATTCCTACCTTCATTTCCCCATCTTCTGATTATTTCATCAAGGCATAACCCACATGATATTTCTGCTGGAACAGGTCTGAAGATCACAGTCTAGTAAAAAATTAGTCCTCAAGTGTTTTGTACTATTCTTTGCATTTCTGATGTACTAAACTATTAGATAAAGATCTCTGTTATATTTCATAAGATATTTATAAATATTCCCTTTAATTACATTTTAATAGAGCTTCAAAATTTCCAGCAACAATATATGCACATATGTTACTTTAGACAACATATGTTAATTTAGACTGTGCAAGCAATATACCTCCTCATTTTCTAGTGCATAATTTTCTAGTGCTAGTTTTTGGCTTCTGTCAACTTTTATACTAGTTAAATATTTCATAGTACTCTTTCAAGTGCAAATGTATTCCAAAAGTGTAGTTCAGACAGACAACAAATGGAAACAAAAGATCCTCTACACCTATCCACCTCATCTCCCCAGTTAGTGTAATTTCAGTCTACATTTTGGGCACCATTTACTGCTCTTGGTCTTCTGACATACTTTGACGTCAAATATTTTATACCCCTGCCATTAAAGGACATAACGAATGACAGAATGAAGCTCTCATGCATGCCAGTATCTGTCTGTGGGCTTACGCTACTCAAGCACTTGCATAGTTATGCTACTTAAAGCCTCCTCTCATAGGAAAGCATTACATGCAAAATTCATTTGTAGTTCCACATCCATAATATCACTAAAAGGAGCAGGACTTCAGTCTTTGTCAAAACTTGGCATAGAATAGCATTTCAGATATCATTTGTGATAGTAACAAATTAAAACAAGACTTGTATTTTACATGGCAACAAAACTCGTGAACTAGTTTCTGATGTTTCTATACTATCACTGGTGTCATCCAACAGCAGAACTTTTAAAAACTAAAATGTATATAACATAGTCTAAAATACTGGTGATTAAAACCTTGCCATGATGATTATTTTAAAATACAATTTAGCAACAAGTGAATGCCAGCAAGTGCCTAAATGGGGATTTTACTACATGCATTTTACTACCACTTAAAGGAAACCTCATGGGCAAATAATATCATTTTCAGATTCTTTGGGGAGGTATTATCATGAAAGCATTTCTGTGGTCTGTTGTACCAGCTCACAAATATTTCTTTAATGGCAATTCAAACAAGGCAAAATAATAACCTGCAACGTGTTTCATTAAATTAATATTAATTTGTAATAGCAAATTCCAGCAAAGCATAGAAATCGAGTTCATGCTAACATGAGTAATGGATGGATTAGCAGACTATATTTTGAGTTGGATCTGAACTGACTTTTTACTTTGCAGACACACTTTAATCTTGATTAATGTTTACCTTGGTTAAGGCAATAGGCTTTGGCAAGGAAGAGAGAGGATTTTCTTTTCTTTTCCATTGACTTTTCCAGACATCTCAATCTGTAATGCTTGCTAGACTTCCCTTTGAGCCTGAGAACTGTTGGCTTGCAGAAGATGATGTGTTCTGCTCTTTTTTCTCACATAAGATTGATTTCTACTTTCAGTCACATCTTTGGTTCCCTTGCTAGTTATGATTTAGCGAAATTACTCTATCTGCTCTTCTTGGGTGTCAAATGGCAGCGCAGAGTTGAAAGGGAGTTTTAGAAGTCCATTGCAAGTAGCAGCACAAGATTAGCCAGAACACACAATAAGCTTGAATATGGGAAGAGTAATAGTGTACCACTTCAAAAGTACGTAGACTTGCATTTTCTGATGTGAAATAAATAATGTGTTCCAAAGACTGTGTATACTCATTTTAAAGTCATCCTGCGCTTGAGCTTTCTGACTTCAGAGTTGCTCAAGAAAAGAAAATAGCCTGAGTTTTGCAGAGAGAGAATTTTCACCCCAATCAGGACTGTTTCCCCAGTTAAGGGATGTGAATTTGGGCATGTTATTTACAACTGTACAGCACAGATGCAATCTATTAAAATCATTGTTTTGCTGCTAGTCTCAGGTACGCAAATATTATAAAACTGAAGAAAGCCCAAACACACAGTGCAACTACAAAATATAGTCTGTCTAAAAGAAACTAATGTAAAACTTCTCAGAAAGGAGAAAATCAAAGGAAAAAATTTAATGTTTAATAAACATAGTCCAAATTTATACTTTCCCACCCAGAAGAAATGGGAAAAAATATTTAGACCTATATCAAAACAATGCATAGAGAATGATTTAGTTTCCTCAGCCATTCTAAGTTGGGTGGTTTAGGGTTTTTTGAAACATTTGTACAGTACTTGGCCAATTCAAAGAATTGCTACATTATAAGATATTATATTATAAGATATTATGGGAGATGAAGCACAATCACAGAATCCAGCAAATAGAAGGAGGGAATAAATAAACTACAACTTTCATCTGGCCCTAGTTTAGTATTTCCCATTTAAAAAGAGTTTTCGCCCCCCCACAATAAAAAAAAATTTTTGTTACTTTTTTCTGGTTTTACTTCCAAGAAAAAGTAAAAAAGTTCTTCTTATATAATGTCATAAAATTTTTACATTAATCAAACTATAGATGAATAAAATTTCATTTCTCTCAAATAAAGTATTTCTGTAATAACTTTCATCCAATCTTTAGCCTAGTTTGGAGTCTCAAAAGAGGGATCCAAAGCAATTGTGACATTGGTTTTGAAAATGCACAGCATAGGTATGAAATCCTGTCTCACATTTGCACAGATCAAGAGCAACTCATTCAAGATCTGTATTAAGGAAAAGAAAATCAAGTTCATCATTTGGATGCTGAAATTGATTTTTAAAAAATTGAATTAAATTTTCTGCTGCATAGACACCAGTGGACTTGATTTAATATCACTTTTCCCTGGGGCACAAAGCGTGACTTCTTCTGAGTTAAGGGAAAGCTACAGTTTCCTTACATTCAGATTTATATCAACATATGGAATGAGTTGTAAAGATAAGCAAAGAGATTGGAGTAAACACATAGAGTCGTACACCGAAATTCAGATACTCTGGTGATAACATGGCACAAAGGTACTCAGGGATGGTGTGGTCACAGTCCTGACTCAGAGAGTGAGCCTCACCAGGCTGTGGTGGCACTGAAAACAGGGAGGGCTTTTCCCACCTTTCTCTGCCTTTCTTGAAGTCAATACATGATGAAAGTAGAAATAAAAAATGAGGACCAAACTCCTAACTATAAGTTTTTCAAAAGTAGGAAAAAACAGGGCAAGAATACAAATTTGACTTCAAATTACATGTTTGTATGTATGGATTTTTTTCCGAAAATTTTTTTTTTAATCTTCAATAATTTCTCATATTCACAAGGGGCTTTGTAAATTCTTCGGTTCTTCCACTGTCATTTCAGATATCTGCACAAAGCTAAGATTTTAATTGCAATGTCTAAATAATATAAACAAAGTAATGCACAAAGTACAAATTGCTGACATATTCAACAGGATACTTAAGTCAATGGGACTTCTCACAAGCTAAAAAATTGTCATCAGCTTAAGTGTCCAGCTGAATCATAGCCAATGGGTTTCATTATACTCTTTATTAGTTTTATCACTTTGACCTTTACTGCACAGTAAATGTTGCCCTTCTTGTGGTATTTATAACATGTTCTATGCCATACTTGCAAAGGAGATTATCACAGATTTATCTACTGCAATTTGAAAAGGATGAGCTTACAATAGACTGTAATGATTTCACCCCACAGAAAAACGCATATTGCGTATATTAAAAAATTATTATCTTAAAATAAATAGATCATTTAAATATTATCAGAAATTACATGAATAGCATGTAATTTACAGACTTTAATTTCTTGCTGTAAAGGTGATTCAATCAGCACATAAAATCTGTGCAACTCATTAAATCTTAGAAAATAATGCAATCTCAGGCATTTAAGAAAATAAATCTGGCGTTCCTTTACCAAACTTTAATGTTACAATGAAGCTACATTGTGAAGTTCTGACGGTTATTTTCTGCACTCTTGTTTCTTATTATTATTTTACTGTTCTTTTTTTAACTGTTCAGTTTTGCATATCATTAATAAATTATTCAAGAATCCATATAGGGTATTTAACTATTACCTATTAGGACCAGTTTCCCTGAGATCCAGCTATAAGATGTAGAAGATAATTTAGAGCAACTGAAGTTAAGTTCTGTTTCCAGTTCCTCATCATAAATGCTCTCTTGTCTTATTATGATGAATAATTTGCTGATTCTATGGAACACTCCTACAAAGTTAGAGTTTTCAAAGAAAAAAAGTCAATCTAAAAATGCGAGCTGAGCGATGCAGCTGTAAACATGACAGTTACCCAATAAAAGATATCAGGTGATCTCACTTTTGATTACAGTGCTTTGCGTGTAGTGTGCGCACTGGGCATATTTTCAATATGTGTAATTTCAAGGGCACTGTACAGGTAAAACACGGAAGTCCTTAAAATTGCCAGGCACCAATTTGCATGAATTAAGTAGTTACATGAAAGTCACACATCTCTACTTTTTATCAAGTTCAATAGAAGCAACAAATCTAAAATGGAGATGCTTGGAAAATACTAGTAAGCATTTCTCAGTTGCTAAGGGTCATCAGTTTAACAAGCTGAAAGATAACCAATGTCTAGAGTTATTAAACTTCCAAATCAACAAGGTTTAAATTCAGCAAATAGATTATTATGAGATATATATGCTTTGACTTATATTTGACAGGTTTCTGCTAAAGGATATTTTCAAGACTGGATAGATGATGACTTAGCATCAACCTTTTCTATTCTTAATTATTAGCCAGGATTTTACTACAATTTAGCCCATTAAAAAAGAACAAAATTATAAGCAGAATTCATTTCTCATACAGATACTTAAATAAATTATTAAAGTTATGTTAAGAACCAGCACATGGAACATGCAGTTTGACAAGAGTGGGCTGTGGCTGCGAAGACTGCATCATTTAGTATTATAAATTCCATTTTGCACTCTGCCTGAATCATTTTATGTCTTAAGCAAGTTACTGAAAGTCATTTGAAATAGATGTCCAAGGAAGGCTGATGGACTGTTACAGGAAACTGGAAGTCAAGATGGCAAACAGAAGGCCTTAAACTCTGAGTCTTATTCAGTTGTTTTCTTATAGAAAGGTTCATGAGTGGGGTGAATGTGCCATAGCCTCCCACAAGAGTATAAGACTTTCTGTCAGCCGCAACCAAAGTTTCATCTTCCAGGAAACCTTAGAAAACATATTTCAGGAACGATTGTATTCATTTGCAAAAATATTCATTTGGGCTTGAAATGATTTTGCACCAGAAAATCCTCTACTGCATCTATATTTTTTCTTTCCTCTCTTGTCGTAATAGTAAATCAGAAGTCGAAACTGTGTGTGCTGTGTAGTAAACTTGACAAGAGATGCTCAGGGATGTACAGCCTAATAGGATTTCTTAGGAAGCATGCATATGTGATAGAAAGGAAAAGCAGCAGACAGAGCATTTCCTGAAGGAGAGCCTGAGTCAGTAGCTGTAGGGTTTGCAGAGACAGGACTTTGGAATCACACATTGTGCTTATGTGGATTGAGCCTGGATGTGTGCTCCAAACTGGATGCCACCCAGAAGCAGCTGAAAAGAAAAGCACAATTTTTAAACTTGAAAAACAAAACTGGAAAAATAAAATCATGATAAGCAAGCTGAAACACTGTGTGAAGATTTTCAAAAGTCCAGCCCTTTTGGAAAGGACATCTTTCTAAACCACCATGTAGTGTTTAGCATGTGAAAACTTCATTCATGTGTCTGGTAATGGTCTGTCTCAAAATTGCTATTTACCATTGATTTTTTTACCCCCCTGCGTTTCTTCCTAAGAAAAAGCAATGCTTTGCCAGTAAACTGTTTAGATTTACATACTTAGCTTGGACAATGCAACTCGTTCCATGGAATTGTTTACCATTTTTCTATCAAAAGCACCCCTATCTAAAGTTGTTCTGGGTTACATTTAGACTGTTTTGCCTAAAACAAATTAGGCAAATACCTTCCGTCCTGTCCATTAGAAACAGGAAGGGTTACAGCACACACATGCACACGCCCACACAGACAGGCAGTCACATAAGTATTTAAGTAAGCATTCAGTCCTCAGTCCTAGGGCCAAAGTCCAGCAACTTGTGGGAGGGCACCATGCCAGCCTAACAGATGGACATGCATATGGGTAGTCAGGACATCATGTGAAGCCATCAAGTATGGGTACTAAGGGCATGATTCCAACCTAAGAACATGAGCTTTCTGTGAAGGTTAGGGGATGTTAATCTGGATTTACTTTCAAAAATAAAGAATAAATTCCACTGCCATGTCCAGGAACAGTTATGCTCTTAGTTAATCAGGTGTATATGTTAGTGGATAAAAAGAGCTTTTATTCTAAAATAATTATTGCAAAGGAAAGTTCTAACATTTCACAAGGGAGATTTCAGTCTGACAGATAAATATGTATTATTTGTGGGGAGATGTAGTTAACGATAAGATTTTGTACTGGCAGTGATTTCACCCTGCATCACCATCTGTCCTGTGCCTTTTTTCTAAAGGAGACAGAAAACTGCTATTTGAGCAACGATTGCAGCCCAGACAGCCAAACACATTCTCCAGCAACCACTATTGGAAGGGTCAGTGTTGGGAACTGCTGCCCTTTGCTGATGAGGAGAGAATGAGAAAAACAGAGGCACAGCATCTCCACACACATTGCCCTGGAGAGCACTGACTTAGCAGTGCTGATGCATCTGAGTGAGAAACAGGCATGTGCAACCCACAGCCATCTGCTGCTATGTCCATCACCAGGAGAGAGTAAGAGGTTAGGAATCATGCTTTGTGAATTTAATCCACTGCTACACCACAATTACAAAAGGATGTGCCAAAACATGCTCAAATGGGATCCCATGGAATCCTTGAATCATAGAATGTGCTGTGTAGGAAAGAACCCATCAGGATCATCAACTTCAGCTGAGCTTTGATCACACAAAATTTCTCTCCACAGTGGCAAGTAGCCTCTCTTTATTCTCCCCATGCAAGCAGGCTTTGCTTCCACTGGGATCCCATCTCTTACTAAGATCAGCACATTGAAATCTGACAGAATCATGAACAGCTTTTGAAATTTTACCAATTGACTAAGGAGAGTACATTAAATTTTAATCCCAAGTACAGGAAGGACAGAGGCAGCATCTTGGTTTATGGAACACTGTGTATTCAGAACAAAGTTGGACAGGAGGCACTAAATTCCTCCTTGGTTGAAGTGAGATATTCAGAAGAAATGTTAGAACTTTATGAAGATGAATATTACATAGGTGATATTGTTGAATAAAAGGACTTGTCTGTTTCTTCCAGTCTTAATTTAAAAAACACAAAGAGAGAGATAACCACTGCTTCCTCTGATCTCTATATCCAGAGGATACAGCTTGAATTATCTGTTTTAACTTCCAGACATTCATGTTCTTTCTGCTGGATTCAACAGCTCTTTAGTATTCAGCACTCCTTCCATGAAGTTACTGATTTTAATGCAAGTCACTTCTCAAACCACTTTTCACTAAACAAAGATTGACATCTTTAAGATTCACACTATTCTGAAGAATGCTATTCCTCTGGTCATTTTTATGCCCCCTTCCATTTTTCAATGGACTTCAAGAATTCAAGTGCCAGAAAATGTATGCAGCAATTGAGTTTTAGTTCCCTAAGTGCCATATATATAGGGAAAGGTTGACTTCTCATTCTATTTCTTTATTTAGGCTCTGTTCACCATTCTTACATATTATCCTATTATTTCTTTTATGAGACAGTACATTCTAGGTTATAGCTATCTTTTTTCGTTTCAGACTACATGCCCTGGTTCTTTAACTATCTGACTAAATTTACCATTTCATAATGCAGTTTTTGCATTTTATGTCCCACTTACAGAGTAATTTAAATGCTTCTATTTTGACTCATTAGCACATCATTAGCCACTTCACAATGGTTTATGAAGCATCCATGCATTTCATAGAAGGATTTTATATTTTCTTCTGATCTTTTCAAAGCAAATTAATGCTATTGTTGTCATTTCTGAGGACTTTCACTAGAAACTCGTTCTGAATTGTGATTCTCCATTAATGACTTTTCGGAAGCCCTCAGACCATTTGTAAACGATTTAATGAGGTTTTTTACAATTATAGTGCTATTCCTTTATTAGGATATTGCATAAAAATCAGTAGACTACCTTACAAATGCATATGTCTTTAATGATTTCTTGGTTGATTTTTTATACAAAGAATATAAACATCAAATGAGATTTTGTGTCCATTACTAATGTCTGCATTACCACACTGAGTGACATTAATTACATTCCTATTAGGTATTCTTAAATTAATCTAACATCACAGGTTTCTTTAATTTACTTAAAACTGAAGTCAGGCTCACTGCCATGCAATAATTTCATTGGCACTATGTCCCTTTTATGGATGCTGACACAATCATAGAATGATAGAAAGGCTTAGGTTGGAGAGGACCTTAAGGAGCCCCTCCTTCCAATCCCCCTGACATGGGCACTAGAACAGGTTACTCAGAGCCCCATCCAGCCTGGCCTTGAACACTCCCAGGGACATCCATAGCTTGTCTGGGCAACCTGCTACAGAACCTCAGTACCCTCACAGTAAAGAATTTCTTCCTCTTACTGGAGCTATTTTTTTGCTTCTTGTATTCACTAATGAGAGTATTCACTTAGTCTCGTTAGTCTCCTTAGTTGTCACAATCCTCTCTCCACCTGAGGTATTTCATACCTCTCAGTTTTCACAGATGTGTATTTATTTTCTCCATTCTCCATTCACTATAGAGCTTTTAATCCCTTTTTATTACCCTTACTTTTGCACTCAGTGCAGATGGACTTGCTGAGTTCTTCAGCTCCTTTGAATTGTTACTCTTTAGTTACTTAACTTTCTCATTAAGAATTTCAATTTTTCATTCATATATTTGTCTGACTTCTCCCAATTATTTCTGCCTACATTTTTCTCAACCATAGAAAATTACCCATTTAGAAGGACCATTATTTTGCTGCTTGGAATGGTTCTTTATTTGTCTAAACTGATTGCAATCAGGTCATGAGAACCACCCCTAGGGCAGCCATGAATTTCTAGTCCAGTAAGTTATTCATATTTATAAGTTCTAATGAGAACTTGAATTAAAATTACATTATGTTTAGCTTGAAGATTTTGCATCAGGAAATAGGTTCTTTTTGCAAGAAATTTAATATTTTGCTGGTGTGTTTGACAAACCTTCTGTATATAGACCTCCCACCACATTTATTAATATGCATTCAAAATCCCGTGATTTTGTGTTACAAAGAACTCAAATACCACTACTTTGTTTGTCCTGGAAGGTTACATCCATTTGTTTTATGATCCAAGTAGCTTGACTACTTCCATCAGCTTTCAGGGTTGACTTTCTCACTAATGAGGGTTTCTACATCATTGTCCCTGTTACCAAGACCTTATCATAGCTACTGCATGAAACAAGTTTTGTGTGTAGCCATTCTTCCCCTTTAGATAGATTTTGCTGGATTACAGTAAAGCACTGTAACACACACAATGACTTTACATCTGACCTTGTATACAATGACATAATTTGTATTTTTTTCTGCAGGTTTGAGGTTGTGTACTTCAACCTACTAATGATCAATTCACTTAGAAAATATCAGGAAGGGTATGTTTCCTTGAGTATGATTTTCCAAGGGTATGATTTCAACAAGAAAGGTGCCCATATTTAGAAAATGGTAGTCCTTCCACTTGGCCAGTGGAACTTAATGTACATCACACTTGTGAAAATTTGCAGAAATGGCAGCATTTCTCTTTTGCCTTAGGGGGCCTGCTTTTGATTTGTTTTTCTATATCACCCTTCATACTGTATGGCCGCTTAATGACTTCTTTTTGATATATTTTAATAACTGTATCACAAAAAATCCCTTACTCTCCCTGAAATGGCATAGTGTCAGTGAGGACAGAATCTGGATCACTCTTTTACTTCATATTGTATTCTGGACCAATACCTTGAATAAATGAAACAAATTACTAAAATTGAGTTCTTGGGGGTTTTTGTGAGTTTCATTTTGTGGTTTGGTGTTGGTTTTGTTAGAATTTTTTTTCTATTCACTTCTGATTTATAAGGTTATTCAGTTAGTTCTTAAAATAGTTTATGTAGTTTAATTTGGGGAAATAAATGAGGTTACTTTCACCAAAAAAGTTATAGTCTGCACATTTTCTGCAAGATGGGCAATATTTGACGAACCTGAGATCCCTTTTCTCATGAACATAATAAGACATTTCTCAGTTGAATGCCCAGAGGTGCACAGCTTTTAATGAGGGTTTAGAAAATAATATCTAGGAGGAAAAAAAAGAAGTAGAGAGGTGGAAATATAGAAAAATTGAGGGGGGAAAAGTAAAGAAAAAAGACATTTTTAATTTTAGCACATGTAATTAAATATTTCCTAACACTTGGCCAACTAAGTAAAAATAAGAAATTAGAACCATTATTTCTCACCTCATTGTGTTTACAAAGATTTATGTTTAAAGTTGTTGAGCCATGCTATTATGATTTTTTCACCCACCTCTTCAATTTTAGAAATGAATCTGATCTTTCATCGCCAACCCTTCCCACTGACCTATGTCCAATTACATTGGACATTGGTAATTCTTTATTACTGTCCCACATTGGAATGCTACATGTTTTAAGATATTACATTCTGAGTTACCTTTTGTTAATAGAAAGAAAACTCCAGTCAAGTATATCCACACTGTAGTATCTTAAAAAAAAAAATTCTTTTAAAATGTCCTCAGTCCAAGTGTATCACACAGTTAAGCAAACTGGATTTACTATTCACTGTTAATCCTGAAAGCTGCTTTTTAATATATTTTCACTAAAAAACACATTTAAAAACATTTTTTCTCACAGGAATGATGTGCAATATAGAAAAAAATTGCTTCTTAATGCTGTCCTTTAAAAATAACAATTAATTTTGAAATGTCTCAGTGAATTGTTTTTCTTTCTTTCTAAAATAATTCTAAAATAAGCAGAAATGCATCAAATGTTGCATATCTCGCATTCACTATAATTATACTGCAAGTGTTTGCAAGAGAAGTATTTACACTAAGAAAATAAGATGAGGAGCATTGAATTTGCTTCTTTCACATAGTCTGCAACACATACAACACAAAAGAATAAAAAAATCTTCCTCAATTATTCGATTGTTGATTTGCAAAGGGTTCATAGGCTAAATAATTAAGTTCTTTTCATATATGTGCAATCCACGTGCAATCTTTGTGCAATCTGCCCTGGTCTTCCATATCTGACTTCTTAGCATCAGGTAATACAGTGTGTAATGCATTCAGAAACTTTACATAGGTAAAAGGAACTAGGCGCAAAATGTTCAACTGCATATGCAGAGACAAACATTTCCTCATTAACAAGGCAGAGACACTGCTTTTCAGAAGTAATACTATGTGCTCAATACTTCTGAAAGAAAAAGACATATAAGAGATTTTAGACTAAGCAATTCCAAGTAACACTCGTGTTTGAGCGTACCATCTTTCCAAACAGTCAGTAATGAGAATCCATCCAGAAAACAATTTCAGATCCAGCGTTCCCCCCACCATTCATGTTCAAGAGTGTGTCTCTGAGAAAGATCAGCTTGAGTGTTCAAGACTGACTGTCAGAACCAGGCCTCCTGACTTCAGTCTCTGCTCTAGACAGATCCTCTCTGACAAAATTTAAATGCAGTTTTAAGGTAAGCCGAGACAGAAAGAAACCTTCCTTGTAATTTCTGGCCCAGCTGTGGTTTCAGTAGAATTATTCTATGGGCAGCCTGGAACCTAAACAAATCTTTACCGTCCTTGTACAATTCTCAACATTTTTCACTCTATGCTTTTTTATTGGTCTTTTCTTTATAAACATTTTGCTGCTTGTTTATTTTTCACTTAATTTCATTTTTCTTTCCTTGCCAAATATTTAATTGCTCTGTATCTTCTGTACATGTTTATAGATGCTTAAACACCAAAGCAGGAAATTTTCCTCCCATACAAAATGTTTTCAGCATTACAATTAATCACCATAGCCTATTAGTGTAGGTGTAGATATTATAATTAGCATGTTAGCAATAATTTTAGCGATGCAGTAGCCTAAGAAATGCTGAAATGAGCAGTTGAACAGTATTTATCTTTCAATTTAATTATATTACAAATGGATTGAAAAGGAGAGCAAATGAGATATTCATATTTGCCAGTCCAGTAATGAACATGTTCACAGATTCCAGAGGGCAATTTTTTTTCTTAGTTTCTATTTGAAAAATTCTTCCCTCACCTTTAAACAGTCTAAGTTAATACCTTACAAAACCTAAATGGTCCTATAAATCAAATCTTAGTATCAGCAACCATTTCAGTGACAGAATGAGTATTTGCTAAGGAGGGTGGAGTAAAATGTCAAAGGAAGTAGGTCTCATTTAATCACTGTAAGGTTCCTAATAAATATGAGCCAAATACATTCTTCTCTACCCATCCTCCTAAAACACAGCTATCCAATTGAAAAGGGATATAATATATTCCAATTTACCATCTATTTTTAATTGTTGTCTGTGAGTCATTCAGAATAGACAATCACACAGCTATAGGAAGCGTCTGAATTCCCCATCCTTGCCACTCATGGTGGCTTATTTTCAGTCAGATGGAATTGGAAAATGGTGGCATACAGACAGCTCAGAAGATACAGGTAAAAGATAAAGAGAATTGTATAACTCATTGCCCAAAGTTCTGTATGGAAATTTATGAGACACAGTTAAATACTGTGGGGCTGTTATCTACTAATTCAATTAGGAAAATGGGATCAAGAGTTTCTTTGAGTTATCCTTAATTTCTTCATTAATTTTTAATGCTGTTTTGATTAAAACCCTTTTCAGTTCTCAGTTTTAAGACTTCTAGAAGAAAGTAAAATAATACCAGTACACACCAGCAACAGGCAAAACTTGCAATTCAAACTGGGATTGCTGGAATAGATGCTTTTTGTGGCTACCAATATAATCACTTTAGTCTTAGCATCAAGTTTTCTATTATTCCTTATGTGTGCAGCTACATAACAAATTCGGGGCAGGAAAGAAAGAAAGAAACATCCAAGGATAATTCTTTCCCATAAGCCAAAGTTTTGACAAAATTTAAATGGGGTGTTTACAAACCAGGTGTCTCCAAATGTCTGAATAAATTACACCAATGGCAAAGATGCAAAAAGCTGCAGAGACAAACAGACAGAATTATTTGTCCAATATGTTTTTCACTCGTTGTTACTGAGTTGAGCAAGTAATTATGTAGTGTCTGTCTCTAGAGATGTGGATCTACATCACAAATTGCTGGGAAATATTCTCAGGGCAGATTCAGTCCTTCTCATTTTATTGTATAAACAAGACAAAGTTGTGGAAATCTGTTAATAAATATTTAGTTTTAGATAAGGGAAAAATAGGTTTGAAAAAGTATTTGCTGCTAAAGGATCCCTTTAGCATAAAACTATGTGAAATTTTGCATGACATTTTTTCAACATAGCATTACAGGAGTAGACTTTCTTAGCATGATTTTAGAAAGAAAGTTCAACTTTGCATTGTTGAAAACAATATTCCTTATGATATACTGCATTGTTGCTGGCTTATGCTTGAATAGAAACAGAAAAAATTGAATTTTTAGTCCTTGATTTTTCAGGGTGAGTCCCCACATCACAATACACATCATGCCTCATTATTTGACAAACTGGCTTTGCTTGAATATTCAATACACATCCCCAGTGCAATTCACCCTAAATGCCAACTAAACATCACCTAACACAGTGTTTGCTTAGAGTGGACTTCAAACTGCAGGTAAATAGACTTCTGAATTTTAAGCATAAAAGAAAGGCCTTTCTTCAGGGATAAGTCACAAAAATCACACAAAGCAGAGCAAATATTCCCTGGGTACTGTTTTTCTTTCAATTTCTTTTTCTTTGTCTGTAACCTTTCAAGAATACAAAATGCTTTGCTATACTGGTATCATTAATGAATTTCAACCAGTCAATTTCAGGTGCTATTCTTCTGCACCATTCACAGTATTTGTTTTCTAAGACAGGTTTTTAAACTTTTGGTACTAGAACCTTGACAACACATAGGAAAAACAAAGGTTTTGACTTACTTCCATTCCCTTTTTTTAAACTTTGGCTGGAAGTAGCTATGGAACAACATAGGGAATAAAGCCAGAATTACATCACACACGAAGCTGTATAAACTATGAATATTCTCCCTATTCTTAGGGCATTTCAAGAATGTGAAAGTCTTAGCAGCTGTGTGTAAGCAACAGCTTTATTTCACAAGATACTGTATCCCCCTTCCCACCTTGCCTTCCAATTAATTCCTTTACTGCACAGTTCCTGTGCGTCTTCCTCACTCCGTATTAAAAGCATGTCTATGTCCTTTATCTGCCAGCATTTAGAGATAAAATGCGTTATAAACAGCTGTTTAGGCCAGAAAACAAGACTGTCATTAACTGCATTTCATAAAGTCCTAAGGGGCTTGTTACGACTTTTCTGCTGGGCATGGTGGATAAAGCTTACTGTCTCAGTCTTCCTGAATGTCTGCCCAAAGCAGGACAGTACCTCCTTTCCCAAGACTAGTACATAAATTTAATTTTATTATATTCCCTTTATGTTTTGCCTGGAAAAAGTATTACACCTTTCCAAGACCACCCCCAAGCTGAAAGAAGTAGAAAGCAATGGGTGGTTCTGGCCATTAGGAAGGAAGAGAAGAATGAATTTGTGAAGTTTAGGAATCAGTTAAAAGCCATACTTTGGTTTCTCATCTGAACGAGGAAGATTCCATGATGAACAGGTTTTCTGAGCTTCCACATTAATTCTCCCTCAGATTAGCGCTCTTCTTTCCCCAGAAAAGTTCATATTAACATTGGGCAATCCCCATAAGCCATGCTATGGTGAAAGGACAAATAAAGCTAAAAACAAGACATAGGATAACAAAATAAGATTGGCTGTATTTTATTGCATAGCATTCTTTGTATTTATGGAAGTCAACTCTTGCTTAACAGAGAAATATTAAGTTTGTACTTATTATAAGAGAAATCATATTCTAATAACATCACAGAACTAGTAAAAAAAAGGATCTTTGAAAAGAACATTTCACTTCATGCCTAACAAAACAGGAACTATGTGCACTTTGCCCCATTTCAGTCAAATAGTGATAGAACCAAGACTAAACTCTATACACAATGGAATATGAAATATATTTAATTGCCTTTCTACTGTAATTGGTAGTTTTTGAATTTATGCCTCTGAGAGGAAGCATTTTGAGCTTTTTTTTGATGACAAAGTGAGAATCCTATTGAGGGAGGTGGAGGATATTTATTTCCAAAATAAAAATAGTGATTATTTTATAAAAGTGCAAAGAATATCCAGCATCTTTCTTTCGTTCCTGTATTACCATAAAATTGTGGTACTGCAGACATGTTCCATTCAGAGCTGTCTTGCAAACAGCAAACAGGACTGTCTAGATCTGGAAATGCAGAGTGTCTCTGGCTCTATTTTTTGACTGTCTTTGGTCTTGTTCTTGTAGGCAAGCTGTTGTTGGCTCCTTCTTTGCTATGTTTTGATTTATTCTTTGTCATCTTCAATTTTAAAGGAGCAGAAGTGGCTGTGGACTGTAGAGATGCCTTACTGGACTACTTTTTGGTCATAGAAGTAAAACATTATCAGTTCTAGGAAACTCAGGTATGAGGTCACTCTGCCCAGAAATTTCTACATGCATGCAGAGGACATGTTCAATGTTTTTCTTTCTGTAGCCTTAGTCAGTTGTCTACAGTAGCTCTAGTAACAAAAAATATCTGAGAAGTCATAAATTCTTTGGCATAGGGAGCCAGGATTGGTTCCAAAATGTATTGAAACCAGTCTCTGCCTTCTGAAGGCAGTCCTCAAATTTGTACTGAGTTCGGGAGTCTACATTTTTTAATGGTGAAATGCAGATAGCGACTGTAAAGCCCATTCAAGGCAAGACGGTTCCAGAGCCGTCCTGTAGAGCCACGATGAATTTTGAAAGGTTCTTGTGAGCCATGGTAATTCTGAAGAATTAGGACAATTACCTAAATGCCTCATTTTTCAGGGATCCTTTGAGTTTGGCATATAAAATAGCCTGTAAAGATTTTGTTCCCAGGAAGGATGAATCAAATTAGTTGTTTGGGATTTGTCATTTTTCAAAGTTTACTTGTCAGAGTTTATCATACAAGAATTTGGAGTGTCCTCACTGTTCTATTGGTTGCATTGTCCTCTCCAAATTGTTTCTAAATGGAGCTACCACAGTTGTAATAAATGAATGCAGCTGTATCTGGAAGATGCAGTCTGATAAAAATCTGCCCTAATATCTTCCATACAAAATCACTGGAAAGGTAAATAAAGTTTACGAACCGGTTCAGTTGGCTTGATGTGCCTGCCTCATACTGTTCTCTTGAAGCAAGCCAGCTTTAAACACTATGCAGACAGTTAAATAGGTTTTCCTTCATCAGAATTGCTCAAATGGTGTAATATATCCTTATATAATCCTACTATACTCAAAGTCATTATACGTATCTTAAATATTTATTGTCACTTGTGTATGCATTTTGGCAGTTACTCATTTCATACAAGGCTGTGTGGTCTTATGAAATCATACTATTGAATATATAACCATGGAATCATGGAATCACACAACAGGGGAGTGTTATTCCTATATGGATATTTTCCCACTAATTTAACTAGATGAAACGGTGGGCTTTACAATGTCTTAAATAAAAGAAAACATGTCCCTATAACCATGGAATTCAAGCTGACAAGAGAATACCCAACTTGTATTCTATCATCTCCAATAATGATAAAAAGAGAGCAAAACAGGTATATATCATGATTACACCACAGTAGTAATCATGAGAAAATTCAGATATATTGCTGGATATTGAATTTATTAATTATAAAGGTATAATTTTCTTGGTTCTCATTAAATCATCCACCTGGCCGGTGCTGTTAGATAAGAAATGCAAATTCCAAAAACTATATTACCATTTTTATTGCTCATCAAAGCATGTCTTACTTTTAAAATATTTAACATAGAGACAAAACAGGAAAAACATGCTGAGTGCAATGAAGAGCAGTGGGATGCCAGCGTGCAAATACAGAATAAGACTGTTTGTAAACAAGCTTCTTCTTCTTATTTCTTTATTGCTATCAACTCTAACAACTCAAAGCTTATAATTTGAATTTGACAATGTTATTTCTTTGTATCCATCTCCTCTTTTTAAATCACACTAGAGTATTCCTTGCTATTATGAATTTTGTATTTCTTCAGTTTCCTGTATTTTCTCTTCAATAGAGCTAGATACTGATAAGTTGATAGCAGATAGCAGTGTCTGTACTAAAGACAAACACTAACAGTGTCACAAACAGTGACTGCAACTGTCATTGTATTTTGATTTACTTGCAGCATTCCACTTTCAGGCATACAAAAAAAGTAAATATTCCTTTCCTTTTAAAAAGCCTGAGTTTGTTGGAAAAACTCCAGACTAATGAACTACAGTGGACTTACTAGTCTGTGATGATTTGGTCTTCAAAGGAACATGCTAAATTAAACCACTTTCCTATTTTTTGTTCCTGAAATATTTCTATGTGCAGCTTAAATTTTCAGTCCTCTGCTCTTTTTGCCATGTTCTTAACTGTGGACTGTTAAACAACTCCTGCATCTCCCCAGAGATGAAAATCCTTAGCTCCAGTACAAATGAGGTTTGTAAATTCTTGAGGGCGGAATGTTTTACACCATTGGGAAATAGTGTCGTTACTTAGCACTGTGGGAAGTATTTAAAAACCTGAAACACTCTTGCCTTCAAAAGCAGGAAAAGTTTTCAAAGAAGGTCTTCATCATCCTCTGCAAATTCTGACAAACATTTGATCTACTGAAGTTCAGTGTTATTCAAAGCCATGCACGCCTCAGCGGAGCCCCACTTCCAGATATTGGGGGACACCTGCTCAACCTATAAATCTTCATGTCCATATAATTTCCTTCCAATCAAATCAATAAATATAATTTTGTCTTTTTGAACTCACTGTGGATTTTATTTCTTAGCTAAAACCACAAAGATTTTTCTAAATTCTCTCCAGCCCTTCTGTTTAACCAGTCTATGTTGCAATGGTTGGCCTGCAGCACTTCTATTTTTAGCTCTAATGGAACAGTCTTAAATTGCTTATTTTCTGTTTACTAAAGACATTGAGCTTGTTACCATGGAAACTGTGGCAAGTGCCACAGCTCAACTGTTCTATTAAATGGATGGAAGTTACAGCTGCAAAACTTGAAAGGCCAGCATGTCAATTTTATACACCACTCAAATTGCCATACATACCACATTACAGCAAGTACTACATTAAATATTAGAAGCCAGAATCTGGTGTTGGTTATAATGATATAAATTGTACTATCTCTCTCCTCAATGGAAACAAACTAACAAAAAATATTACTGTGCAATCTAGCTCAAGATCTGTTTTTGTCAAATTGCACAGGCCATCAAGTTTTGTTGGTTACTGCATTTGAGTGCCTAAATTGCAGATAATGTACATTAAACCAGTCCCTAGTTATCATGGAAAGACTCCATCTCACAGTTGTGTCTGCATGAAGTTTTAAGCATATTATTGTATTGCTTACAGCAATCACATTATTCTTGGAACAACTATGTTCTGTAACATTAATAGAAAGAATTAAATCAAAACTAATGGCCTTGTCAATTGAAACTTCTAAAGCTATAGAGGAATAATTAACACAAAGAACCCCTTAAATATGTAATTAGGTTTTTAAATCAGAACATCCTGAGCACCAGAGTTGTTGAAAGTTTACACTCTATTACTTTTAGTATAGGCTGACTATGCTCCATAAATGTGAAAGTTAGGTGTTTTTAAATTCATACATTGAATTGTATATAGCAGTTAAATCCTTCTGAAAATTAGTGAAAATTATTAGCACAGTTTAGAAGATTTTTGTGATGGAGCATGAATCAAATAACAAATATAATTTTTAACACAAATGTAAACTTTTCCCCGAAGTCCCCAAAAGACTGAGGGCTAAAATAAGAATAGTGGTATATTTACATCCATAAATACTTAATGCATGACTCATCCTGTGTAATAGAACCAAATGCTTGAAAAATGTTCAACATTTAGAAGAATCAGGTTCTGCTCTGCTTTCTTCTCAAGAGCTATGGTTGGAACAGTGTTCACATCTCTACTTTTGCTGTTAAATGTCTCCATGTTACAAGTCTGTCTATACAGGCATTTCAGTGAACAAAATAAACCAAAAAGTAAAATTGACATTTTAAAGGAGACATCTCTGGGCAAAGGTAAGACTCCTAGAAATTATGAACAGTGTTATTTCTTTCTATGAAAACATTACTGTTTAAATTAAAGAATAATATGTTTGATGCTCAATTATTGGAATCAAAGAAATATTCTTCACTGTCTGTTTGCGTAACTAGACTTACTGAAGTGAAAAAAAAGATGTTTCCTTCCATTTATACATTTCTTTCTTTCTTTTTAATCCATCTGCAGGATCTACCTTCATTTGCAACACCCACATAATTCCAGTGAAAAATCAAGAGGGAGTAGCAATGATGTTTATTATTAATTTTGAGTATGTAACAGATGAAGAGAATGCGGCATCTCCTGAGAAGTGCAAGCCAATATTACCATCTAAACTTGTGAATCGTAAGTTACTCAATGAAATTTCTTTGCTTAACTCTACTTTTATCTGGCAAAGTAATCAACATGGGCAATAAGGTTAGCAAAGGATGCAATCCCATTTGTTGACTCAATAATCAAAATCATAAGAAGCTAAATGCAGCAAACCTACTGCAAGATGTTGCTAAAATAATCTATCAGATCTTTAGTAGTACTAACAGCATAGATCTTGTGAATAGTACTAGGACATATAAATTCATAAAAACTAAAATCTTTCACAGAAGTTCGTTAGCCTTGACAAAAATCAGTTACAAATGGAAAACTGAAAAAAAGCAATTGTGATATAGCCCAAATATTTCATCTTTGGCAATTCAAAATAGAATATTTCCATTTTATATAAAAAGATTGGTGGCATTTGATTAATAGGTGGTGAAATGTGAAAATATAGAAAATATAAAAATCAGTTAAAACATAATTAAATATTCTGATTTTATCAAATTGAAGAATTTAGATTGACTTGAAGGGTCTGGGGAGGTCAGAGCAGTGGGTGCACAGGAAATGCTTTTGCTTTCATTCCACTCTGGAGCATAAGTATATCAAAATTAGAAAACTCAACACAAATGTCTACTTCTTATACAACTACATTGCATAGCTTTCTGTCCCACTATCTGCAGAACATGTGCTCTTTTGCTGACCTTTACTGTGTGCAGCAACAGCACACAATCATTCTGCTTTGCATCGCCACTCACATAATCTACTCTTACTACAAGATTTCCCAGAACACATCCCATTTGTACAAGCTCTTAGTAAAGCCCAGCATGTTCTGACAGTGAGCATTAACACTTGGAAAATACCTTTTCACAGTGAGATAATTTTTAACATTAGTACAATAAAGGAACATAAGTATTCCAATTGTTAAATCAACTTCAGTTTTCCTTAGTAGGGAAATAAATGCTGATACAACTCTCACTGTGAGAAGCAAGAAGACAATTTTCTTGATGCACAGTGCCTGAAGTGTCCATAGAACATACAATGACAAGATGTATAAGAATTTGGCAAAGAAAATTTCCATTACTAGAAACTTGCAGTTTGCAAATAATTATTGTTCACCAAATATCACATTTTTTTTAAAGCCTTTGTATAGCCCTTACAGTGCATATTTAAAACCTTATGCTTTTGTGCTTCCTTTTCTTACTCTGTTTTGCATTGAGTTTGGCACTTTTTATAACCAAAACAGAGGGTTTTTGTTGGGATTTTTTTTCAGATACCAAGAAAACAGTTTTTTCCTGCTAATGATACAGTTAAAATGCCATTAAGGGGTAGCAGGAAAAATAGAACAATTGCATCAGATAAAATCTATAATAAGTACATCAGGTAAATCCCATCCACATTTTGGTTTTATTTTAGTATACCATGTTTTTGTGAGTTTGAAACATCTTACTTCCTCCATTTAAAAAGCAATTTTATAGCATAGATAAAATTGTTCAGCTTGTCCATGCTTACTGTGGTTTTATGGACAAAACAGAAGGTAAAATACCAATTGGGAAGTAAAAAAAAGAGCTTCATATCTTGAAAAAGAACATTTTGTTCTGATATCTGTGACACATCACTGTACACTTTCAACTGTTAACTTGCTGCATTTTAAAGTGAAAAGCAGCTAAAGAAGAAATCTGCAAAAAATACCCCACTTTGTCAAAACATCCATCTCTTGTTTTATGGTATTTACACCTGACATACACAGGGGATTTCCTTGCTGAGAGTTCTTGAAAAATTAATAGAGGGCCTCCAAGCTCAGTACATAACTAATCTCTCTCAGAGACAGATCAAGGTGCAAAAGGGGACAAAGAAAGGTGACTTGAACCATTTTCTTGCTAGTTGGTACAGCCAGGTGCCAGAACCTGGCAGAAACTAGAGCAGGCACATGGCTGCTCTGTCTTCTGCTGAGTTGCTTATGGTTTCAGAGCAGACTGCTATGTGGGCCGGATGGGATGGATGATGATACAAAATATGCTACCAGCAAAAATTCCTCTTGGCAAGAGAGAGGCCAAGCTATGCAAAACATCCAGAAATAACTGCAAGATATTGTGTACAGTTCAATGGTGGTTTTAAACAACAGACAACATCCTTGAAATATAGAAAAGGCAGAGTGATACCAATAAGCTAGAAAAGAAGTCAAAAAAGGTGGATTGTTTACCATTAAAAACATCTTTTTTTAAAAGTCATGTTCCCAGCATAAGAAAGGTACACCGCAGATTCTCCAGGAGATAATTTTGCATCATCGCACTCTATTTAGAGCAAGTAAACCAGGGGATCTCTTTTCACTGGATCACACACAAAAAGGCCAGTAATAGGTACTGGTTCAGAAAAAAAGAAAAAAGTAACAAAATCCCTTCAAATGCAGCAACCAATTTAGAGAATAAAAATAGAGAAGGAACCAGACACATAACAAGTGCAATATATCTCTGACAAACAACCAGGGAAAGCAACAGCTAATGACAAAAGACAATAGATTTCAGATTACATTAACATCTACTGCCCAGAAGCAGACAGATCATGAGAGATTTCTTTCAGAGCTCCTTAGGATTGATTTTTCTCATATTAGAATGCCTTTTCTACATAAGTGCAAAAAAAAAATGACTGAGTCAGGTTGCAGGAGAGAAGTAAAAGCTGTTAAGAAGCAAATAGATTGCAACTATTTTCCTGACCTTTGAAAATAAGATAGCTGTTCATACTCTCATCCTTTCTCTAATGGATTTATCAAGAGTTGATCAAATTTATCAAGTGTATCTTTGAAAAAAGCCTTTCCTTTTTTCTAAAAGCTTCTATTTTGCAGGCTGGAGCCAACACTACCACTTACCATAGGGCTCCTTCTGACAGAAATTGCCACTGAGATGAGCTCAGTTGGTTACAGCAGAGTGCTAATAACATCGAGGTTGTGGATGGCTGTTGATCCCTCTATGGGTCATTCACTTACGAGCTGGACTCAATGATCCTTCCATTTCAGAATATTCTGTGATTCTGTAAAATATAGCACAATGAAATAAAAAAGCATTTCATGCAGTGAAGAAAAGCAGGATTTCAATCTGTTAATGAGCTGAGGGCCCTCTGAACAAATTAAGACCTATGGAAGACAAGTAACATTTTTTAGGTTTAGCTCAGTGACTGAATTTAGCTTTGGAGAGTCAAAACTTTAAAAATTTATCAGCTGAATACTGACAGATATTTTCAACAGTATTTGTAAGGTCTCTAGTACAAGGATCCTATCCTTTGTTATGTGCCAGGACGATGGCTAACACAAGTTCTGATTCAGCACTGGGCTTGGCAGATGATGATAATAATAGATTATTTAAAAGAAAAGGTATGTTTCAGGAGTTGATGAGCACATTTGAGTATAAATAGAATTCTTTCTATTCTGGTGCTCAATAATTCCTATCTTATATGCAGAAAATGTCTGAATAAGCAGTAATGTGAAAAGTGAAGGCTTTGCAAGGTAGTGGCTTAACAATTGCAGCATAGAAGTCCTTTCAGTTGATCCTTTTCTTCCCCTAATTTTTTCTGCAAATTCATCACCAGTTCTCACTGGCAGCTAGAACAAATTTTGTATAACCAATAAGTGAAATTTTAGAAAATCATAGCATGCACTAACCTTGTAAATAAATCATAGACAACTGATTTTATCACTCTTTTCTGTTCCATTGTTTTTTGTAGTTTTGCTGCAATTCTATTTTCTAATGTGTGCCAGTTCCCTAATAAAACTAAAGAAGCCTTTGTTCATATATAACATTTATTTTTTGAAGAAAAAAGGGTATAGCCCAAAACTTTTGCCATATCTTTTCATTCAAACTTCTAATCAGACTTATGTAATATTACCCCTTTTCCATCTTTGTATTCAGAGACATACAGAAATTTCTTCTGTATGCACTTTTCCCACAACTGGGTAAGATCCTCTTCTCCATTAAGAATATATTTGTACAATGTGCAATTAAAGAGAGACTTAGATTTCTGCTATAGATGCCCATTCATCATTCAACCTTTCTAAGCTTTGTCTCATTTCTATGTATGACAATTCTACTCATTCTTACTTCAGTTGTTTTCTAATAAGTTTGTTTGGCTTTTATGTTGCCTTTTGTTAGATCATGTAAGCATTTTACAATTCCACGAATTAATATCTATACCCAAATATAAAAACACTTAAGAACTTTATTCCACCTCATTTTACATGTGAAATACTTGAATACATAAATACCCACTTTGTAAATTAAATACTTGTGTAGTGTATTGAAGTATTAAGACTGATAGTTTTGAGCTACATAAGGTCTAAAAATGGATTTTACTCATCTCTAATACTTCTTATGGACTGTTCTCTCTTACACCTTCAAAGAGCCCAACATTTGCTTGATTGTCACTATAATGACAAAAAATTATTCCCAAAAATGTAGTTCATAAATTTGCATGAATCTAACCATTTGCAAAGCTGTATAAAATTTTGAACTTCAACTGAAATAATGCATAACTAAATTATATTTAGCAAGATACTCGTGGTAAAAGAGAACATCTTTCTGTTAGACTCAGTGTAAAAAGAACTGAGCTTTGTGTAGATTTTTTACAATTAACTAAATTAAGAAGAAATGTGATTGTATACCAACTTAGAAAAAAAATTCTTTGAACGCTAGCAAATTATAATTTAAATTTAGCTACTAGTAGCAAAATAACATAAGAATTGCCATACAGTGTGTTGTACAAACTTCATTAAAAATTTTATTGCAAAGTGTTGTGTTATAACTTCCACATGTAAATGTATCTTTTCTATCAATGGTTAAGGAAAGGGACCCTTAGTGTCCATTTTTATTCCCAAATCTCTCAAACATTCCACTGTGGCATGTTCATCCACTCCATTATTTTATGAGAGATTTTTTTCAGCAATTTAAAGAGGTAATGGCATAAATTACAATTTGGTCATGACACCTGATTTTATTCCTCAAAGCTATGAAATACTCCCAGTCTGTAAAACTAGTGATTACAAGATATCAAAATCAATCATGACATAGTTTGAACTCAGACAATCAATAGTCAATTCAAACTGACAGAAACCCATAGATTTGAGGATACTGACTTCAATATGAAGAATGTGGCTACTAATTTTCTACTCAGAAGAGACCATTTGTGGGATTGCAATGAGAAAAACATTTCAGAAATTAATTCTGAGTCGTCTTCATTTTCTACCTTAGAGCATTCTACCTTTTTACTGACGTATAATGCTTTTCTAACATTTAATGCATCCTTGACTAGATCACAACTTTGAATAATCAATAGGCTAAAATAGCTACTCAGATGAGGCAACTTTATCACAAGTTTTATTCCTTTAATCTCAACAGTTTGAGTAGCTAGAAGTATTAATCTATAAGCTAAATATTTGTTCCAAAATACCATGTTTATTACCTCATGGGAGAAAGCCCAGAAAGTTATTTGACTAAACATGTAATTACATTCTGCCAAAGAGGGGTATTTCAGGATTGTCTTATCATTTTATCATTTCAACATCTGTGAACCCAATAAAGACATCTTGGAATAATTTCTTGGGTTTCTTTCTGTGAAGGAAATGAGAGGATCTGTTATGCATCCAATAAATGGATAATAACCTTCTTTGGCTAAGGTTCAAATAAAATGAAGATAATATTCTTAAAACAGCCAAAACTATAATCAAAAAACCTTTGAAGCAACTTCTTCAAGATGCTTACTCTTCAGTAAGTTTTCCTCTTTCCTGGCCCTAGCAATGAAGTTACATCTGAGAAGCAGAGAACACTCCATACACTGATGTTGTAAACAAGCACAGCTGCAATTTCAATCAGGCCTTTCCTTCCAGTCAAAGAGCTAGCACAAAAACATAGTATTTGCTTTCATCTGTGCAAAGAATTTTGCTGTATAAGTATAGCAATTTAGTGAAAGGCAAGCATATATTTTTAGTCCTAGAAATATTAGGACTGCAATGTTGTCATGAAATACTGCACACTGTTTGATGCATGCAAATTTGCCTCCTAGAATATGGCATATATCAGTGAGAGCAACCCCCTGACTTTGCCCAAAATGTAATGAGATATTTGTCCAGGATCTTATTTTTAGCTGTACCACTGGAAGCAAATTCATCTTCAGTGAGGGCTAGTCAAGAAAAATTGTGTTCAGGAGGACAAAGGTTTCTATCTAGCCAACAAGCAGCATAGCTCTGAAAACCTCAGTGTCAATTATATGTATTTGTCTCCAAGGTAAATTACAGTAAATATCAGGCAAACTGAATCAATGTTGAACTCTTAGCAAAGGAATATGGCCAAACACCAATCATCAGTAAAACAGAAGAGACTCTGCTATTACCACCTTCCGTGGTCCACAAACACCTAACTGCCTAAATTAATAAAACAGCTACTGAGATAAATAATTTTTTACAGTCTTTTTCTACAGACAGAGAAATATGAGCAGGGTAGCTCTACTTCTGTTTCCGCATGATGGCTGCTGCTGGGGCTCAGCTTAGAATGGAAGCCTTCCTGGACTCCATGAATTGTAATTAACAGTTTAGATTACAGCCTCACCCAGCAAAGATCACAGAGCTATTTTGCTATATCTTGTACAAACATTCAGTAAAAAAAACAAAAACAATCTCTGCTTAAAGAGATTGAAAATGAAGAAGAGGGAGTGATGCATCTTTCAGTAGCTTTCAGTGGAGGCAATTTATGCATACCACACAAGTCTTCCAGTGATATATTTTTATAAATTTTTAACAAGTTTCCTATCTATCTGTTCCTTTCAGGACATTTAAAACAGAGGGGTTCTGTGAGGTAGCTTGAAGAGTAGGATAATGATTTTCTGAAGTCATCCCACATTATAATACATACCCTCAGGAAAGCATAAAGGTAGTGGGTTTTACTTAATTCTGTGATGGAAGAAAGAGACACGTTTCTATTATTCATTATAAGAATTAACACAGAATGTGACACATCTGTGCACTTGCTAAATTGAATTATAGATTTTGACCTTGAAGAGGAAAAAAATCAAAACTATCTGAGTATCTTAAGCTTAGACAAAAGTGACTCTACTAGAAAACAGGAAAAGTTTCCAACTTTTTTGAGATGCTTTTAGATGGATGTTCTTTACTAGAAATATAGCGGGGTTTAGTTATCATCTACAACAGGAAAGTGCTTTAGATAAGCCACCATAATAGATCTATAGATAAAAATGAGGGAGTTTACCTCCACTATGTCTTACTTCTCAAGCACAGAATCCTATCATTATTACTTGATTGTTTAAAGCACCCAGGCACACTGGACATTTCAAAGACCTGAGAGCAGCTGGCAAGGACACATAGTCTGAAGAGTTCTTGCCATGAAGACACAAAATAAGTGAGGCCTATCAAGAATATGAAGCTAAGTTCATATTGTAAACAAGTGACAGAGAATAAAGTCTGTTCTTCTGATGGAAATTATGAATTCTTCAATTTTTTAGTAAATTTCATCCCAAGAAAATTGTCATTGTCTAGCAAAAAAATTATCACAAATTAGAAGTGCCATTTCATGAGAAATAGCATGTTAGTCTGTGTACACCTGTAGTTTTCTGTCTGGAACCTTAGCCAACTTTAAAACTTGGTAATTGGAAACATCTCTTGAACTATGCAAAAAAAACTTAGTAATTATTAAATATTTCTTTATTGAATAGTTCTTAAATTTTCCAAATAAAAAGTCAGTGTACTTTCAGAACAATTCTTCTGCATATTACGTATATTGTTTTTGAATTTAAGCTACCTGAATTTGCTTCTAAAACGTGGAAATTTGATATTCTGCCTTCTTTTCTTAATAGCCTGTTTATTTTTTGTATCTGTTTCAAGCAAAAGCTTTTTGTAAATTTAGTTTAATTGTATTTCAGATGGTAACAACCTTTCAAGTGGCTCTTCTTCAGGTAAATCTATCTTCTAAAATTCTATCTGCAAAAGTCCTTTTATTGCTTTGTTCTGGCAATATTGTTTCAAGATCTCATTACATTTTATATATTTCTGGGAGAGTGCAAGTCATAATATGGCTCTTTCTCTCACTGTCTGAATATTTATTTCTGCAAAACTATAGATATAACATGTAAACTATTAAATTTAGTATAATTATATGACATATAAAATCCAAATTTAATGATGCTTCCCATCTTATTATTACTGAAATTTGCAATATGCAGAGCATAAAAAAACTTCAATCAATATATGAGACAAAACACATTGCAGAAATTGATACTAGGATATTAATTCAGTGTTAAAACACAGAAAACCTGTCTCAGAGAAAAGCAATATTTTTTTATCCTATGAAGGTTGGTAGCCAAGGTGATAAAGGGCTGAGAACTTCTTGAGAGCTTAATTTATTAGACAGAATAAATTCTCTTTTCCAACTGCCAAAAACCTCACCATAGTTATACCAACACTGCTAAATATTGTACTAGGTAAGAAATAATTTAGGTATAATATTTTCTGTGATATTTGATATTTTATTTCATTTATTTCATTTCAGTTACTTTTTTTTTCTTTCATACTTCTAATCATATTTAAGAAATAAAAATGCAAGAAGTGAAATCTCTTTCTGAGAGGACAAAAAATTATTTTTTCATATCACTTTTTAATGAGAACTCTTCAACTCCTCTAATTGTAATGAACAAGATATAGTAGAATGACATTTCTGTCAACAAGTGGAAGAAAAACAAGTAAATGTACCAATTCATATTAACATTCAAGAATATAAACATTATGTCTTTTGAGGGAGACCCTGTTTAGATTGTTCTGAATACATTCTCTGGTCAACCACACACAGCAGAGCCCCAAAAGCAGTCAGAGACTTCCTTCCTTTCCTTTCATATTCTGACAGTGTCCTATGTGCAGATATCAAAGTTAAATATTTCTCACAAGGGAACGTAAAGAAGATTGTTGGTTTCTTATACTGATAGAAGATACACGCAACCTTAAATTTTAGAGAAAACTAAAAGAAATGCCAAAATTAAAGGAAACCATACCAGGGGATTAAAAAAAAGTGTATTCAGTGTCTGAGAATTAGGAGTTCTAGTTTCTAATGTTAATAATTGTATATGACTTGCTTTTTTCTTCTGAAAATAAATTAAGATTATTAAATGTGCAGAGCAAGAAAATTATCCCCTTAAGCATGCTTCAGTACGTTTTCAGAAAAAGAACTGAAAAAACCATAATTGTCACTTTCTGTAATTCTTTGTCCCATGGCCTTTTGTGCCCAGACAGAAAAAAAGGCAGCATCACATACCACAGCGTTTGCATAGAGTACATTCAAGTATTTGCTGCTATTTTAGACTTATCAGTGTTTTGGGATTCCATTTCTCAAAGCCAATTGTTTCCTTTAGTTTGTTGCATGAGTTGCTAGATGGTATTTGCAAGCTTTTGAGCAGCAATTCAGTAACTATATTTCTGATAACCTAAATTCTGGAATTCTGTGACAGTAAGCATTCTGTTATGCGAAAATATTTCAGCAAAGGTCTGACTTTGTGAAAGTAATTTTGCTTATCCCTTGGGGAAGTTTCAAAACAAAGGTATTATGGAATAAGCCCATGCTCTGGAGGACAATCTGTCATAATTGACCTATCTTACCTGCCCGTGTCAAGGAAATCTGTTTACAATAGGTTGGTCATGGTGGATAAGTATGTTCTATTCTTTAATCTTATTTATTGGAAAATTAACATATGCTTCATATTATAGCCAGACCAGTCATTCACCATTCTAAATCTATCCAAGTGCTGACTTTCTTCAACATCCTACCACAGTCAACAGGTTGTACAGAAACAGTTAACTTTGGTTCAGCTCTCAGCCTAGAAGTGGTACATTGCACAAGGAAACAGTTCTGACAGTTTCTACACCTCACTTAGACAACCTTCTGCAAACTCTTTGTGCATTTGAGCTCCTTTGATTTGATTTTGGAAAGTCTAAATCTAGAGAAGGTTAAGACAAATAGACTAAATCTAGTTGCCAGCTAGAGAGCCTGAGACCAGCTAGTATTTTTCCTTTGCTTTCACATTCTTGGATAACTGTTTTGCATCAGCATAACAATATCAATACTACTAGTAGTAGTGGCTATAAAAACTGGCTGAGCAATTCTTTGAGGAGCCATCACAACTTTTCAGCTGCCATCTCTTAGGATTAACCTGCAGCGCTTGGGATAGAATTGCAGGAACAGCACTGACATGGGCTAAACAGACCTAGGGAAATGACACAGCATCTACCACTACCCAGAAACCACTAAAGGAATTGTAGAGAAGGTAAAACTCTTTCAATTGTAGGCTTTTATCTGACTTAGCCACTGTGTCTTGTACATAAATATACATTTCATCATTAGAAATTTGGGAATGCCTTCACTGTATCAAGGCCATGATCAGGGCAAATATAATTTCCCTTCCTTTCTATGAAAGGTTTGCACAGAAAAGACACAAGAATCACTAGCCATGCAACTATATTGGGTGGCAAAAGAAATCCCTGTTCAGATTTTTTTGCTGGAATAACCCTTTTTTTTTTTTTGATGAGGCAGGGAATTTTCAACCATGATTGTAGCTGTTGATAGGTCTTTTGGAAACTACAGTAATTTCACAATTATAAGCCGCACCTGATTATAAGCCGCA
>VRYO01002782.1:15958952-16069440 GCA_009812075.1 Sialia sialis
CAAAATTTGAGACAGAATTGAAAAAAGGCTTCCAGAATACAAGAGAAGTTAAATTGAGTTTGAGACTTGGGAGACAATTCTATCTCCAAACAGTTTAGAAGAGTCCTACATCATCTACAGTGATAGTTTTGGACTGAGTTCTACTATTTAGAAATTTTAACAGCTGAGATGGCACAGAGAATAAGTGCAACCAACAGATTAACTCATTTGCAAATTACTCAATAAAGCAAGGTTTGAAAGGAGGAGGTGGAATGTAAGTCTGGAATTGTGACTCAGACTCAACTGCTTTCCTCAATTGCTCTTAGAAAGACACAATCATACAAATCTCTGACTCAGCATTAAAAAGAATTTGGCAATCTAGTCTTTAATAAAACATAAGGATTTTAATGTAACATTATCTCTGGATTCATAACAAATAGCCAGTTGCATCTGAAACTGTTTGATTATTGTAAACCAAGGTCCATCTGCTCTGAAATCATACTTGCACAATGCAGGGGTTGTCCATTGCCGAATAAAAGATTTCACCCCATATGCAGGATGCCAGGAAAGCTTACACTGCCATTTTTAGTCTATAGTGGGATAGAAGGCCAAAGGCCTGAATGAATTTTGTTTCGTGACAAATTGTGTTATTACACTTCCTTGCTCAGCTCAGCTCAGTAAACTACACAAATTCTGAATGGGCCCCCTGATAACTTTAGCTCCAGGAGAGAGATGAATGTCCAACAAACCATGTAGCTCATTACCTGTTCACTGAAGAACAGCAATATTCGTTCTCTTAAGAATATTCAAATTAAAAAGCAGGAAATAGGGTTTGAGACTATTTATTACAGTCAATAGAAGAAAGAAAAAGCTGCTCATCTAAGCTTTCTATTTCATGCCCAAAAGTCTTAGCAAGAAGCAAAATTCTCACTGAGTATTCTTTCCAGCTGAACTGCAGTTAGACAGCTAAATCAGTAATTCAGTATAACGTGGTCATATTAACGTGGTGAGGCAGAAAAGACCATCTGCAGCACCGTGAGTATGACTAAAATAGAGTGCCAACAAAAAGCCTTGAATAGTGGCTAATGCCAGAAATCCTTATGAATGGTGTTTTTAAGAATTTCAGTGTAATTGATAAAAAAGAGATTTACAGTATTAGTTTCACTTTGGATGCAATAAGTTTTCCAAATTTATTTATAAGCTGCTTTACAGCTCAATTCTATGTGCAAAAATAATTTTTTTTTTACGTTCTCTTCACTAATTTCAACCACGAGCAGTTGTAATGTTCAAACACACTTATTAAGTTAGAAGAAATATACACACTCCCAAGGTGTTCTCTGCTGAATATCACTGCATAAACTGAAAACTGGTATCTTTAACTGCTGTTTTAAAGATGCATGACTCTGGTTTATGTAACAGAGATTTCTATCTATTTTACTCTTGTCTGTATATGCTTAGAGTGATAAATTCAGTTCTAAATATCTGGAATTCAACTAACTTTTTTCAAAAATTGTCAAGGACGAAAAGTAATATCATTAAATGGATGTATATTTTAAAGTAGGAAAAAAAGTGGAAACAAATCACCAGATTTCTAAACATTTGGATGTTATCAAAAGTCTTTCAGGTTATTTGTTTTGTAATAGATTTTCTATTACTTGGCTTTAAAAAAAAGAGGGAGGGGGCAACAATGAGAATGTTTCAATATGTCATAAAATTATTCAGACTATTCCTTGAGATTACAAGGCTTATGCAAGCATGCTGACTCACCGATTGATAAAACAGCAAAAGAAATTTTTGCAGGCACAATATTAGAGACTAAATTATCTACTACACAGCTGTTGTAAAAATGTCTCAAATTAACACAGTTAGAAAAATAATTCAAAAATGCAATGAAATATTGGTAATTATAAGGGAGCAAACTGAGGTCAAAACAAAAAGTCATTATGTCACTGCATCGATTCCTAAGACTGAGTAGCTCAGGCCATTGTCAAAAAGGATTATGTTGGAAATCAAAAGTAACTGAGAAGAGTGAGAAGCATGTTCAGAGGGACACAATACAGTTACACAAGCATTCTTCAGCTTGCAGAAGAGGTATACAAAGAGCAATTCAGCAGATGCATGAAAAACTGTAAACATATAGAGACTATATTGAAACTATAAAAAGGGAGTAATTATTAGGTATTTCTTACAGGCACTAGAACTCTCCCCAAGGCAACAAGTCCATAGCAAGTAAGGGGAAGTACTTTTTCACAAACGTATGCTAAAATTATGGAATTCTTTCCTATAGAATGCTTTGCAGATCAAACTACAACCATTTTTAGAAAGCACTGAGAAAAATTCATAGAAGGAATGTACACCAAACATTCAGTCTGTGGTTTGAACAAACAATTTCTAGCTCAGGATGTTTCTGAAATTCAGATAGCTATAAACTGAGTACATTCACCAAGAGAAATAACACAGTGACTCTTAATCTTCTTTTTCACATATCCACTACTGGAAAGGATCAAAACCCAACAGTGTGCTAGATGGACCTTTGGTGTCATCTAGTAATGCAGCATTAGCTCTTAGACAGGTTTTTCTGAGCAAAGTACGCCCACCTTCATTCATTTAGAATTCAAAATACAATTCCATATTCAATATTAAATAAATAGAACATCCATTTAAAACATTAAATTATTAAACTGGGTCATATATTGTTCTCTAATTAATGTCTGCCATAAACATAAAAGAAAGACTCTTCCAAAACGTGTCAGTGTAGAATGATACACTTCAGTGCTAAATATTAATAAATGTTAAGAAGCTACAAATACTGGCAATTTAAACTGACTGGAAAAAAAAATCTTATCCCAAACAGTGCTTCTTGTCCTAGCAAGAGAAAATAAGAAGATACTTCAAAATGTTCTGCAAGAAATCATTTCACTATTGATTCATTGTTGAAAACACTTATGTGTCAAAATGATGAGATACAAGAAGTTATTTAATAAATGAGACTGTTTTTATAATGACACCTGATGATTTCAATTATTTGTTTCATTTTGTTAAACTTTCTGTAGCATAGCTTTTTCTAAACCGTTTAATATGTTTTCTGTACATCTGAAGTCCCCATGCCTCCATCTGTGACTTGTATTACACAAAACTTCACAACATTTATTTAGGCTTGTTTTTTTAGAAGGATATTCTGTAAATTTTGAAATTCTTCCTCTAGTGCACCATATTATACCATTCCTGTTAGCTACTGATATTTCTTACCATTACACAAAGTGTTAGTTTTTCACACACTCAGCATAGTCTCCCCTGCCACTCAACACACCAAGCCCAACTCAGCCCATCCCATGCAAATGTAAACAATTATTGCATTGTATAGGTGCAACTGAGGCTTTTTTCTTCGCTTTGCTAATTTACTTACCATTTTTAACTCTTTAAAATTGTTTCATCTAATCATCAGATGTAAGCATTGGAGAGGATTGTACCAAAACTGATACACAGTTTATTCCTTCATCCCAAGAAATTAGCACTAGTATCTTCCTGTTTAATCTGTAGCAAATAAACACATATATCAGCACTACATATATGAGCACATGGAGTTCCACTAATAATAGAATCCACAAAAATCTATTTCAGACCAACAACTGCCAAGTAAAGTAGTTAGACATGTGCTGGCAGTCTTTTATGGATACATTGATTTTTATTTTAGAAAGGACCATTTGAACTCCACAGCTTTTAAAACAGGCTGTAGAATTAATGCTGCTATTCCCATTTTAAGATCAAAAACTTAGGTCTGATTGAATGATGAAATCTTTTAACACCCCAAGTTTTTAACAAACTTGGACTTTGTTACATTTGCATATTTGCACATTCCATTACTGAGCATTTTAATTTATTAGGAATAGAAACTTTCATTCATTGTAAGTGAAAAAAAAGCTGATTTTAATGACCAGACATAATATGTAATATTTTCTTCTGTTTCTGTGTATTTAAATGCAGGCAGACTTTTTGGCTTCCGGCTACCTGGACTGAGACTTCTAACATACAGAAAGCAGTCCTTACCGCAGGAGGACCCCGATGCAGTCATAATCGATTCATCTAAGCACAGTGATGACTCAGTGGCAATGAAGCACTTTAAATCACCTACAAAAGAAAGCTGTAGTCCTTCAGAAGTGGATGATACAAAAGCACTGATTCAACACAGTACATGTTCACCTTTGGTTAATATATCTGGACCTCTTGACCACTCATCACCTAAGCAGCAGTGGGACAGACTTTACCCTGACATGATACAGACAAGCAATCCACTAACCCATTCCAGATCAAAGGAAAGCATTTGTAGTATACGGAGAGCCTCTTCAGTACATGACATAGAAGGCTTTAATGTCCAACCCAAGAACATTTTTAGGGACCGTCATGCAAGTGAAGGTATGGTGGAAAGTCAATCACTATTCTTTGGTCTACTAAAAAATTAGTTTTTTCAATATTTCATAGTAATAATCATCACTTTGTAAACTATAAATATAGTCAACTAAATATAATGACTCAAGATGCATTGGAAATATTAAGAGATCAAATATGCCAGGCTGACATATACTAAATATTGGTTTTTATTTCCAAGGAGACTAATGGAATAATGGTGTTGATCCTCTCTATAGGGTTATAGCAAATATTGGGGCAAACATTCCTTAAGCTAATATTGATGTCTGGGGGGGAAAAAAGCAAGTGATCAAATTATAATTGCATGTACCATTTTCTCTTATACTTACATATATTACATTGTGTTTGACTGTATGAAATCCTACTTCAGAGACTGATACGTTTATTTCTCTTAAATACGCAATGTGCAGATTGTACATTCACTGATCCAACACTGAGACATGCTTTTTCTCTCATGCTGAAGAAAATATCCTCAGCAGCTCCATTGACATGCTTTGTGTAATGAATAGTGAAATACGTAGTGAAATGGTGAAATGCTTAGTGTAAAATTCATTTAATTGTTATTTTCTCCTCATACTAGAATATTCATGCAACCAGCAAAAGTTCCAAAGTTATTTCCTCTCTCTTCATTTTAATTGTCTCTCCTAAATTCATGGAGAGAAGTCCATGATGATTTCTTTTTGAAGGACAGGGAGTTTAAGAAACTTGGGAAAGAGCAAACAGAGGTTTGAAGGCCCTTGAGAGGTCCCTTTGAAGGTGGTTTTCAAGGAAAAGTGCCACAATACAATGCTTTCACAGCTACTGATGGCCTAGTGACTTGCATTACATACCTTTATATTTAGGCCAGATGACAAGGAATATATAGTAATATTTTAAGATTCAAAAAAATATGTCATGGAAGACTATGTATTGATTCTTAAATTAGCAGAAAAAATAGCTTTCATTTTCAATGATATCTTGTTTAGCTCATATTCGCTGACCACAAGTGTAAAATCCCATTAAGTTCTTCTGCTTTTTGGAATATTCACCTCAAGAGCCCTTTGCTTCTACACATTTACTAAACTGTAAAGTCTGAATTTTCCTCTGACAACCAGTTTAACTTTTAGAATAGCAAAACTAATCACTCTTCCTGTAATAATAAATACAATATAGAAGTGATTTCTTTTTTCATTTCTGGTTTTTCTTGGACCATGGGGTTTTCTTTCAGTTCAAATGAACCTGAAAATTCAATTAAATCCATCCTAAACCATACCATTTTATTTAGTTCATGGTTACATTAAGCCAAGATAGCCAAGATTTCAAAATCAGGAGGCAAAAATCTCCAAGGTTGAACTTTGGCATGTCCTTTGGGCCTACTGCATAAGCTTTTTCTTGGTTTAAACTTTCTGTGCATTTAAACTCTTTCAAACAAAACACATTTAAAAATATCCGGTTTTCAATTTCTATTTTCAAAGCATTTTTTGTAATAGTACTTCCCAAATAGTTACTCTTCATCCAGTTATCTATGACAATGAGTAAAAATCAGTTTGAATACTAAGTGTCTTTGATTACAGTGGTAGAAAGCTGATGCATAAATCACCACATGATATAATACTTGCTGGATGGAGGAGCAAAAATTTCTATCACCATTTTACGGAAAAACTTTTTTCAAATGTTAAGCACTAAGTAAAATAAATTTTACTATGAGAAGTCAATAATCCAGTTGAATTCCTAAGGCGTCTCACGCAATATGATCATTTACAGTGTAAATAGACAAAACACTCTTACTCTGTTTTCACTCTGCATAAACTACAAAATAGTAGAGAACTGAGCCCTAAGTTTATGTCATACATTCTAAAAAAACTCAGCAGAACAGAGAATGGCTCTCAGAAAGGCATTAGAATTAGTAACCATCCTTGATGCCATCTGATTACAGTCATGTTAGAATTGGGCACCTTATGCTGGAAAGATGTTTAAATTCATCCAGCAAATCCAAATTGCCTAATTAAACGGTGAGCCATAAAATCTTATTATTTCTATAAAATTATCCATGCAACTCAGGCAACCCAGATTCAGCTTAAATCACCTTCTCTGGGCTTGCAGATTTGAACAGGGAGAATGCAAAACCCTAAGTACAAGTAAAAGTAAACTACAGTGCCAAAGGGCCAAACTCTTACCAAAGGAAATATAGGGTTTAATATATTTTCCCCTCCCATTTTTATTTTGATTTTTCCCAAATCATTCAAAATACTCTAATACTCTATCTGAAAATGCAAGTCAGGATTCTTTTTTTTCCTACCCTTGCCAGTTCAAATAATATTAATTGAATCAGTATGGCAGAATTTTGAAAGAAGAGAATAACATTACCTGCTAAATACTAGCTATAGTAATTTACCTACAGTCAATTTTAATACAATGCAATTGAGAATAGAAATTATTTCATGTGTTAAATTAATTTATGCAGTCTTGTTGCCTAACACTTTAAAATTATTGTCGCTGTGCCATTATGTGCCAAAAGATATTACGGTAAAAATTACAGCTTAGGATTTTAAATTCCAGTGTACTGGATCAAATTCCATTCTAAATCTGTCTATATCACAGCAAAAGCAACAGGGCAGGAACACTCACCACCCAAAATGCGGCCAAGCCAGCCTCATCTGAAACAACAGCAATCCAGATATTGCAGGCAGGTACAAGTTCCCAGGGACTCTTCAGAAAATGGACTCAGCAAGATCGCTACAGCCTTCTGACACAGCAGCAGGCTATTGAGCCCAACTCAGCCTGGTCTCCAGTGCTGCTACAGATGCCTGGCACAGGAAGGCGTTGGGCTGAAGGAACTAAACTCCCTCTCAGAGCCCGAGTCCAGAGCCCAGCTCAGAGCTCCGTGCTCTCGGTGCTCAGTAGGCTGAGGAGAAGCTGCAGCGAGGCTGCAGGGCTGACAAGGCCCAGCGCCGCCATGCCCCTCTGCATGCCGCGGCCTCTGTCCACAGCAGGGCCGACCACTCTCCACAGGCACAGGGCTGCTGTGGGACAGCCAGACCACAAACACCTCAGTCTCATGGGTGGCCTGTCAGCCCAGCAAAACAAGGAGAATTTCTATATGAGCCCGAAGCACGTTTGAGGTTGGAGTTCAGGAGGAACCTTCTGTTCCCTGCCAGACCCACCTCGCAGCCCTCAGAGCCGCAGCCAGGCACAGCTCGTCACAAGGGGATGGTGGCTTGTGGATCACATAATTATCACAGGAACCAGTGTGGCCTCTACCTCTGCACCTGTGTGGCTTCTTTAAAATAGTGATAACAACTGCAATAATAATATTCTCCCTGAAAAGGTTTGATCTCACAAGATGATTCAGGGCCAGGTGAGCCTGTGAGAACAGAAAGCTTTGCCACCATTTCTTTGTAAAAAGGCATCTAAGAGCTGAAGAAAAGTATAAGATATATCTTTCTCCAGCACTCACTCAGAAGGGCATTGCTTGGTTTGTTGCCGTGTTAAAAGCATTTCCTCAGGCCAGTCTAGGCAAGCGTGGGGAGGTCTGAGGGTCTGTGCTGGGCCTCCTGAGCAGCCCCACACGCCATGCAGCCACCTGCACTTCTGCCTCAGCTCCTCTTCATTATGTGGGACTAATTACTTATTGGAACTTTGTCCTCCAGCCCACTGCCAGACTTGTGGAGAAAGAATTTTATCATGTTTCTGATAAGGCAAGTCAGCTGAAACCAGTACTTCTGCCTGATCTACTCGAAACCCTTTTACACAGCATCTCAATTGTCAGAGTGACTTCATCTTCACTTAAAGTCTTCATAATACACTCAAGGACATGCAACAATATTTCAATTTGAACCACACACAATTTGAGGCCGTATTTTCTGCTTTTTCTGATGTAGATTTTAGTTGTCTTTTTTTCTCTTTTTCTTCACTTTTATTATGCTGAAAACCAGACAGTGGTCGCAATGTCAAAGGTAAAGTATACATATAGACTGTATCTTCCAGTGTTTCAATCAGCCACACTTTTTGGCATGTTACTTTGCCTGCTGTATGAAATGTTCAAATGCAACATTTTCATGTTGACCTCTCTAGGGCTAGGTGTATTACATAAATTATATTTGTTAAACATGTAGTTATTCCTGTAACTCTTGTCTCAAAGCACTAACTACAAATCACTGGAAAAAGTGAAGGCATAGTTAAACAGCCTGTTGCCTTAATTATCTGTTAATTCTAAAAAAGAAAGGGAGGTAGAACATATTATAGTTACTTAACTCAGTACTGCTTTCTTTAAGCAGTCAAAACTTCTGTTGAAGCTACCAGGAGTTTTACCTGTAAAACGGTGTGTGATTGTATGAGGACATTAGCAAATGATTCATCATGATAAGGTGCTTAGTTTTCAGTTAACCATCTCAAAAATTAAATTACTGATAATCAGGAACCTTGTGGAAGGATCTTCACTTATTCCTCTTTTGTCTCTTTAAAACTAGTTTCACGCTCCTGGATGGCAGGGGGTATGGTTTCAAGCTTCCTGTAGCATCAAAATGTACTTGCATGAACTTCATTGCCAATTTCATGTTTAAATAATCTTTAGTGCAATTACAAAACTGTTTCTTTTCACCAGCATTGAGCTACAAGTTTTAGATGCAATTTGAACATAATTCATAAATTATTTTCTCCATTTCTGAAGATTACTTACTGAAGTGTTTAGTTTAATTGCCATATTTGTATCTGTGGGAAAACTGGTTTGTGACTTCATGCATGATGCAAAAAGTGTGTGTACCTGGTAAAATCTCTCTAAACTGCATGCAGTGCATGACCTAGATTCTGTAAAACAATTTGTGGACTACAAAATCATTGCATTTACTTCATGTGTATGTTGGCAAAATCTTGGGGGAAAAACATGCAGTTTCTGTGCTGTGCAATAACTTTTATATGTATTTACTGCTGGTGAAAGATGATGAATTGGCAGTTCAGAAGAGTGAAATCATTTCTCAATGCATTGTCTAAGCAAGGAGAATAAAATCCTACCATAAAAGTGGGGAGCTTAAACTTAACCTGAAGGATTCTTCTTTTTAGGCTAGGCAGAAGCAAGTCATTCTCCATGCTGATTCAGTTCTCTGCCTCTCTATGGAAACTGTCAATCAGGGTGCCAATTAGTATCAATTGTGATTGTGATTTGTTATGGCCCTCTTTTTCTGCTTTCTGCTAAGACAGTATAGCAATGGTCCACTAGCTGTCAAGTATCAGCTCAATTTCTGTCAACCAACTTAAGCTAATACCGTCTTTCAATCAATTACCATTGTCCATTTCACCACTTTCTAAAGCAAAAGAAGGTGGAGGAAAGGAAATAAGGTTTTATTTTCATGTGCAATAAACTTAAGTCTAGTATCATGCTCTAGGGGGTGAGTATTAGGTAGCAAAAGAGAGAGTAATCCCCTTTGGAATGGAAGTGATGAAAGAGGCAAATCCCAGATATCAAATTTCAATGCAATTCAGGAATCTCTAAAGTGACTAATAAAACAATATCTTGCCTACTATCTAATCACAGATTTGCTGAAACTGTTTAAGTTTCCTCTTACCTTTGAATTCCTAAGGTATTAAGAATCTTGTTAATCTGAAAAAGGATTTCAACTTGATATCCTGCTTACATTTAAAATTATTCCATACTTAGAAGCTATTGCTAAAACTAACAGGGAAGCAGGGCTGAAAAACTGCAGTCCACATATACAATAGCACACACCAGCCAGATTAGTCACTTCACTGATTTGTGAGGAGATTGTGAGCCCTGATATATTTTGAACACTAATTTTTAGCAGACTCATATAGATGATGTGAAAGATAGATTCAGGTCCCTCCTGGGCCAAAAGGCATTTAAGTATAGTATCACAATCCCTTGGTGGTGTCCTTAGTACCAGGCTTTTTTACTGTTCCTTGCAGGTGAAAGGTTGTGCTTTCTTCCCTTTTCCAATTAAGCTGTTCCACAAAAAAATATGCTAGGAGAAAAAGAAGGACTGTTCTGTAGTTTAATGGTTAGAGAACTCAGACACTAATTCTTTTTTGCATCCAGACTTTTAGGACTCATGTCCTCCCTTGTCATCTTAAATTCCTTTCTGCACATTGGCAAAATTTGAAATGAAGTAATGGAGACTCTCTATCTCTGGCTCAGATTAACATACAATTATCATGATTTTAAGAGAGAGAAAACATGTATAAATCCTTTTAAGCTTCCAAGAAAATCAAATTTCTGCTTCTTCAGCAAGCATTTGAAGCCAGGTGTGTAGGAAAAGCAGCCCTCATTTAAAGAATTATGCTTAAAAAAATTCAGCACAGCATAAAGCATTTCCCCACAGCCATCCCCAGGCAGCTGGTGGCTTTGAACTTCATTCATTCTCATATTTCGAATAAAATCAACTGTTCCACTGTTGACTTTACAATTTACCCCATAGGCCGAATACTATCCCACTGACTGTTCCTGCATCAACATGCACATTCCTGTTTTCCTCTCAGGAAGACAAAAGAAAACCTCAAAAACAAGTAAAAGACTAAAGCATCACATTGTTGCTCTTAATAGAATTAAGGCAACCTTAAACAAGGTTCTCATATGGTTCTAAGAAGTATCCTTGAATACCACACTTTATGTACTATTACTGACTGCAAGACCTGAATTTTTTCTTGAATGCCTAAGTCTAAACATCTTTATAGTTATTTTTTCCAGTATTGTTCTCAAAAGCAACTTTTCCTTGCAATGAATACTTTTCACTTCCAAATGAACCTTATGATGACAGTGCAAAACAAGTATTCTAATCATTTATATTGCTGCTTTCTTGTTCAAACAGCTCTGTCCAATAATAAAAAGAATAATTATAAAGGATGTGTACTTCATGAAGTATGCAAATTCTGTATATTTTATCATGATGCACTAAAATAGTATAAGAAGGTTATATATACTCTTTTAATATTCTGCTTATGAGTATCCAATATTTTGTTAGCAATGACAATTGAAGAAACACATTTTGAGTGTCTGCTCAATTTTCCAGTTTCTTTGAACTATCATGTGAACATGAGCAAGGTAGGGATGTGATAATAGAGCCTTTGCTAATTCCAGGCACTCTTATATAATCATGTGTCCTATTTCCACTCTTATAAACAAATGAGCATATAGTCTTTATATTCAGCCAGAACTGTAATAAGAGCACACAAGCACTCCTAGTAACATGAAAACAAATAAGAATAGATGCATTATGCAGTTTGGAATTCATCAACTTTATAAAAAATATTGAGGGTTATATGTAAAGGAAACGTCGTATTTGTATCTAGTATTAGATTTGAATCTTATTAGCAATAGACTTATTTTTAAAATGTAGATAGCTTTTATTATCCAGAAGTATACAGAAAAATAGTTTTTAATCACCCATTTAACATATCCCACCTAAACGTTAATGATACTTTATTTCTCTTCATTTCCCAGATGCTAAATATGTGTTCCAATTTTTCAGGGCCTTTTAATCATATCAAGTCAAGTCTTTTGGGATCCACATCAGATTCAAATCTCAACAAATACAGTACAATCAACAAAATTCCTCAACTCACACTGAACTTTTCAGATATCAAAAGTGAAAAAAAATCTTCATCTCCTCCTTCTTCAGAGAAAGCAATTATTGCACCTAAGGTGAAAGACCGAACGCACAATGTAACAGAGAAGGTTACACAGGTAAGGTAATACAAATTATTTCAGTTCGTTTTAAAATTTTTTTCAGTGTATTCAATAGATTCTTACTCTTTTAATGAGTGGTTTGGCTGTCTCCAGAATGATTTGAAGGCTTTAAAACATTATGTAATTTACCTTTGATTCAGCTGCTGATGAGACTGTCTACAGCATTAGATGATACTGCTAAAAACAAAACTTTTCAGCTCTCTTTTTTTATTGGAAAGGAAATTCAGTATGCATCATGGATCCCAAAGAAGATCATTAATTTCAGTAATTCCTGTCATTCATATATGTTAGTTTCATTCTTCATAACTTTTTCTCAGCATTATGAATTTCTGATTAGTGTATGGCACAATATGATGAGAAATGATAGGTAATTGTGCCACTGTATCATAATTACATCTCATAATTTCTGTTTGAGTTCTTTGGCTTTTCATAATGCTCTTTCTTGTGGGTATCTTTTCCACATCTGTGCATCCATAAGGCTGTCGAAATGAAAAGTGGATACCTTTGGACTGGGTGTATGATATATCTGGTGAACAAGCCATGTAATTGAAACAAAACTGAAAATAATTTAAGATAGCATGCTTCTTCACTCTAAGACCGTTTCAGTGCCCTCTGAAATCAGCAGAACTTTTCAGCTGATTTCAATATTATTACATTTGTGTTACAGTCTTATATGGAGAGTGACTGGGACAGGCTAGCAATGTGGAACATACCGAAAAAAAATACCCAGAGATGACAGTATCCACAATAACTTTTATAGGGTTAGTAAGCAGAGGGCTGGCCCTTAAATGCCCAGATAAACTGAAAGAGGTAAGAAGCCCTTTGTAGTAGAATGCAGATAGATATTCCATAAGGAAGATCTTGTCAAGGGTAGCTTTTGGCTTAGAATCATAGAATGACAAAATTTAAGACCATCAAGTCCAACCAATAACCCAGCACTGACAAGTCCATGACTAAATCATGTCCCCAAGTGCTGACCAGGCTGCAGCTTCTCTACATTGGTGCTCTGCCAGACAGTGTCCATGCTCCTACTCCCTTTGACAGATATCAAAAATAATGTATTGTACACCCTCCTAGAGAAATGGAGATGAAAGTTCTATCATTTCTATTTTGAGATCAGTTAGTGCCTAAAAAGTAATTGGATTTTTATCTTTCATATATTTTGTCTTTAATAGCTAGCTTGAATCTGCTTGAATCCATTGTCCTTTCTTCTGTGGTCAGTTTTGAAAGATATAATCTCTTCTGGATCCATTTTGATATGTTTTAAATTATTCATAGTAGTTATATATAGAAATCTTTTCATAGATAATATGGCAAAAATTCAAGTTACATAAAAAAGACTAATTTTTAAGAGTTATATAAGCATGAGGCAAGGTAGGGGTTTTGGGGCTTTTTTTTTAATCTTTGTTTTTGTTTTTTTTTAATTCTGACTGGCTAATTAGTGCCAAAGTCCTGAGTTTCTCTGTACTAGTGATGCTGTTAGGGTGGAAGGGTGGGAAGATTTTTTTCTTAAATCTGTGTTTATTCCCCAAATAATTTAGATTTTATGAAAAGTCCAATGGAAATTACATGGATCAGTTAATCTTTCCATTAAAATTGATACCTAATAAATTCAAAATCAAATTTGAAATGCTCTATAAAATCTTTACACTTCACAAAAGGCTTCCAATTTAATTTGACATTGGTTTATGTCCTTCTCTAGAACAATCTCAACCACTGTGCAGAGCACAATTTGCATAGCAAACTTTGATGCCATATCATTCATTATAATTGGAAATAGTTTCCTGCAGCTGGTGGTTTTTCTGTTATTGTATTCACTTATCAATATTTTTAGTTACTGCTGCATCCTAAATGCTAGAATTAGGTGCAGGTAGAAACTCCCAGGAGGTAAAAACAAATGTAGGTCTATAGTATTACCACAGTCAAGGATCTAGTTAACTAGTTTCATGAATTAGAATAGAAATAGAAATTTAGAATATTAAAGTGGCTAGTTTTAATCCTGTTTATGTTTCTATTCCCAGTGAATTCAATATATTTTGTATGAGTCAGCTCTTTGAAGCTTCTGCTTCATCTTCAAAATTTTTTGGAAATCTTTTCCTAGGCCATAGAACCATTATGTATCTATCTGCAGAACAGTGCAAAAGTCGTCTTGGAAGATTTGAGCACAGTCTTGAGAATAGAATATGGTGGAAATGTTAGATGAGGTAGTTAAAATATGCTCATGCTGGCACCGTCTCGATAAAGAAATCTGTCAAACAGCATCTAAAATGCATAGAGGGCAATATGACCTATTTTATCTATGGGCCAGTATCATTAAAAGAGCAAATGAGTATGAAACAGCCATGGCAAGTTTAAAGGTCATCCTCAATCAAAGTCATGATATTCTGAAACAGTCTTCTAATAAAAGAAGTTAGAGCAGGAATTCTGAGTGTTGCTAGAAAGAACGTGAGAAATGTAGTGAAGGGATACATAACATGCTGTATTTTCTGGGATTGCAGGACTTGATGACATGAAAACCTTCTCTCAGCCACATGTTGTACCATTCAAATATCCATCCATTCATCCATCCATTCATCTGCCTTTGTAGTCCTTATTTTCTGTCTTTCTCCCTTTCCTCAGTTTTGCTGAGAAATTTGATCCTGCTGTTATAATCTGACAATTCCACTGCTATGTCTCCACACTGGGCAACTCAAGTTATAGAGAAGTGGACTCTGGTATGCACCACACAAAAATATCAGTGAGCTTTCCTAGTGGATCATGCAGCCTGAATTCTCCCTCATATATCAGTAATATCAAATCAAGTATCAGCATCTCAGGATGCAACAAGTTCTTTCCAAAGACAACAGCTGTATAACTTTTTTAATATCCACAAGCTATTTATCTAATTGTGATCTTGAGGAGAGTGAAAAAGGAAAGGATGGCACATAGTCCTCTTCAGAGGTGAGAGGAAGAATAATGAATAAAGTAAATTAAAAAGTCATTGGCCACTGTGTTTAGAGGAAGTGATGCACTTTGAGAAAATATTTAAAGAGGAGTAAGGCACTTTAGTAGAGAGATTTTAGTGGAATAAATTAGAAATAGAAAGTAGAATAAAGTTTACAAAATCATTTTAGAAGAAAGAAGAGATGCTGTGGGACAGTGGTTTATACTTTTGGAGAAAAATCTAGGTTATACATTCTACTGCAATAAACCTTCCAATACTGCTTTTCTGCTTAAGAGGAGGGTTCAGGACATTATGTAGAGATGAGAATTGCCTTAAGATATAGCTTGTGGTGAAGTGCTGCACTTGTGATAGTCCTGAATAAGTAGATTCTCTGATTACTTTGCCTGGATTTTCACCTGGGGCTTCACTGATCATAACTCCTTGTGTAATGCCAAGAAGAATAACATCTTCTGGACTGTTATTTATGCATAACACTGACTTTTACTCAGAGAGTTAGTCCAGGTGTAGCAGCCAGATAGCCTTGATTGAGAAATTGTCCTTGATATATTCCAGTGCAGATATTTGCGACTAAATTAAATTTACATCTCCATTCCACTTTAGAAAAAATTGGCTTATTAAATTATTCTCATTATAATTTCCTGAGGTGTTAATGTCACTCTCTTCTAGAAGAATGTCAGCTTACTTGTTTCCATTATTTCTTTTTTTCACAGTCTGTTCTAGAGGACAGTGCAATTTCTGCACTTTTTTGTACTGACAGGTTCAGTTGTCGTCCTGACACTGATGGCTAGAAAGAGACAAGTCTTCCTAGAGGCACAAAAATAGACTTTTATTAAAGAAAGCAGTGGGGCAAAAGTCTGACATCTGTCCCTTAACATTTTTATAAATTCATAAAGGGGAATTCTGGCCTTAGAATTGCAATGGGCAAAGACACAACAGGAACAGATTTTAGCTTTCATTTAAATATTGATTTACTGTATAGCTTCTTAGATATCTGGTTTCCGCTGATGTAAAGCTGCAAAGTTGTGAAGTCTGTTGTAAACAGACTCTTGAAGACTAGAATAGTCAGTATCTGTGCTCTATTTTTAAAGAAAAGAGAGAATTCCTGAATGCCCATAATACTGTTAACAACTTTCCCAGTTAATAAAAGTGTAAATTACTGGTCTCTTTATTGTGTTGTAGAAATAGAAATAGAAATAATAGATATAGAATTACTGTTTTGTTGCTTTTGTTCACTAGTGTTCAGAGATCATTTCTCTCCTTGTAATTCATCAGTCTGAAGGAATACAGAATGAGGTTAAAAAGCTCAATGTGTATCTTTTGTTCATAATTTGTCTCAATAAATTACTTACAGGAAGGTAAAATTCCATAATCTTTAAACTCCTTGTAATAACAGTTATCAAAACAGTTTAATTATCCGCTCACCTCTAGGAAACATATATATACCCGAACTGGTCATATGAATGATGAAATGATAAATATATACCTCGACAGGCTACACAGAATATTGTGATCTGATTTGCAGACAGGCTGAACACCCACAAACCTTCTGAAAATAGAGCTTCCAGTGAAGGGGAGGGGGGGTGGAGGGAGGGGAGGGGGACCAAATATGAAGTGATAGACCTTGTAGTTTCATGAATGTTTTTGTAATCTGGCCAGACTCTATTTAGTTCCAAAAGATTAAGAAGTAAGTAACAATATCCTCCCAAGGCCAATAAAGCTGTTGATATAAAAAGAACTATTATATGATCATGACTTCAAACTGACCTTCAGATTTTCAGGCTAAAAGAAGACTACCAGCATCTAGGACAGAGAGGGGCAATATAAGACCTAAAAATAAACCAAATTATTGATCTGTATGTTTTCAGCAGTCTGATTCAGCTGACACATTGTGCTGTTTACATCCTGCAATAACTCACATACACGCAACATTTCAAGGCTGTTCATTTGCATTCCACATAACATTCTGAATAAATTAGAACCTATTTTGATGCCTTCCAATTACACAGCAAGATATACATGTAATAGTGAAATTAGGGGGTAAGCCAGGCCAACATTTCCTAGTTAACGTATGGAAAGTTTAAATTTACTCTGAAGTGAGAATCTTCTTTTTCCTGTTATTTGTGAATTGTCAAAGTTCCTTCCCTTTCTTTACAATAATACTTAGCACCCTCATGCAATAAAATTTCATCTTTTATTGTCATTACATAATTAGGCTTTGTAATCACTATAAAAAGAATTCTAGAAATAGTATAAATGTGTGTAATTTCATCGTAATTTAGAAGGTGTGATATACTCTGTGAAACAAAGAAAAGCAAAAAAATATGGTGAAAATTAGCAAAAATACCTCAGTCCCTGTGTGGCCATTTAAACCTGTGCCAAGATGTCACCATAACTGTGAAGTAGTATATTTTGCACCAGAACAAATAGCTATTCTGAGTGTGTGGAAACAGAAAATAAAGCCCACTCTTTTGATCAGTTTCAGCAGAAAACACTGTTTTCATTATAATTGTTTTCTTTTGCACTAAGGAATAAAAATAAGATTCACAACAATTATTAAAATATTCTTTCCTTACAGTAGAGCCTCTTCTTTTTGTGACAGCTCAATAGGTTCAGGCATCTGAACTGCTGCAGTGTTTTGAGATGATTTCACAACATATGGTAGAAATGGAGCAGTCGGAAAGCCCAGCTGCTTTGCAGCATGTAACCTGGATGCATCCTTAATTAGTCCATGTCCTTCCCCCAAGATCTACTCTTCTGAAAAGGAGATTACCTGATTTTGCTGAGTTGGGGAAAAGTATCCACTCGTTTCTATCAATTACAGTTTTGAGTAATCAATGTTTGATGTGATCTCTTTGTTTTTACTGCCTTGATGCTAACATGGAATGAAGCATATGACCTTTGTTAATATCAGATCATTTGCCAAAGCAACATTCCTCTTCTGATGCTAAGAAGTGGGAGAAAATAGACTTTCAGTCTTTCAGACTGCATTGTAATTTGTTCTGATAATAAGGAGTTGAGTGTAAACACTAATATTCTACAAAGCAAGCAAAACTTATTGAAACCAAGGTGCTGGCAGCATTCAGGCTAGGCTCATTTCTCTGATCTAGAGCTATAAACACCCAGCTCCCACTTCCTGGGGGATTGACCTTGGTAGTTTCTAAACTTGGTAGGTTACTCTGCTGAAACAGTTTTGACACCCACCAGAACATCTCACCGTGAACTGCAAGTCAAGCCCCACTAAGATCCAAAGAGCTGTGAGAATCCTCTGCTGCCGTCTGGAATAATAGCTTTCACACATGTGGTTAGAGTTACCTTAAAGCAGCTATGAAAGAAGTCATAGTTCCTCTTTCACGTAACCTTAGAATCGTACAAAAAATGTAGTGTGGAAGAGACCTCTAGAGGCCATCTAGCCCAACCTCGTATGCAAAACAGCACAACTGCAAAGTTAGAACAGTGTCCGTGGTTATCACAGTGGTTACCACAATGGTTATCATGTTAACTCAGGACAGTTCTATCTTTAGGAGAGCATAAGTGTATATTTTCCTAGAGACAGACAGCAATAGCAGCTTACTTGGGGAAGCAGAAAGGGAAGAGGGCAGAATGCTGTGGATCTCATGGGTCACAAATGCTGCTATTTTTCAAGAACACCACTGGTGCATCTAACATTCAGGACAATCTCTTAGAAAGAGGCAGTCCTGGGTTGTAGTGCCAGACTAATTTGACTGTTATTCATATTACATAAATGACCATCTGCTAAAAAAGTCACAAAAATAACCCCGGGCACCATGGACTCAGACGCAGGACTCCCTCCCTCTCGAAATGCCCTTACCCTCAAATGGTCTGGATTCTGAACTCTGCCCTAGTGCCAGGCACCTCACATGTACATACAGTAGGACCAATATTGGATCTAGCAACAAAATGCCACAACCTGGACAGGCAATGTTTTGCATTTACCTGAAATTATATAGTCGCACCTATTAAGAGTCAATTGTCCTCAGGAAAAAAAAAAAGGAAACTGTGGTCAGCTAACAATTTTAATTCTTTTCTCTTTTAATGTAACAAACTGAAAATTTTGTGGGTAATCTAATGATTAATATTTTCAAAGAAATTTGTACTCTTGCACACATCACTAAGGAAAGAAATTGATGAATAAACTGAATCTTAAGGAGCTGAAATTTCCTGCAATTTGGATGTGGTATGATGATGATTATAAAGCAGTTATGTTCGAACACTAATTATAAAAGAAGTCCGTAAGCATATTAATGAGAAATAGCAATGAGGTTATTATTCTTTTGTATTGGGCAGAGGGAGAGGAAAAAAGCATGTGGATTAGTTGTTTTTGATGTACTGGCAGCTGAGGAAAATATTTTCTACTTAGAGTTTGATAGGGTTTAGCATTTTTTTTTTAAGTAGTAGAAATAGTAAGAAAAAGCAGAAACCATTAACCCCAGTCAGCACAGTGTGTTTTTTGATGAATTCTGAATGCCCTTAAAATTAATAAGCCGAATTAGAAGGTCATTTTTCTCATTATTACCTGTCATGTGTTAGAACTTGGATAATGCTTGTAACTGGTACCAAGATCAATAGAGAAGGGCAAGCCCAAAATAGTTCAGAGTTAATGATTTAAAAAAAAAAAAAAAAAAAAGGAAGACTCCTTAAATTATATTAAAATATCAATAAAGTCACAGTAAAGGAAAAATCAGGCATCCGATGTATGAATACAAAATCAAAGGTTCACTGAATTCCAAATATTATGTTTATTAAATAGATATAGTTAATAGATCGTTGTAGTTAATAAATGTGGAAAAATGTATTTTCAAAGCATTTATTGAGCTTTATGGGTGGTATTGGTGTTACTGAACATAAAATTAATGAGCGTAGCACAATAAAAATCTCCTGGAGGTATTTATTAAAAGTGGCCAGTTCAGGCCATCTGTTACAAACCAGTTTAAACTCAGAAGGGCAAGGGAAACTAAACTTCTGGGAATAACATGGATCAGACCCAGAGAGGTTTGAATATACCCAAAAAGCATGAATAAAACCAGACGAGGTTAGATGTTGGCACCAAAAAAATTGGTATATTTTGTTTAATAGTAAAAGAGGCAAAGAGAGAGAAAAAGAGAGAAAGAGAGAAAGAAACACAGAAAGCTAGAAAGACAGAGTTGTACAGCAGGGGTGGGGGGACAGAGGAACAGGGACAGGGTGTAGGGGTTAGGTGGAAGCACATCACCCTTCCTGGGGTCTCATTGTCCCCTTCCATCTAGTCTTCTTGGTGGTGAGAGTCCCCCCTCCACCCCACCACCACTGCTGCACTGGAAAGTGTAGAACCCAGTGGATTGATGTATGTTTGGGCCAGGTGAGAGCACCCAGGTACCTCCCCTAAGAGGGCCAGTTTGACACTTCGAGCCTGGCAGCTGATAGCCCTGGGGCTGCAGTCTGCACCTTGAAAGTGCTAAGCTTGATCCAGCTGTGAACATATTCTTCCCCCCCAGCCCAGACCTGAGTCACTACCTTCATCAGCGAGTAGTTCCAGGCCTTAGTCAGGAGGCCCATTTAGGCCATCATGGTCTTCTCTGCACCTTTTGTAATACAGTTCTGCTGTAACAGCAAAAGTCCTTCATGCAGATGTTTAAGCCATAAATCATAACATTTAATCTCCAACACCATCTAAAGTGTAAAAATATACTATAAAATAAAAATCGATCAGAAATAAAGTACTGAATATTTGTCTGAATATTTAGCTGGTATTTGTAGTACATAGAAAATTCAGTTTCTTTTTCTGATAAGTGATTTACCTTTAGGTAAGTCTGTTTTTCTTTGACAATTGAATAAATCTTTCATTGTAGCACATGGTGAAATTGTCCTTAAGATAATTTAAGTTTATTTACAAGCACAAAAATTTATTATTTTACTCAAGGAATTGCCAATTTTACATTAAGAGAACATCTTTTTAAACATGGAAATTCCAGTAACTACTCAATATCTTGGAAGCTGGCATGAGATGGTGTGTTCAGCTTCAGACAGACTGTTGAGTATACTACTACTACTAATAAATGAGAAAAATTTATTAAATGGGAAGAAAAGTTCTTCATTTCACAGCTTTACAGTTTTTTTTCTATTCTAAGTATCCATCTTCTTTGAAAATGTTCTACTTTTTAAATGAATGATATTAATTATGAAGAAGACTTTCTCTTGAAGCAAAAGAACTTCTGAATGATGTCGGCTCACATTCGCACCAATTTGTTCTGTTCAAGAAAGTTTAGTTTCACTAGGTTTGTAGGTGAGTTACAAATCCAAAGGAGAATAACCCTTTTTTCTGCATCTTTGTCTCTAATGCTGTCAATTACTGGGTTTGGAATTGAACAAAAAAACAGAGCCTGTGATTTGTGGCCATTCTGCAGAACTTGTTAGAGGCCAGCTAATTTATTTTGACAAATTTTGTTAGGATAGGATGCAGACTTTTTGTTAGATAGGATGCAGCCTCCTTACAGATTTTTAAAAAAGATTTAAAAATAAGTTTTGTCTGGGACAGTTATTTCTAGATATATTGTTCTGTCTGTTTTCTCACTTCTTTACACCCACAATATCCATTAAGGAAAGGAAACTCCAGTTTGCACATTGTGATAAATTATCAAGATATCTAGAAAACAATGAACATTAAGGCTTACAGGCTTCTATTGGAGGCATTTTTTCCACTGTATTGAGTTTTCAGTGCCTGCAGCAGCACCAAGATTTTCTTATCTCCCTGGTTGTCACAGTTTAACCTCAGTTGGTGAGTAAATATCATACAGCAGCTCCTCAGGAGGTTCTTCCTGTACCCTCACTGGGATGGAGGGGAAAATCAGGAGTGATACTAATACTAATAGCAATTGTAAATAAAAAGAGGAAGGAAGAGAAAAAGAGAGAGACAGAGATACAGGGACCCAAGGAAAAAAGTGATACAATTCCTTATTGCCTGCTGATTGAGGCCAAACCCATTCCCAAGGCATGATAAATCTGTCTCCCTGGTAATCCCTCTCAGTTTATAGTCTGGGCATAACGTTCCATGCTATGGACCATACATTTGGCCAGAGCAGGTCAGCTGTCCTGGCATGCTTCCTCCCAGCCTTTTGTGCACCTGCTCGCTGACAGAGCCTGGGAAACTGAAAAGTCCATGACTTAGGATAAACATCACTTAGCAAACAAGACATCAGTGTATTGTCAATGTTATTCTCATACTAAATCCAAAACAGAGCACTGTGTCAGCTACTATGAAGAAAATTAACTCTCTCATCACCAGAATTAGCACACTGGTTAAATCCATAACTAAAATATCCTGTTCTCTCCTAAACATGGGCTTCGTTTAGCATAACTTGGGCAAGGTAGAAGGACTGAAGGACTTACTTCTGTCTCACTGATTCTGTGCTACTTTTGTTTTGTTTTGTTATTGTTTCTGTTGGAATACCAGAGTATTTAGTGAAGAGTCATCATGAAGATCACACCATGTCTTGACACAATTCTCCAAAAATAAAATAAGTTTTTACATTGTAAAACAATAAAAGTGTCTAATGTAAGATCCAGCTACTGGCTGAGCAAAAAAAGTTTGTCTGCCCACTTCTCTGTGGTCACAAATCCACCCTTTTTCTATAACTAACCAGCATAAATTGAATGGATTGCCCTAGAAATCTGGACCATGCATTTATAGGTTGTTAATACTAATGAAATAAACTTCATATCATCAGATTGTCTGCATCTATGTATGCAATCTGTTCCATTTACCCTTGCCAAATGGCTTTTTGGTTAAAATATTGATGGCTAAATTTTAGAGAAGTTTAGGTAATGCACTTAACAATCCTAAAAGTGGTGTTGAGAGAAGAACTTGGGCAACCTGGGTAGAATGCTAAGACTAAATATCTCCTTTAAGTGAACAAGGTTGGGATATGCTCGTTAGGTACAAACAAGGAGAGCCACAGGGAAGATGGTTATTTTTAAAGTAAGCTTTTCTCCCTACCAGAACAGTTTCAATTGCAACTCATACATTTTTAAACACTATGGAGTCTAGTTACAAAATGCTGATTTTCTGGAAACTAAACTTTGCTTATTTTGCATATTATGGAAAAAAATATTTACCACAATGAAACTGAAAGTTAAACTTAGATATGAAGATATGCATAAGGATCTTCCTCCCTCCTGTACTCCTGAGAGTTACATCAGTAAGTACTGTAATCATAGAACCAAACTGTGAATGTAGCTACTGCATTATCACCACATGCACTTCAGAAATTCTTATAGCTTTTATGCTTTTCTTTATCCAATCAAAATGTATAATAATGAAAAATACCTTTTTATAACTATTGTAAGGTTGAGATTCCATCAACAAGAACAAAATCTGCTTGTTTTATTGTCATGCTATGAACAGATGATAGAAAAAATCTTTCTGATTACTAAAAACCACACATTGACACTTGATAGTTTGTTTTCAGACATATAAGGGCTTGTCAGCAGCTTAGTCTTGCCAGAAAAGTAAGAAATAACTCAAAAACTCACTAGAATGAAGAAGGATAGAATTTGGTGTCTTCTGAAATAATATCCCATAGTGAATTTTAAATAATAGGGTTACACAACATTTAAGGCATGTTCTGTCATTAGCTTTAACAGAAAAAAAGTCCATGTCTTCTCTGCAAATATTTTCTTTAATAATCTGTATATCCCTAATTTAAGATTTAAAGATCAGTAAAGTGCTCTCTAAGTGTTGCTCTCATAATCCACCAATGTGAAAGTAATTATATACTGACTGGCAGGAAGAAGCTCCTGAGGTTTAACATTATATACAATTTCTTAATATTTTCATGGAAAATGAACTTTTAAAATACCTCCTCTCTTCTAATATCCAAATAAATAAAAATAAATTATAGGTTAGAGATATTACATACATTCAATTTTGGTGAAAGAGTCTTGTTTAATGGCAATATCCAATAAATATTATTTCCCTGAAACCTAAACTGTTTAAAGGTTCCTCTACTGTTTTAATGCATAAATTTCTTTAACCGTTTGAAGATGTTGGCTTGCTGTGTATGCAAATATTTTTAGCTGAATAAGATTAATATAATTATTTGATAACTTTATCAAAGTTCAGCACTTCATGGCCTCAGCAAGGCACTCAGCACTCACCGGAAGTCCCATTGCTCTCAAACAAGTTTCATGTAGTGACTGATGGATATATGTAACCAAATAGAAAATTAAAGTACACTCAGATAAGCTTTGAATTTTCAGGTTTCACCACTAATAACAAAATTTCTGTTTCAATATCTACCTAAAATTACACTTGCTGAATATATGGATGTAGTTAAAAAACAAAAAACCAAAAAAAACCCAAACAAACAAACAAAAATGCAACAACAACAACAAAAAAAAACCCCTACAAAAACACAAAAAAACTCTTCTATATAAGACCTTACTACAAATTTTCTCACAGAGAATGTTTTAGAAATCAGCATTATGTACAAATAGTCACACTACATAATTTTAAAGCCTTTAATAAATTTACAGGGTGTAAGACAATAAGGCAATTATTACTAAGATTCCCCACCATTAGTATTTCAGAACATGTTCTTCCACAGCTGTCCTTTGAAAGACATGTAAAAATACCTTTTACATGTAAAAATACCTAATAATGCTGATATATGAAAGCCTTATGTAATGCTGTGTTTGCACCAAATCAAGAACACTTCAGCTTTCTTTCAGTACTGGTGTAATCTTGATTGTTCATGTCTGCATAAGGAAGACAATCATCAAGATGACTGAAGTATGAAAATCCATTATAGTCTTTTGGGGAATTAGGAAATGCCTACTAGAAGAAAGTCAATGTTCATTTAAATTGCATTTGTGCATTAATACTTGTGTAATATTTATTTTTAGCTGGTTTAAATTCAGAAATGTCCTTTGGAGGTCCAGTCTGTAGATGCCTCATGGTAACGGTATGAATAGAGAGGAAAGGGAAAGAGATGTACTTGCTAGTTATGACTTGGCAGCTTCAATAGAACTAATACACAGGAGAAAAGAGAGACAGGAGAGGATACTTCAAGAGAAGACAGTTCCATAAAATATATTAAAATTGTTTTAAAGCTGAGGCAATACTGTCTCATTTTCAGTGAACTATCATTCAGATTTAAGATCAGGATAAAAACAGTCAATTACAAGATTATGTCTTTTGCTTACAAGTCTGATTCATGTTCCTCATTTCTTTTTCTTTCCAAATTTTTCCTGTCCAGTGCTCTTACTATCCTTGTTGATAAAGATCTGAGAATTAGTTCAAAACTACCTGTTAAAAGGAAGACATTCTATAATGTGTTTAGATTAGATCTAAAGAGGCAGGCTGCCAAATTCTTTCCCATTTTTCCACCAGCTATGGTAATGTTTGCAATACAATTATCCTGGTTCAGTTTCTTCTTTACATTTTAATGTAATTTCCTATTTTGGTGCTGAATATGCTTTATACAATTTTAAATCACTATCCATAGTAGATATTCAAGTCTCTCAGTATATGAGGAGCTGATATGTTTCTAGGTTTGGTACATCCTTCCTGTCTTAAGAATGCAGGAGTGATCATCCATTCAGTTCTCAGGGCTGTGTGCCTAGCATTGGACTACTGCTGGAATGAGTGCAGCAACACATTGGCAAAATCATATCTTTTCATGTCATAGACTATTTCCTAGAAATAAATATTTCAATGTTGTATTTCAACAGGTACCATATTCCATAGTTTTATGCAATATGTTTTAAGGATGAGATAAATGTTTATTTTAAAGTTTCCAGAGTAATTTGGGACTATATTTATAGTTTGAACTTTATTAAATATTTATGAAATTCTCTTAACATGAGAGGTGCTATGCAGTAGCTAACCTTGTTAGTGCAAGATTTACTTTAATTCATCTGTTGCAGAAGTAACGGTGATAAAAGAGTATTTAGTACTGAATATAACTACACCATTTAAATATACATACACTTCATATGAGGCACACTTGGTCATGAGACATAGCAAAGTACCATTTAATTTATTATGGTTTACAACCATCAAACTTCCACATCTACTTTTAACACAGATATCTGTGTCCATCTACCTTAAAACTGTTCGGTTTCCCTCAAGCTCTTACATTTCTCTTGATATTTTGTCACCTGTAAACATTGCTCTTTGTTCATATTTTCTGGATGTGCAGTACGTCTTTCTGAGATGAAAAGTGTTACCTAGATTGTATGCTACGTATTCTTTCTGTGAGTGTACATTAGTCACCTATCTGCTGTTTTTGGAAATATACAGCAAAAAAATACTGTGACTACTTAGCAGAAGTGAAAAAGGTCAAATATTTTCTGAATAACTTGCAAATGCATTTGGTCCATGCAATTGCAATATGTTCATGGGATGAGTTCAGTGCTTCTTGAAAGCATTAGGCATGGTTCCTGGTTCTTTTCCATGTTTATGTGCTTTGCATAGCTCTATAGTCACTTGAAGAACCCCAGTGTAGCGTGTAACAACCCTGTGCTACACTTGCTCTCATGAAGTGGTAGAATAACCATGAAACCATACTGTTAATCCATGCAATGGTTTGACAGAAATATTTATTTAACAATTCATGGTGACATTAATAATTTATTATTTCTGCTATGATTTATTCATATGCTACTATGCTTTGTTTCTGGGTCTTTGGTTTCTACTATGTGCATTTGCATTCTTTAATAAATTTAGAATGAAAATGCCTCAAAACAAAATTTATGAATATATAAGTGACAGCAGTATGAGTCTCACAGAGTCTCGAACTACAGTTTGAGTAGTAGAATCATAGAATGATAGAATGGTGTGGGTTGGAAGAGACCTCAATGATTATCTCATTCCAATCTCCCTGTCATGGACAGGACTACCTTCCGCTACTCCAGGACTCATTCAGTCTGGCCTTGAATTTCTCTGAATAACCTGTTCCTGTGACTCAACACCCTCACACTAAAGAATATTTCCTAACATCTAATCTAAACCTGTCTTTTATCACTTTAAAACCATTCCCCCTTGTCCTCTTGCAGAAAGGTCTCTCTCTGACTTCCTTGTAGGCCCTCTTTAGCTATGGGAAGGTGCTATAAGTTCTCCATATGGCCTTCTCCAGGCTGAACAACCCTAACTCAGTCTGTCTTCATAAGAGAAGTGCTCCAGCCCCCTCCTCATCTTTGTGGCCTCCTCTAGGCTTACTCCAACAGGACCATGCCCATCTTGGGCAGGAGGCCCCACAGCTGGATGCAGCACCCAGGTGGAGTCTCATGACAGTGGAGTAGAGGGGGAAAATCATCTCTTTTGACCTGCTAGTTACACGTCTTTTGGTGCAGAAGAGAGCAAATATTTGTGTGAATTATTTAAAAAAAAACAACAAACAAAAACAAACAAAATTTAGAGAAGTATGAATTATGGGAGTCCATTGTTGTTGTAAAGCAGCTTTTATAAAAGTTTTCTGCTCAGTTTTATTTAGGATATTTTCAGTTGTAAATATTATTCCCTTTACTTGACAGAGATTAGAGAGATTAAATGACAGTTTGCCTAAGATCGTTGAGAAACTCAGTAACAGACACCAGAGTAAAATTCCCAGGTTGTCCAACATCTTGTATAATATTTTGCCAACATATTCTATTTTATAAATGAACGTGTGCAGAGAAGAATGGTCAAATACTGTTTCTGCATGTAATGCTGGCGAGCATACAGCAAGAGTCCCCTACACAACTCAGTTACCCAGTGAAGCTTATGGCTAATGTGCACACATCAACCCAATTAGGCTCTTTGAAACTTCATCAAAAAACACTATACAAAACAAGATCTTTTAAACACAGGGCAGAAGTTATACTTGGTGCCAGGCAGGTTTTCTCGAGGGAAAGGTGATAGAACTGCCCCCAAAAAGATTTTACCATTAACTATATAACCCACTGTACAGTGATAAGGCTTTCTGAATCTTTTTTTTTTTTTTTTAAATAACTGTCACCTGATAATCCGTCTGGTACATCTCCGGCACATACATTTCTTTTCTCCTCTTGCTTTATGGAATAGCAGCCAATAATAAATTTTCATCATCCTTAAATATATTTTCTTTCCATTTCAGTGAACTACTATTATCTTTGAGGAACTGAAAGCTACCAAACACTTCAGAAAGACAAAACCAAAACTGTGCTAATTTATGACAGTTACTTTGATCTCACTCCATATTTTTCAGGGTATCTGATTGCAGCCCTTCTATAATAAATGCCACCTTGAATTTGTGATCTTAGGAAGTGAGTGCATGAACCTAGAAAGTATAGAAGATGTTCACAGAATTGTCTTTATGAAACACCTGAAGCAAGATTCAGAGAATCAAAACTGAGTTTGAATGAAGTCTTCTAACTTGCAGCAATGCTGCTTCAGCAGTGATTGAGATATACAGGAACATAGAAAATTTGAATTTTATATGAGTTCTTTACTCACAGGCAAAATATAGTAAAGTTTATTTAACTTTGAAATGTTCACATTTTAAATAGATTAAATCTTATCACCTAATACTGCTTGTAAAGCGTGCCAATTATAATTACATTCCTGTTTTCCTTAGGAAAGCCAAAGTGAGGTGGTATTTAATCAAGTTTCAATGCTCCTAATTTTTCTTAAGAGAAACCAATTGCAGCTGGTATGACTTTTTCTGCTTAGCATTATAGTCTTTTTAAGTAAGATGCAAGGAAGCTTGGCTTTTTAATCGTGTCTTGTCCCAAGGTTTAAAGATGTTTTAACATTACAATACTTCAGTCTTGTCCTAATAACATTTCTTACTCTTAAAAATGTTTAATTCCCTAAGCTACCTCTATTACAATCCAAAGTATGAGTTTTACTGTCCAGAAGAGATAAGTTAATGCATTTTCTTTTTACTAACAGTGAATTTGATGACATCTATTTTAAGTAAGTGGAAATATTAAAGGCCTTCTGAGTGAATTTCTAAGTAGACTGAAATCTTCAATCAATTGGCCAACATCAGTACCCAAGCTTTGCAAGGATGTTACACAACAGGAAAAAGAAGAAATTAATCTCATATTCAATCAGTCTTTATTGAAACTGCCAACATAAAACTAAATAATGTGTTTTGTCTCTTTTGTGTGTGCAACTGTGGATTTTTCATTTGAGAAATGAAGTCACATCTTTCTGTAGATATAACAGACAAAATAGTTATATGAGTGTCTGTTTTCACTCCTCATTGCATGGAAGTAAGCAATGTAGAAATGTAAGGTTCTATATAACATTATGAATATGAAACTCACAACCATCAGTTCTGTCTTTCCTGTGTTGTCTGTCAAAGAAACTATCACCAAAAAAAGTTGAATGCATTTCTGCTATGATCATTTTTATACTGCTCTTCCCTCGTTTTGCACAATTGTTTGGGTTTCTAAACTCTAGTTTTGCCTAACTCAATTAAAACCAATTTAGGAATAAATGGAACTAAAATTGGGAGTCAGATTTCAGGGGAATTAGTCCAATTTACATTATGTGTTACTCTGAAATTAAGCACAGTGTGTCTGGAATTTTCAAGCAGCAGAAAGAAACATGTGAAGTAAGCTTTATTGTCCTTGTTACCTAATCAATTTTCTTCATTGTCTGAAAATCCAGCAGGAGAACAGTGATATAAATTTTCTAAATAGCAGTTCACTTGGCACATGTACTCACTGTTCTCAAATACTAAGAAAACATTCTTGTCAACTCATCAGGTGGGGGACTAAAAATATTAAGACTGCTTAAGAGACTAAGCAGTGCTTCAGTTTGCTGTCAGCTAATATGTTTAATGCATAAAAAATAGCCAGCACCATTAGTTAAGTGCAACTCTTAGTTACAGCACAAAAAATTGATGAACAGCCTCTACCACCAGCTCAGCAAGTGCTTAGTGGCTGCTTCAAGATAGCGTGTATTCTTGTGGATGACTTAATCATATCTTTATTCAAGTTCAAGGAAGAGTGGATATTAACTCTTGTGTTCCCACAATATTTTCGAAGTAGAATTTGACTGAATAAGATTAGTGCCACTTTTATTACTAAGGATAAGATCTAAGACTTATACAACACTTTCTGTGGAAAATTTAAACAAAAAGAGTGTACTGATCATTAGAATTTTATAATATTATGTTTGACGAGCATGGATTCCCTCAGTCTTGAACAAGCTGAAATCTCAAGTCCCAAAATAATAAATGCAAAAAGAAAGCAAGTAAAAGCAGACAATATCACTGAAAAGGTATATCCCCTTCCAATCATTATTTCATTTGAATATAATTATTAATTTTAATAGCTTTTGAAATAACTTATTTTTTAAAATAGAATTGGTTTTGAATAGCGGGAGAATAAGGAATAAGCAGAAGTAACTGGTGGGAAAAGGGTATAAGATATCATGAACATGAATATTGCACAAATGAGTAAAAACTGGAAGTTGTCACCATCTGATGATTGTTCACCAGTCTGTGTAAAATTAAATGGTGTTCTGAGTCCCATAGGAATTTGGAGATCATATGCAGCACAGAAGGCAATAATTAGCATCATTGTTAACAGTCCCAAACACTGAATAGAGACAAAATATAATTTAACTTTTTATCCTTAAATGTTTTGTTCCATCATGTCAGAGTTCAGTAAGACTGAAAGAGCAGCCAAAGGAATTTTTTTTTTATCTGGTGCTCACACAATGCTTGCTCTTTGCAACAAAGCAAACATTTTGGCATCCAGAGCCAGCAAATCAAGCAGTGCTTACAAACATAATCCTTCCAAATAAAAATGAAATCCAACTTAGATGTCCAGCAGATAACAAATCCATACTTTTAAAAGAAAAATAAGCTTTAGGCATTGACAAAAGTAGAAGTGGAGCAAAAGGCAATACTTCTCTGGTATCCTTTGTCACACCTTTAACTGAACTAGAGCTATAGCCTCAGTGAAATTTGTCTGTGCATGAAGGCTTTTCACACCACAAAACTCAAAGTATAGATATCTGTCAAGGACACTAACAGATCTTTCTCTAACTTTTTTTTTCTATATTTTATTGCCTACATTTTCTAGTGAGAGTAAACTCTTGTAGGGAATGTAAACCAATGATAAAAGATTTGCTTTGGGAGAAAAACACTGCAAGAAAAGTCATTCACTAACCGTGAGTAGGCTGGCAAGGTTATCATGTGGTAGATAAATGAATTTGATGACATGCTTAATAATGCAGATTTTATGGATATAAGATATGCCTCTTAATGTTTGCTACAGGGGACAAGAATCAACCTACTGTACAAAATTGTCAATGAATTTATTGGACCTGGCAGACACCATGAATTTCACAGAAATTTATTTTCCAAAACACTAAGCAATTGAAGCTTAATCCTCAAAAATACAATTAAGGACTTTTGTCCTATATTTGCTATGTTTACTGGAAGCTGGATTAGATACTCTGTCTGATTATTGATGTGGTATATTTCTTATTCTAGGTTCTATCCTTAGGGGCTGATGTTCTACCAGAATATAAACTCCAGACACCTCGCATCAACAAGTTTACTATATTGCACTACAGTCCTTTCAAAGCTGTCTGGGACTGGCTCATTTTGCTGCTGGTCATATACACCGCCATATTCACCCCCTACTCTGCTGCCTTCCTTCTGAATGACACTGAGGATCGCAAGAGGAGAGAGTGTGGATATTCCTGCAGCCCACTGAATGTTGTAGATTTAATTGTGGATATTATGTTTATCATTGACATTCTAATAAACTTCAGAACAACATATGTAAATCAGAATGAAGAAGTGGTAAGTGATCCAGCAAAAATAGCAATTCACTACTTCAAAGGCTGGTTCCTAATTGACATGGTTGCTGCAATACCTTTTGACCTGCTGATTTTTGGCTCTGGCTCTGAAGAGGTAAGCCTAAATTAATAAGAAATCGTAAATCTTAATCTGTTACTTCATGATTGTATTCTGTGTATCCTAAGGTATTTTTTGCTTATCATTGAATAGGCTGCTTAGCATTTCCATCCTATCTTTTAAAGTTAAACTAAAATTAAATCTTTTGTAGAATAATGTACAATATTAGCTTTCATTGACAAGAGAAAACATTGAATGATTCAGCTAGTATTTTTAAGTTATACCATATTTGATACTGTCTTTAGAAATAATAAATATATTGTGTATGAAGGATGTGGTCAAATGGTTTTTATATAAGAACTGCTGCTTTGATTTGTTGCTTACTTTTTAAAAACTACCCATGATGCATTAAGTACTGTGTTTGCATTGCATCATTAAATAATTTTTCTCTGTTCAAAATGTTTAGATCAGATGTTTACTTAGCAGGAAACAGATTATTTGTACCATAAACTATATTAGTTATCAAAGAGATTTGACTGTTGTCAATTTTGTCAAGAATATGGACTATAAAAAGAAGGAAAAATATTACCTTGACAGGTATGATCTATCTACACAATTGAGTAAAAAAACTCAATTCAATATATGCATCCAAAACTGGCCCAAAGGTAGAAAAGTATATGCTATATTCTGGATTCCTAACCCAGTCCTTCCGAATGATTTTATTTTAATTTAAGAAGGGGTAAAATGATAATTTTTTTCTGAAAATTAGAGAATAGAGTTTGAATTTTCTGTGATGCACAGAAAGCAGAATTTTTTTTTAAGCAGCAAAGCAAGCAAAAAGTAAACGAGGATTCTAGAAAAACATGAGATAAAACTGTGCACTAAAAATAAATGTAATTAAGGAAAGCAATAAGAAGAGAGATGGTAATATAAAGAACAGAGGGAACATATTAATAGTTCTCTTACCAGAAGAGAACTTTTTTATTCAGAAGGTGACTAAAAAGGCCAGAGATTTAAGAGAAAATTTGATCATCTTTTGCATTCATTATCTGTGGCAGCTGTCCATCTTTCTGCAGATAACTTTTTCTGTGGTTTTGAAAGCACAGACACATGAAAGACAAACATTTTCATGATGGCATTACTTCTAACTCAGACTAAAACATTCCCCTTCAGGCATGGTCTTCATCCCTTTCTGCTCATTGATCACTTGTCATTTTCACTTGAATTTTTCAGTGATTAGAAATGCGGAACATAAAGGATTACAACAGGGATCAGTTCCAAAGTTCATTGAAGCAGTGCCCCTGGACATCATCCTTCCACACCTCCCCTGTTACAGATGTTCTTAAAAGTAAAGTTCCAGGTGCTAAAGTCACGCTAAAGGGATAACTTTAACATAAGATAACAGTACAGATTACTGCAACAAACAAGTGCGTTCTTGCAGAATGAGTAGACAAATTTAAAAATGTGAAAGTTGAAACAAAAGTTATTGGACCATGTAATGACTTTTTCACTATTGCAGATATAAGTAAATTGATTCTATATTCCCTCAAAATCTAGTAATTGACCAGTTTCTCTGCCTGAAAAAGCTGTTTTGTTTATCTAGGCAGCAGTGATGCTATACAGATTATGTTCCATTCACCATGCCATCATAGCTTCCCTCTCTCATTCACGGTATTGAATATGTCAATCACTTTTCTAAGCTGCTACTTACTGCAGTTTTTCTTCCTACATTGCTAACTGTAATATTTCACCAATGATCCCTTTCTCATAGTTTAGCAAGAGGCAAATGTAAAACTGACAGAATGGAGCATTTTTCATTTAATAGAATTTTTTCAGTCATAAGGGTTATCTTTTTTGTGGAATAGCTCTTTTTGTTATCTAGAGATTCTTCAAAGAAGATCCCCGATGAAAAATTGTATCGAACAGTCTTTTTATTAAACAACGTAAGCTCTAAAGAGAGCTCAATGTGTGCTCATGCAGCTTAAAACACCTTGATATCAAATGGAGTCTTGAAAGGGCAGGAGATAATAATCCAAATACCACATATGACACTATCCAAATGCTTCTATTTGAGCCGTACTTTTTCAACCATGAGAGAGCAACAGAGTTAGACCGTTAACTTTCCAGTTTCTAAAACAGGGGAATAATGTGATTTTAAATCATTTTTTTTCTGCTCAATGAGACTCAAAATGATGGTTCATGGTAAATAATTCTCTCTTCATTATGTGTCTGTTGTAAAAGTTAGGTGGCTTCCCTGATACTTGGGAGGATAAAAATAAGGAGTAGATGGAGAGGAAAGAAGAGAAAAAATTTTGCTGTGATTATCCAGCTACTCTTGAACTTTAGTCCAGCAGATAGGTATGATGAAAACAGAGAAGCAAGCAACCCAGAGAAGAGAGCAGCATCTATCAGATTGCTATTTGCAGACATTAATTGCTTGCACCAGATGGGGTAACTGATAGAGTAGGACCCCTGCCTTCTTAAATGTTGTGCTGATCAAAGTATTCCAGTACACCAACAACACTATATTACATGAGATGTAGCTCTGAAGCCAAGAACTTCTGTCTCTGGCCAAGTGACACATGGGGGCTGTACTGTTACTATGTCAAGGCTACATCTAGGCTGAGAAGAAGACAGCATGTAAGGCACATCAAAACTTGTGGGCCATGCTTTTCACCTCTATGGCTCTATTTTAGTGTTAAAGCCTCTCCACTGTTAAAGAAATTAAAACTCAGGATGAGTTTCTTGATGCTTTAAGCATTTCTAGTCTCATTCATGCTTATTTTATCCCAAATAGATGAAGTTTTCTTGTGTTAAATACCTTCCACATACTCCAGAGCTCAAACTGATGTATCCAAGTATAGGATTGACACTGAGGATGAATAATATTAGCAAGTTTTATCTTAAGAATGTGGTGGAACAGAGTTGACATATTGTAGATTCACAATCTACCATCTGATCTATTTAAGGGGCACTGTAAGAATTTGCAGTCTCTTGCATGACATAGAGATATGACTGCATCTGTAATAGAATGCTTCAAACACCTCACTAAAAACAAGTCTTAGCTTTTCCTTATCTACCTGATCTACCTTACAGGAAAAAAACCAAAAACTTAATCACAATATTTACATGCTTCTGAATCTCTACCTAGGCATAGCATTTTGAAGGGTGTGGTTGTTCAGACTATGGAAGTCACTAGCCTTCTTTGTGTGGTAATGAAAACTCAACCTGAGTTAAATTGAACTGAGTGTTCCTATACATTATCCTCTTGCTCATTTACTGAGAAAAAATGAACTATTTATTGAGTTGTCCAATGAGAAATGCAGCCAAAAAGGACTCTTATTTGTTTCAAGAGCTTTGAGGTTTTACTCAGAAAAAAGGTAAATGCAAAGATTTAATAAAACATCAAAACTAGTCCAGTACCTGTGCAAGAAAGATTTAATGTGATGCATAGTACTGCCTGAGTGGTTTGTGAGGCTTGGAAAACTTTTCCTTTTAACTCTCATGTAATATACATGCATGTTAATAAAGCAAAACAAACCACACCAAAGAAAAACAAAACAAAACAAAAACAAGCAAACAAAAAACTTAGAAATGTGTGCACTCTTGCACTCTTCATACTTTTATATATGTTCAGACTTAATGCAAGGAAAAAAGGCAAAAAAGGCAGCAGAGATTGTTTTTTTTAATCCAATCATTCGTATTTACAATGCTGTCCATTCCATCTACAAGGAATTAGCAAGTATTAAAATTATTTACTAATAGAAATTTGAAAACTTGTATTAATAACCCCTAGATTCCTTTAAAAAGATCCGAGCATCAAAGAGACTGAAATGGATAATAGCGGAAAGCTGCACTAAAGTTCTTGAAATATATTCCTGCTTAGAACTGCTCCAATTTCTTTTTCTAATGGTGTATTACTTTTATGACTGGGTCTTGCCACTACACCTGTAAAATGCAAAAAAATTCATTTGGAGTAACTTTTACATGATGTTCTATTCACAGTGCTTCATCTTTGTTCACCTGTCACCTGAATTCACCACCTGTTCACAAACACAAGGAGTCCTGTAGATGTACTCTTTGGGACGCTTCTTCCCTATTACTTCTCTTTTCTAGAATATGTGTGCCGGAGCATTGCAAGGAGTTTCTAAGTTAGGATCAAACACAGTCACACAGCTTTGTTCAAAAATACTCACTACCTCTATGGACAGTCATATAATTATGAGTAGTACAAATAACTGACAGATTTTATCATATTAAAAAAATCATTAATCTATTGGACCATTAAATCCAGTATGGTCAACTGAAGAGTCAGATCAAGTAAAATATTCAGCATGAAAGGGCATTTAGCACCTAATGACAACATCAATGTATCTTAATTTTAAATGTGCATTTCTTATTTTCTTCCCTGGTTTCATAATGAAATTGATAGCTCAATGAAAATTAAATAAAGATTACATTGAAATTGTTTCTTGTCCTTTTTGTGTTGATTCCCCAAAATAATGGAATTTGTAGTGGTTTATTCATAGTTACTAATCATGAGAATAGATTTGCTAACAGAGAAAATAAATTTCTACCTTATTTTTGCAGACAACCACATTAATAGGCCTTCTGAAGACAGCTAGACTGCTGCGTTTGGTGAGGGTAGCACGGAAATTGGACAGATACTCCGAATACGGTGCTGCAGTTCTGATGCTCCTCATGTGCATATTTGCACTAATTGCACACTGGCTTGCTTGCATTTGGTATGCCATTGGAAATGTAGAAAGACCATACTTGGCTCACAAGATTGGCTGGTTGGATTCTTTAGGAGAACAACTAGGAAAGCATTACAATAAAAGTGATGCAAGCTCTGGACCATCTATCAAGGACAAATATGTTACAGCACTTTATTTTACCTTCAGCAGTCTGACAAGTGTAGGATTTGGAAATGTGTCTCCTAACACCAACTCAGAGAAAATCTTTTCAATCTGTGTCATGTTGATTGGCTGTAAGTAATTTTATCATGGACTTTAATCTTTTTTTTTCTCTTTGTGTTTGAGCAAATGAATGAATAAGATTATAAGCATGCAGCCGGAAGGGCAAATTCTTAGGGAAAGGAATGTTGTATGCAAAAATATGTTGTGACTCATTCAGTGTCAGGAAGAAATCAAGTTGTTTGACTACTCAAAATCTGTTATCCAAACTGTCAGAATATTTGTGCTGCTTATCATTGTCTGCAAACAAATCCTATATAAAGTAACAAGGTGAGTTTGGAGTGGATTTAGAAAATTATAGCCCATCGTATTTGGAAAATCATAATTTTATTTTTCTATTTAAACCTGAACCTATAAATGTATACATACCTTTTTAACTCTTCCCATTGTTCTTAACTTTTGCTTAGCCATACTCATCTGCAAAGCCCAATGATATGACTTAAGTAAGTTTTGTTTCTCGTTAATCCAGCATTAATGTATGCTAGCATTTTTGGAAACGTATCTGCAATAATCCAAAGACTCTACTCGGGAACTGCACGGTATCACATGCAGATGCTGCGCGTGAAGGAGTTCATACGCTTTCATCAGATCCCAAACCCTCTGCGGCAGCGACTGGAGGAATACTTCCAGCATGCATGGACATACACCAATGGCATTGACATGAACATGGTATGTTCTGTTTTTCAGGCAGAGATGCTGAGGAATTGATAAATGCATGAGAAATTAGAAAGAGAATGTAAGTCTTTAGTATTTATAAGCCGTAAAAGTAGAAGCTTAAGAAGGTGAATATATATATCTCAGTTGTTGACAATCAAACCACTACATGTTTCACATACAAACGTTTCACTGCCTAAGTTATTGCCAGGTATATCAGAAATCTGAATTCTCACTGTGTGTAGGGAAGCTTGAGAATTGCAGATGACTTCTGTAAGCTTAAATAGAGAAAAAAAAAAGTCATAGGTTTCTTATTTCAGACATAGGTGTTCCAGAATTCTGTTCGTTCTTTGCCCTGATTTTCTATTTCCAGTATCAAACAAGAGTTCCTGTGTTGATATCTACAGAGTTACTGTTCTATAAAAACTGTGGAGATCAATTCTCTTTCAAAATCCTTCCATGTAGTCTAGAACAGGTATATTGGGAATGGGTTGAAGAGAGGAGCAGGCAGGTTTAACTGCTCTTAGCAAAGAGAAATATTTGAATCCCATGATAGTCTGAAAAGTAACTTGTTTGCATTCACAACCAGATAATTCTGCACTGAAAACCACCACAATATTACTAACCATTTAGACATTCACAGAAACTAATTTCTAGCAACCGACAAGGAATAACACTCATATTTTCTGGTTTTGATAAAAAAGCCCCTGTAATCTCTCCTTCTATAAATACATGGCTAGCTGAAAATGATTAACAATCTTCTAGTGAGCAAAAGAAAGCATCTATATCCCTGTCTTATTTTCTGGAGATAGAAACATTTTTTTCTGAAAACTCAGCATCATTTGGAAGACACTGAGGGTGCTGTGCATCTTAAGGAATTGTGAATCTGTGTGTCTTTAGGGATGCTTCCCAGAGCTATTCAGAGCTAGAGATTAGAAAACTTTGCAGAGCTCCCCAGAAAGCTGTCAAGAACAAGAAAACCTGTACACTTTTGTAACAATTTAACTAGAAATCAACTTCCAAAAATTTTATACACATTCAAACAGCTTTCATGGGGTATCTATACACACATTTCAGAATGATTTTCAGGTGCTACATTTTTATGCAGTAAACCATAACAATGATTTTGAATAAAACCTTTTATAAAGGTGAATCACTGACAGTTGGACTTTATGGTTACCATTAAGTAAAGCAGATCTTAAAAATACAATAGAAAATTAATATTTTTGGCTTCACCTGCCACTTCCATGTGTCCCCTCCAGAGGGATAATATGTCCAGGGCAGGACAAGGACAATTGTATAAACCTCTGCTAGGGATTACTGCAGTGTAAGGAAGCATCAGTAGCTTCATCCTGTGTGGAACTGAATATCCCTAATTCCTTCTGATGGCAATGGAATTGTAGGGTACTCAGCACTTTGCAGGATCAGACCCAAAAGCTGCAGGTGTGTTCAACCGAAGCCTAAAGCACTTAACTGAATTATTTCTGAAGATATTACAAAATCATATATGCCTTAACTAATTCATTACTACTAATGGATGTACTAAAAACACCTGGTTCACATGAAATATTAACTATAACTGGATGCTGTCACCCGAAAAGTTGCATAATTCGGAAACTGGTGTATGGAAATTAGTCTTGGATTTGTCATTAATGTGAAATAACAATTAAATGGATTAAATAGCACATATACTGCAATATAATTGTGAGGCAGCATGGAGGATTTATTTTAAATAAAGTGTGGAAAAACTCTCAAGTTTAGTATCTTGTTTTGTTGTATTTTTATTCCTTATTCTGCTCACAGTTCTATCCCTCAAGTTTTATGTCACTTTATTTCCTTTAAGAGTTTGAATGTATTACACTTAGTACAAGGATAATATAAGAATTGTGTGATTTACATTGTACTTATGAAAGATTTATCTCTTTCCTGTCTGCTTCACACCTAAATACATGGAATAACACCACCCACTGGTAAGAGCAGGAGGTATTTATATCAAATTTAATTCCAGTATAAAGTGTGGAGAATATCCATGTTATCTGTTGGGTTTAGAGCTTGTTCAATGCTTTCTAACTTTAATTGTAATTTTTTGCATGATGAAGGGGTAGATAGCAAAGGGAAATAATCCAAGTAGAATCAGATGTGGGGCAAAATGGTTACTAAAAATGAGACATTAAAAAATACTAATCTAACCACGTTTATTAATCACTGTTTTACCCCACAACTCAAGTCATGCTTCTCTGTCCAAAAAAGGTCATGTGCATATTGGTTTGCATTAGATAGTTGCTCTGTAGTAATGTCACTGACAAAAATGTCATGCTGCTGATCATTCTGCATTTTCCTTTGTGTGAATGCTCTTGGTTTAAACCATATATGCATGTTAACACACGCACCAATGAAGTTTTCTTGGCTATTAGCCATTGCATCTGAGTTGGACTTGCATGTGGTTTTTTTACTTAATTTTGCATGAAGTACTTGCATTTACAGAACAAAGGACTAATATTGTCCTCAGATAAATGTGTTCGACTCCTGCCCATGTTTACTTGGAGTTTTTTGCAAATTCTGAAGACAGAATTTCATCCAATATACTTTTTCTCATCATTTCATGATGGAAAGCTGAAAAAAGAAATGTAGTCCTTTTTGACCTTTGAAATATGAAATGCATAATGATTTACATTATGTATATATATATGTGTACATGCAACATATACACACACATACTCATATATATATAAAAATAACATGGAGAATATATTTCAAAGATGCTTCAAATTATCCTCAGTAATATATTTAAGAATCCAGGTAAAGTGGAAAATAAAACATTAAAAAAGAGATTAAACAGAAATTCTTTTAAACTCAGGAGTAACAGCATACTAAGACAAAACTTGATTTTTTAAACAAAATTCTACACCTTGCATTGCAAATCAGAAGATAATACTTTATGCTTATTTGAAATGGTTAAACTTAAAATTAGCTTAAAAGACTTGCAAGTGAAATATGCTGAGACCTTGTTTATTTATTCATTTGCTCCCTTCTGCTCCATTTCTACATATTTTTGATTATATTCCATTACATAATGTGTTTTGGTTAAAAACAGTTCCACATAATTATGCATGGACTGGATAAACAGGATTTGGGATTTATTTTAATCTGGATAAAAATCTTGAGTCTATAGAATAAGCATAATTTAAATTATGTCCCTGTGATATACACTTGCAAAATAAAATTACCAAAAAAAGTGTTTACATTGCATATTGTTTCATGAAAGATGTCACCAGTCCCAAAGATTCCAATTCTTGTAATATTTTTAACTATCCTGTTCCGTTTTCCTAAATTCTTTTCGCCTTCTTTTTCCTCCTTCATTCCTATGTTATCAGTCCAGCACTGATAATAGCATGCCTATGATGTTTACCCTAAAAAGATTAGTTATTTAATGTTTGAGATTTTTTTTAAGTTGTGCATGTATTTTTTACAATCCTGTCCCACCTTATCTTTCCATGGATCTTCTGTGCATCTGAACAGCTTTATTGGTTATTTTACGTTTGAAAAGAGTTTAAGAAGTAACTAAGTGGGACAAGCTGAAAAGTGTTCAGCCCAATGTAAACATTAATTAAAATTTTGGATGTGAGACAGATGTCTTTTTGTTTTGGGTTTTGCCCAATAGCATGAAAGGGGAGAGCAAGTCAGAATTTTTATAAATGAATGTGATTTCTCCTGCAAGCATCCCAGCAAATGGTTAGTTTTACTGTTGTGATATCTGTCTTGGGCACTGTGATTGTGCAAATAAAGCAGAGCACACCTATCTTGAACTGAGAGTTCTATAGTAGCAAATAAAGAGCAGGTTCTCCATTGCCTTGAACAGGCTTCTTTTGTAAGAAATTGGCCACTGATACCTTGACATCAGTAAATTTTTATTCTTGCTTTTCCTCCCACTGTGATCACTTCTTACAATACAGAACCAGTGCCACTAATATATTTGAAATAGAGGATTAGAGAAGTAAATTAAAATTTCAGAAACAGCAAGGAGAAATTCTTTGTACCATCAAAAGACTAATGCAAATTAGTTGTGTTTGGAACAAAACCTAGCAGTAAACTCTTAAACCAGGCGAATACATAATGTTGGAACGTGGTACTGCTGTTTGCCTATATGTCACAACAGAAATCTTGACATAAAAACCAGCCAGGATTACCTGGATTATGATTAGCTATAACCTGTTCTTTCCCTTTCAAAAAAACAAACAAACAAAAAAAAAAAAACCAACCAAACAAACAAACAAAAAAATGTTAAAAAAACCCCCAAAACTTTAAAAATGTGATTGCCTACATTTTGAATTGAATTATAGAAAAGAAGACCTCATTAAAAAAAATATTTTCAAGAATGTTCATCTATTTCTAAATAATCCTTTATCAGTTTCTCAGTGCATTGTATTATGTGATCTAAAATCTCAAAAACAAGACCAATTAATATTTCAACTATCATGTATTTTTTGAAATATACATATCTCGTCAATCTTCAACTTCTATAGATCAAAACTTTTCCTTTGGTAAGGGAGTCAACAGTTGCTCAGGAATGTATTGTATCTCAGAGATCACTTTTCAGATGTACTCAGAAACTGTATTAAGACTGTACAAGGATGGTCCACTGCAGCTTCACTAATTTCAGCATAATTATGTCACACTTTGTTGTGACAATGACTGAAAACAAAAGATCTTATTCTCAATAAGGTTTTCAGGCTTCAATCTCATTGAAAAGTGAATTAGCTCATTATCAAATACTGTTTCTCTTCTCTCCCAGCTGTTGAAAGGAAACATACTGAACATTAAAAAAAACCCCATAGTTCTATACAAAGAAGAGGATTTTTCAGAAATATTCTTTCTCCTATGTGGAAGCCAAGAGCTTCTAGAGCAGAATGATTGCCACCTGTGACTTTGTTCTTTCTTTCCTAAATGCTGATAGCCCTTGGAAATGTTTCAATCTTCTGCTTATAAAAACAATTAATTTCTGTAGTTAATTATCAAAGGAATATTGAATAGTAAATTCTAAATTCTTTCTAGAAATAAAATTGCTGAATTACAGAAATGTTTAACCTCGATGATGTTATTAAATTACAAGAGTCAAACATTTGTGACAGAACTAAATCCCACATTATTCTCCATCAGCGGAAGCAACTACTGAGGGACAGAGAACCTAATTCAAAATCTAAGCAGCACAGTTTGTGCAGCTAAAGTCTCAGGTTAGCCTTAAAATTAGGTGGCTAGCAGAAAGATGAAAATTAAATGCATAGGTTATTTCGCCAAATATATTAATTAATATTAATTAATTTCACTCATTCATTCTAAACAAAGACAAAAGGTTAGTTTTTAATATAAAGTTCAAATGTTATTATTCAAATATTTTGAAAACTTTATTCAGCATTTAGTGATGCCGATGTCAACATAGCCTGAGCCCTCTCTTATGCAGGTGAGAACCAAATACTTAGTGTGTGTGGTCATGACACAAACTGAATTTACTGCTGCCTCTTTGTACCTTCAGCTGCTCAAATTATTTGCTGTGTTAATTTTTTGTATGAATCAGGTTCTCAAACCATTTCACAAGGAGAGATCATGACAAGGCAAGAATAAACAGATAAAGCACAGAAAGACCAGAATCCTCTTTCAGTTTATGCCATCTTAAATTCTCAGATGAACTTGGGAGTCTCCCTTTATCTTTCCCTCTATATGCTGGGCACCTGTCACTCATAAACAAGTCTGACTGCTTCTAGGACAAGAAAGTCTTAGTCACTAGTTTCAACATACCCCAAACACAGCACAACACACAAGAGCCCTCTTGTGCTCGGTTCAGCTGCAACTTGGTGTTTAATGAACCCACCTATATTTCAGCAGAGAAAATGTGCAACAAAGGATTATATGAAGAATTAAAGGAGTATCTTTGATTGTAAGGCTGCAAGCGCTGGAGAATATCTCATGCTAAGAAACGCTGAGACCTGCATCTGCTCAGCCAGATGGAAGAAATGAAGGCTCACAGAAGATCTCATCAATGTGAACAAATACCTGAAGGGAGGGTGTAAAGAAGGTGGAACAAATTTATTTTCAATGGTGCCCAGTGACAGAACCAGAGGTAATGGGCACACACTGAAACTGCAGGCTTCGACCAACACCAGGAAACACATTCTTACTATGAGGATAACTGAGCACTGCTAGAAGTTGCTCAGAGAGGTTGTGGCATCTCTATCATCGGAGGTATTTGAAAGCCATCAGGACATCACCCTGGCTACCAACACTAGGTAGACCTCCTCGAGCAGGGAGGATGGAACAGAAGAGCTGTCCAACAAGAAGATAATTTTCAACCTCAAACATTTTGTGGTTTGGTTGGTATGGATTGTGGCATTTCCATGTTTCATGAAAATTATTGTAACTGATATCCTGGTTTGCTTCAGGTTAGATGTTTTCTAAATATTTTATGCGAGACATATGTCAATACCTGTTCCAGAACTGATGACAAAAAATCTAAAAATTGTCATTAATTTTATAATTTATTAAAAAACCCCAAAGTTATCTTTGCCCCAAACAGTTGCTTGTTTCCTGAGATTAAGGCAGAAAGGTATGTCCAAGTCTGTTATCACAAATGTCCCAGATAAATGTGTGATACCTTGTTGTCATCTGGAAAAAATAAGTTAATGAAGCTGGGTTCCCTCTCCTCATAAAATGATCACATTCATCAAGGCAGTATGAATCATGTCTCTACTATCCTCACAAAACAATCATTTATGCTGTGTAAAATGTTTTACATCTCTCTGGATGACATTATCCTCCTCTGTAAGCATGTCACATAGATGAATCTATGTTATTTGACATGGAGTAAGTTTTATTGCAAAGAGGAAGAGATAACTGAGCTTGGTCTTGATAACTATCACTGACAGACAACTGGAACCTATGGTCACAGCATCTTAACTGATTTTCCTTTAGTATAGTTTACTTTTTCTTTTTAAGGGGGAGAGGACTAAAGCTGATTTTATGTCTTTTTACATATCTTTTTTAAAATATCTGTGTGTATTTCTTGAATTATGCATGAGTTTTGATTCTAAACATGATTCTAACCATAAGAATGCGGGATTTTTCTCACCAGGACCCCGTGGAATCACACCTGAGGAGATATTGTGTAAAACAATAGAAATATGTTAGGAAATAATAGAACAATTGAAACTCAAATCTGTATTTAAATGATTTCTTAATTTTGGATTTTTCATTGATAATAATGTTATTAAAGAATTCTAGTTTTATATATATTTTTTATTATTGTTTAGAAGACTGCATGGATGATTTTTTAATATTTAGTATAGGCATTATGTCTACAAATTTGATGTTGATTCTCACATTATAGTATAATTTTCAATAGGATTTCAGTAATGAAAATCAAAATATGAGAATGAATGTAACAAATATTTGAGAGTTTGGGTTGGAAAAATTCCTGTACTGCACAGCATAAAACAGTCTGGAAACATCAAATTCTGTATTGTGTCAGCTGCTGGACTTAAATTAGGCACCTCACTACACACAATGTGTGCAATATGGTAAGCTCTTTTTGGTAATATAGGTTTTTCACAATGTTTTAGCAAATTTATCTTCAAATCAACTTCTTTCTTAAATTTCTAAGCTTGTATTAAAGGAGAAATATCCTTTGGAAGCCAATGTTATTTAGTCTTCCTTTTAGGCATTTTAAAACTAAGATTAAAGACGGGATGTTGTTTGCCTCTGATGTAAAACTCCTTTAGAGTGTAAGCTCCATGGAGCAGGGACTTTTTCATCACAGATACTTGAAAAGAGGCTGGTATCTTTCAGATATTATTGTCATTTAAATAACTGTTAACTGATATACAATGATCTTAGAACTGTTTAATGATCATTATAAATTAATTATAAAAATAATTGTTTCTATAAGGGAATATCCAAAGTATCTTCAGAAATATAAACCAACACACATGGTCTGCATGGGTTTTGCTTAATGGTAAAATACAGTCCCTTGAAAATCAGATAAACAGCTGATGAGAAAAATTAAAACAATTTATTGTAAAAAAATTCTAAGTGCTCAAGACTTCCTAACAATTCAAATACATTTTTCTTGTAAGTACTTCTGAATTCAAAATACATTTCCTATTTCACATTCTATAAAAATGGAGCTCTTCTAAATTGTATTCAGATGGACACATAGCAAACAAATTAATTCAAAATAGGCCTTTTATACTCACATGACTGGAGAACAATTTCAAAAATAAAAACAATTTTTTCCCCTCTTGTTTCATTTGGTGAACATATTTGTTTCTTAGTTTTTCAGTAACATTCAGTAAGTAAGTTCCTATGGCCTACAACCTTTTTATTTCAATATAATCACATCATATTAAAAAACTTAATTGGATACTAAGCTGTTTCTAGTGGTGTGATAGATATTGAAAACAGAATGATACCACAGAAGCTTTTCATTTATCGTATTTTATTTTGCTTATTGTTGTTGAATGCTGGCTTTTTCTGAAGATGTATGAATTTCACATGGTAATGCCATAAGGCTCCAAAATTGTTCTATATATGTGTGTTAAAACATTGTTTGCTCTTTCACATTGATTTTCATTAGCAATCATAGCAACATTTTAATTCTGTTAAAGGTTCTAATACCTCATTTTTAAAAGATAGCTTGGCTTGTGTGGACAGAAGCCTCATATCTGAAATGTGCTCATCTTCACAAGAAAGGGGTATGAGTTATGAATATATTTCTGCAATGAGAGTGAGTGCACAGGATTTTTTGTGCTGAAATTAGTATAGCAACAAGTGATTGTATTTTGGATATATCTTTTCACTGCAGAAATGTTTACATATTTATAGAAAAACAGTGCAGAGGATAAACAAGGATGAAATAATAGACTGATCTAATAACAAAGAGACACACTCCTGTTCACACATTCATAAGACTTGTAGCATCAGCACATATTTTGCCTTTAGTAATATGCAACAGTTGTAGCTGTCCCTAGGGAAAGCCTATGACCCAATCACATCACTGACAGCAGATAGCGGGATACAACAAAGTAAGGTGGTGTGTTATAATGTGTAAACATGGAGAGTCACTCACAGTATGCCCATTAAGGCAGTAGCAGAAATATTTACAGATTCTAAAGGAACCAGAGGTGTATTATCCTAGAGAACTTAGAAAAGCTCACACATAATGACCATGTTGTAAATAACTCCCTTCTTTCCTTCTAAACAAAATTAACATGTTGCCATGGTACCCAAGAGGAATCCCATGATTGTACTTCAGGCAAACTCCTACTATTCTGAGGAAAAGATGATCAAAGACCACAGCAAGTAGCCCTGTGGTTTGCTGAACAAATCGCCCATTTATGTAAATCTGCATAGCATTGTTGTTTCAATAGGTCATGTTGCTTTTTCCAATAAATATCTAAGTCCTATACTTGCAAGTAGAATATATATATGTCATTAAAATCCTAATAAAAAGCCCTCTCTCTGAAAAATATCTGATCTTTTTCAGATAGCTCTCATTTTACAAATATCACAGTTATTTCAGGAAAAACTTCTCTTATAATAAAGGTAGTACTTTGACAATTGATAAAAATAAAATAGATGAGTTCAAATAAGTGAAATTCAGTCGACTTCCCCTTTCACTGTCTTATTTGTTATTTTACTGCAGTATAGTCATTCATGTACCCTGATACCATTTCTAGCAATGAAAGAAATCTTAATGTATTTTGTAACCACTATATAGATTAGTATTTATATGAGTACTCACATTGTAAAAGCTTTGCAGTATAGATTTACACTATGCATTTGTTGAATTTTAATACTCCTACAGGTCTTGGACCCATGTCTATGTGTAGGTCACTTCTTTCTTTTTGTCCAGGAAGAAAAGAAAAATTGTATAAAGAACTTTCATAGCATTCGCATGAAATCTTTATGCTTGTCCTTCCAGGTCCTGAAGGGATTTCCAGAATGCTTACAAGCTGACATTTGTCTGCACCTCAACCAAAATTTGCTTCAGAATTGCAAAGCTTTTCGGGGGGCCAGCAAAGGCTGTCTTCGAGCTTTGGCTATGAAATTTAAGACAACGCATGCACCTCCTGGAGACACTTTAGTGCACTGTGGAGATGTTCTCACTGCTCTTTATTTTGTGTCAAGAGGCTCCATTGAAATCCTTAAGAGTGACATTGTTGTAGCTATTCTTGGTGAGTACATTATTACAGAACATCTTAAAAGAGTCAGATTTTCAAAATAAATATTTGCAGGAAATATTTGCAGGGCAGGAAATTTGTAAATATTTTCTAACTATTTTTTAAAATTAAGTAAAGAAATAATTTAAGAAGTCTACATGTCTTCCTGTGTACCAAAGAGCCCACATCTTTGGATTTCTAAAGATTTATCTTTAGTCACATTAATCCCTAGGTATAAGGTAAGTTGAAAATTGAGGCAAGAAGATATCCAATTACTCCAGTTCTGATTATGCTGCAAATCAAAAGTAAAGTCCACCCTGGTTTTGAGCAGTGATTAAGTTATTGAAGCATGTAGATTCCTCCATTTGCAACTGGAACAATCTACTCTGGGCATTCAAAATGTCTTCTAGAGATTTTCAGAAGTATCTGTTTCTGCCCACTAGGAATAAAGGAAAAGAAGAGCATAGCAGATTCATTTCATCTAGAATAACACCAGTGTTTCCCCTATATTTCTTATTAACACATTTTTGTTTGTATGGCATGTTTAGTTACTTGTGTTCTTTCCTAACAGAGTTGGCTCAAGACAATGCTCAGTCCAGCTGGGAGCTCACCTGCAGCTGGTGATAGCTCTTATGTGAAACCAGTAAGACTTAGCTATAACAATATGAAAAGTAAAATAATTAAAAGGTTACATAAAATGACTACAGATTTTTTTCTTCAATTTTGTATTAGATAATAAGAATGCAAAGAATAATTGAGTAGATGAGTAAGGATTTTGCTGTACAGAAGCATATACCAGCTGTAATATCATTCAAAGTCTTTCTGTTAATTGGCCAGTCAGAAAAGTAGATGAAGCAAGATGTGGACTGGGGCAGTATATTGTTATTAACCCACTTTTGACTGATTATTCTGTTTATACTTTGCAGGGTGGATATGTGAGCAGAACAAAGGTGTGCCTAAAGCAATTCTTCCCTAGTTTTAGATAGTGTTAATCAAGATAATTTATCCTCTCATGCTGTTGCAGCTCATCAGCTGGGCCAGCTTTAGGCATAAGCAACATGGGGAGCATGCAAGTATAACACTGTGAGGTTTTTACTTAATTGAGTAAGAGTCTTGCCCTGATTATGAACAGTGTGTTTCATCAAGGAATACATCTCTCACATCAAAAATGTACATTTCTGTACAATTTCTATTGCACTTGCAATCAAGACAAACTGTCAATTTCACGGATTCATCAATTTATTCCTGGGCCAAAGATGCAGAGTGGACAAGTTTTTCATGTTGTGCACATCAGATCCCTGTGCTCTCACACTGCAGCCGAAACCCTGGTATTTGCAGGGCCATGCCTATAGCTGTCCACACCAGGGACTGCAGTTTGGAGCCTCATTCTCCCAGGGAATGGTAGGTTTGACAGGTGTGCACAGCTGCATCCAAAAGAAACTGAGCCCACATCTGTTGTATGATCCATGAGGTAGGAATGTGCCTATAGCTGGCTCCAGTCATTGAGTCTGTGCTATTTTGAAGAATCTGCAGAAAAAGAATAGATGATAAAAATAAAAATTAGTCAGTCAGAAACCTAGCAAAGTTTATCAATAACTACCCAAGTATTTTTAGCTAATGCCTCTTTCTAAAAAATCCTACATGTAGAAATGGACATAAAAATCACCCTTTCCTTTTTGTCTGTACAACAGAGTAGTCCAACAGAGTGGACTACTGTGGACAAATAAAAATTTCAACGGATGAAGTATGGCAGCAGCATAAAAGAAATCAAAGTGTTCTGAGAAATGTTGGGTTTCTCCTCAGATTTTCTCAAATCATCAGCACTGTCTCATGTGAATGAGTTAAGTTTCTTTGGTACTGATCTGTCAACAGTAATTCTGCATCAAATACCTATAAAATACAATGTCTCTGAAATCTACTATGGCTTTCAGCTTTGCAGACAAGATATAAAAAAACTATTAAATAACCATGTCAATACTGTCATTGCAGAGAAGGTTTTATATGCCTCAAATAGGAACCTCTGAATTCATAAACATTTGGCCTGGAAGGATTATATTGGCAAACTGTTTTTTTCACTGATTCACTGATTCTTTGACTATCTGTTACATCTAATGAACTGTGTTTTATGAAATAAAAACAATAGGTTTTGCTCTGAAATTATGAAGAGATAAAAAATGGATCACTTTTGCTAGAAGTTTACTTCCATAGTTAATCACCTTTATTGTTAAAACTGTGCTTTTTTCCCAGTATAAAATTATTTTGCTTCAATTTATTTCCATTGGTTCTTCCTCTGCTTTCCTTCTCACATTCTAGAGGCATTGAATACCAAGTAATTTTTCCTCTCTGAAGAATATATGCAATATAATCAGTTATCTCTTAATCTTCCCATGTTCAAGATCCTCACTATAAATCAACCCTTAAATTACCTTTTGCATTTTTTAGCTCAGGTTTCAACTTCCTTTTTAGAAAACAGAAAACTAGAACTACTCTTAGTAACCTAATGTGAAAGGTACAAATGTTTAACAGAGACAAAAATCACCACTGTATTCTTTTTTGCCAGTCTCTATTTCTCCCTTGCCATAACTACTATTTTCCATAAGTGTTTTCTTAGATACTCCCCAACCCCATTTTGCAGGTAACCCTAAAACCCTTAGTTTAGAGCATATTTTCACTAGTTAATGGCTGCAGCTGTTTTGCATTGATGAAGTTTAGATGCAGGCAAAAATGAGCAATTAAGTAGAGATGACAATCTTTACAAGCACCTATTGCAAATGTGTCAACATTGATAGGAAGAATTGTAATGGGATCAAAACAGAGGCAGTCTTGTTTAAAGAGCGTCTTCAAAAGAACTCCTGCATCTTGGAAGCTTTGCATTCCCTCCAAAAAATATAAAAACTAAGTGATTATCTACTAAAATATATTTAAAGTACAGCCAACTCCTCCATGTAGTTCTTCACAAAATTATGTTACAGGCCAGACAAGTCCTGGACTGGACAATAGAAATTGCATCTTTGCCATCATAATACATTCAAAACTACAAAATAATGCTTTCAGAGGAAAAGACAGAGGAACCTGGCCAAGTCATGTTGTTTTGATGAAACTGAAAACAAAAAGTGATTTAACTTTCACTTAGTCCAGTTATATACCCATGTATTTTCATTTATCCCAATAATTTCACTTTTAATACTTAATAATACTGCTTTTTCTTCATATATGTGCAATGGGAACCTGAGTGTATCACTTCATGTAAAACAAAGTATTCTATGCCTCTATCATAAAGAAATACATAATTTAAGTTAATGGCTTATTCATGTTTATATTAACAAGCTCTGTTCAATTTTCTTTCTGCAGGCAAAAATGATATTTTTGGAGAGATGGTACATCTTTATGCAAAACCAGGAAAGTCAAATGCAGATGTGAGAGCTTTAACTTACTGTGACTTACATAAAATTCAGAGAGAAGATCTATTAGAAGTTTTGGATATGTACCCTGAATTTTCTGATCTCTTCCTTACCAATCTGGAACTAACTTTTAATCTGAGAGATGAAACTGCAAAGGTATATATAATAAGTGATTTTTCTTTCCTAATTTTGGGCCAAATCTGTCCCAACTAGAAAATAGCATTTGAAAAACTAAGGTTAACAAAATGAAAGATAAAATCCTACATTTAAAAAATATATTCACTTGATTGCTTCTGCTGAAGTCAGTTAAACTCAACAGAAATCAATGAAATTATTCACATGATATTAATCTAATAGGATTTGGTTCTATATTTAAATAGTATTAAGGCTTCACCCAGGGGGATTTTGTTAAAGCCATAGAAAATATGGTTTTATTAGATGACTACAGCCTAGGTCACCGCAAGGGGAACTTTTGACACTAAATGTAATTGTACATCCATAAAATAAGGATAAATCAGATTATCCACATTCCTTCTGTGTCTAGCAATAAAAAATATTTAATTGCCTTTCAAATACAAAGTGTTAATTCCCTTATCTTTGCATGCACTCTGCCTCCTAGGGGACTAAAAACTTACAAGGGACTTTTCAACTTTCACTCAGTCCTCAGATTTGCAGGCATTTCTTGGTCTCTTTTTGCCACAGTGACTGTCTTAACTGTTCCCTTTTGCACAAATTATGTCTTCAGGAAAGTCAAAATCTTACCAATGTTTCCTTATTTCAGACTGACAGGGTTAGTCTGACTTGGGAAAGAAATGCACGTTTGACCAAAGGGGGAGTGGGGAAATTCTCTTGCCCAGTTTGTGCTGCTGATTCTAAAGACTTCCCCAAAAGATTGCAGGTACCCCAGGCCACCAGGCCACAGACAGGGACTGCACTGCCCACAGAATGACTGGTTTACATTTCATTATTTCGGAGATAATGCCATTTTGTGGCTTCCTTAAAGAAAAACAGAGGTTCAGTGCGAATAAAATAACACAATTTGGCCTCAAAGGCCTTCTGAGGAAAAAGGATTAAACGAACACTAAGTTTTGGCCTGTAAATCATAGAGAGATCTTTGCTGATCAGGTCTGGATCTCTGTTTTATAAAAACCTATAACAAATATATGTAACATCTATAACTTCTAACAAGAAATGTCACTTCTTTTTATTATGACTCTTTTTCAACAAAATATTATTCTGAAAAATAAAAGACCAATTATATTCTTTTTTTCAGTCATGCCTTTGTATTTGTTGAAAATGTTATAATTATTAATTACATGTAAAATAAAACACAATGAATGCATAGTCTAGTGATAAATTTAAGTTAAAACTGAATGTCCGTATATTTGAAAAATTTCTTGAGGATCATTTCATATTAATGATTTAAGTCTGAGAAATTATTTCTTACAATTACATTGTCATCAATGTTTTATCATTATTTTTTCCTTAGTTCAGAGACAAGGAATGCAGGAGAGGCTCAGCCATGCTTCTGAGCTTGCAAAATCACTGTTTTTCTCTAGCAATTCCACTTACTTTCCACTGTCTGTTGCAATCCAGAAAATCATTCCCTAAAAGAAGCATTCAGTGCATTCTCATTTTCAAAACATCACGCAGATCTAAATTTGTTATCAGAATAATAAGTCCTTCTGCCTCAACTTCTGCTCCTGCCCTCCTATTTGTATAAAAGTGCCTCTTTCTTCCTGCAGTTATTCTACCAGTGGATCACCACTGAAGCACATTACTTGCCAGGTTTACAATGAAGGGAATAGAGAAAAATGTAAATACCTCTCAGCTCCTCTCTGCCCTACTCCCACATGCAAATCTGCTTACTTGAGTGGTATAGGAAACCTCACTAGCACAGGAAAGGAGAGAAAGCTGAAGCCAGTGCCAAGGCTATGTACACAAAGAGCAAGAGTGGTCTTATATTTGCTCATTTGTAAATTTCTTAAAGTAGAAAAAATAAGAGTTAAATGCATATTTTACCTACTGAAAAAAGAAAAAACAAAACACTGCAATCTTCTTAAGATGGATAGAAAAACACAACATTGTTTTCTCATACAGAAATAAGTATCTGAATGATCTAAATCTAATAAAGAAGAAGGGAGGGTCTAGAAACATAAAATAATAGGTAAAAGCCTGATGCTTGTCAGGCTTATATTTACTGTAAAATATAACCTTTATAATCATTGCAAACTGTAACCTTTATAATCATTACCATCAGTTAAATATAAATATAACTGCAATCAATTGCCACTTTTACTTCTTGAAATAGTATACATTTTGTTAGAGGTTATTTAATTATTTTGATTAATTTATCTAAGGTTACATAATACCAGATCTGTGCAAGTTCAGAGAGGCTGATAATACATGAACACATGTATTTCCATGTAAACTTATCATCAGGGTAATTTTATTTCACCATTAGGTGATGACAGTGTTGGTTTTGCTCAATTTGCATAAACTTTTTTAATGTTAGCCTTGGGCAATTCCATTCATTAGCTGGTGATGGAGAGGCTGATGTAGAATGACTTTAATATTGCCTTTTTTAAACCTTGAACATGATTAACAGTCAATCACCTATTGCAAGTCTGCCATCTTTAGATGAAACTAATCTGTCATTTTGTTTCATATTTCATTAATCAAGTCTGACCTCGTAATAAGATCACAAACTACCAATGATACAGATGGAGATAACTGCAAACTACGAAGACGGAAATTGTCCTTCCAAAGTGAAATAGAGAAAGGTAATTAACTTCATTTCTTACATTGGACAGCACTGCCTCATTATTCATTGGTATTTCATTTGGTAACGCTGGGTACATCAGGGCCCCATGTTGGCTGTTACTAGAGCAGCCCTTGAGAATCCAGCCAGGCAGCAAAACTACTCTGTGCGTTAACCCCTGTATGCTTCTGCACACCTAGAAGATGTATGTTTCACTCTTCCATGACTTCACATCTATCTGTGAAGAGCTGTTCCGACATTAATCTGTCTTACTGCCTTTGAGACATGCATATATATATGTATATTATCTCTTAATATCTATTTCTGAGACACCATGTTTTAAATTGTGTGGCTACTTAGGCTGGGGGTTATTTTATCTCCTCAGCAAAGTGCTTTGTTGAATTTGATGCTAGGTAATGTTTCTCCCTGGAATTGAAATATTTTAAAAACTTAAATATTTCAAGACAGTGTGCATTCACCATAGTCTGATTTTGATCTGTATGGTAATGTGTAAAATGTTCTGGTAAAAGTTTAGGTAATATTTTTATGTGCTTACATTCACATTAGTGGCTTTCAGGAGTAAACCTAATGAAGAAAAATTCAGTGAAACATTAAACTTTTTCACCAGTATTTAGTACTGCTAAATACCAGGAACTGTAGACAGTAGCTCTGATCAGACAGCAACAGTAATGAAGACAGATAAGCTGATACTCATAGGATGTTCATGTTCATGTAGGAAAAACACAATTTCTTGAATATCATTGCACTTTTATGGTTGAACGGTTTGTCTGACAAATTACTGTTTCTGTTATGCCTGTCTTTCACATTCTGCAGTTAAACTTCAGTCCTAAATGCAGCATAATACCAATTTATACAGTAGCAGAGTAGCTGATAATAAATGGGAACAGTTTCAATATCCATAGCAGGTAAAATGTTTGATGAAGAGACTTTAATCCAGAGTGTGGCTATTCAGAACAATGACATTCCTGTTCGATCAAAGAAGCATCTTTAGGGCAGGAAGCCAAGACTGACAACAAATCTGTCAGGAAAATGTCCCCATGAAATATTCAATCTGCTCTTCACAAAGAATCTGTTGACAGAGATACTTTGCCTGACTAACCTTCACATTTCTTATGAGAAAACATATGCTGCTACCTAGACAAGATGGAAGTGATCTTTTATGTTGTGCCTGCTGTAGAATTACAAATAGGCTACTCAGGTGTCAGTGAGGTTCCAAGACCCTAGGCTTTTATGGTTCTTGCCCAATGAATTACGCTGAACATTATCTTTGAAACATCTATTTGTATTACTTTTGAAAGAATGTAATTTCCCACAGTTTTTCTCTGAAAAAATTACTTGCACCACTGGGGAAGAAGAGGCAAGACTGGCAAGCTCCTAAGTCCTGGCAATGATTGTACAGCACTTTGTAATATCTGGATTAGGCAGAAGTGAGGTACAGTGGAAATCCATCTGAGAAGATGGAAGAAGTAGGAGTCCTTTGCCAAGTACTGAGTACACGTTTGGCCCAGTGGCTTACTGCCCCTCTCTGGTCTCTTTTCAGATTCTCTATGTGTTTCCATGGCCACAGAAGACACCTCATAGTCATAGATCTTCAGTGTTACTTTTCTGTGGCCCTCCCCACATCCTCTATGAGGTTGTAAAGTGCTAGAGCTACTGCTGGTTTGTAAAGTAATGTTCTATTGATTTCAACCCTTTATATGTAGGAGGGAGTGGCATCTTATTTTGATCCAGCATAGTCAGTCTATAATAATAAATATTTGGGGATAATTCTGCAGAGTTTTTCAGGACTGGGAAAGACAGAGTTTCTGAACAGACAGCTGGAAAATGCATTTCTGGCCACAGTATGCAAAAAGATAAGAAATAAGTGTTGTACGAAAATCATGTTTTCATTTCAGGACTACAGTTTGAACAGGCTAGAGACTCCCAGAATTCTCACAGTTATATTTTGATATTTTATTTTGCAATTATTATAGGCATGCTTTTTAAATGCTCTTCTTGTTGGCATGTTTTACCTTCATCTGTTGACCTACTAGCATATTATGAAGATTGATATTGTATTTTTTCCATCTTTAGAGTGATCATCATGTTTTCTCTGTTTTGGAGTGCTAAAAATGGGATTATGTTATCTCAGCCTTTAGTTTGTGCTAGCCTGATTTGGACCTTGTTGCCATGGTAACTCTTCCTTCACAGTTTTATCAGGGGTTAAACAAAATCAACACAGCTCTCTTCTATGCATCTGCAGTTAGTACCCCTGGTTCTCCAATTCCACACAAGACCTTCTCACTCCACATATACATAATTCCACCATTTCTATCCTGTGTCAACAAAAAACTGGTCTTAACTAGTAAGGCTAATAAGGGCTCTGTCATAGTGTGATTTTAGAGCTACAAGAGTATTTGAGGGACCAGCTTTTTCTCTGGCTTCTAGAATTGGTTGCAGTATCAGAAGAGGTTCCCTGCAAAAATTAATGAACACTCCACGTAGCAGCTTACACCTGCTCTCACCCTAAAGAAATTCACTGCATGTCTTTCAGAATAATGGGTGGTAGTCCTTGCACAGGTGCAGGTGCAGACTTAGCCAGTTGCCATAGAAGCTTGACAGTCAGCCAAGAAACTCTCTGAGACTGCTTAAAATTAGCAGCATTCCTTCCTGGCAGCTCCAAACAAAGCTCTCAGCTGGGTGGCAAGTTAGCCTCCTGCTGAAAACTTTGTGACAATGAGCTGCTCCAGCTATGCTCAGTTGTCATTTTTAGCAGTGCAGAATACAATTCTTCCTTGCTCATTTCTCATTTACTTCTAGCAGTTCTGTGTGAGTTAGCTAATTTCAAGGGAACTACATTCAGGCAAGAACTTTCTTTTGCTCTGCTAATTCTGAGTGCATTTTATTATCCCATGCTGAATAGGGCATTGCTAGAGTTGTTTACATTAATATAAAATCAAATATATAGGTGGAAAATGCACAGTGTAAGAAGACTCACAGAAAACCTGAAAAACTGGGGCTTTGAAAAGACTATTCTGAAGTTCAAGCATTATCATTTATGCTAACAACTTTTTAAACCTTTTGTTAATGTTGGCTCTAAAATCTTAACCTTCTTGGGACTGTTCTAATGACAGCTGACCCAGGTAACTTATAACAAGAAAATTTTAATTGCATGGATGTTATTTTAAGTTATTTTAAGCAAAGTTCTCACAGATTCTTGTTACCCTGGGGCTTGTACTTGCCCACATCGACACAGACTGTAACAATCAAGTGGGATATAAAATACATTTTGCTTCATTCTTAAAATATTAACTAGTAAACTCATATATTACTTAATTTTAGTTTGAAGAATTATGCTTCCTGATCAGACTTTTCAAAAAGTGTCTACTGATCAACTCTCAAAGTAAGCACAAAAGTCAGAATTCTAATAAACTTCCAACTGAATCTTGATTAATGTAATAATCTTAAGTATGCATCGATTTTAGGTGATTTCAGGCTAAGAAGCCAAGCCATATTAACATAGCTTAATTACACAAAGTATCTAGAGTCCATGGCTCTTGATTTAGATATAGAAAACAAGGAAACATTTCAGGAACTGGTTCTCCTGCCTGAAACTTTGAAGTGGAGTGCTAATAGAATGGGAAAACACCCCCTGCCCTATTATTTCCCATTATTGTCCCCTCTCCCAGTTTACTTATCTAAATGCTTACTTTATTAATAGATGCTCACCCAAGCACTGTACCATGTCCCCAGAAGGAAAGTCAGGTAAGAATGTGGAGAAAAGCTGAAGCTCTTACTTAACTGTGTTAAACTGTTAGTAATTCACTGAGGAAGTTGGCTCGGGCTTAATTAGAAAGGAGTTTCTAATATTCCGCCAGAGTGTTAAGACATTAAACAGCCAGGAAACAACTAATGTGCTGGCAGGCAGCGTATGGCTGGAAACAAGACCTCATGTCGCCAGAATCTTACCTTAATCATGAAACTTCTAGCAAAAAAGTACCTGGTCATCAGAGAGACCTCCAGAGCAATGTTCCATCTGCTCCTATTAGTGCTACTGCTGTTACCACAGTGACTAGCAGCCACCTCAGGGAGCTTCTGCAGAAGAGTCTTGTTTCCAGGAGTTAATCCCAAAGAGGCTATTTCCAAAGGCCAAATCTGATCAAAATGTTGTGTGCAATACCACATATCCATAGCTATCCTTTGAAAAAAGAACTGTAATAATAGTACTATGGTGAAAGCTGAACTCCTTGTAAAATATAAGAGAATTCTAAATTTGATAAGAAAACTGTTTTGATCTATGCCCTGAATCCATTCTGAGGTGCATTGCTATAATTCTTCATTTCTGATTGGTTTTATGCATAGCATTATTTCCTGAAATATAAACTAATAATTTTCTTTTCCATCATAATCTGTGTAACATACACAGACAAAACAAAGAAAATTGAGATGGAGGGTTGTCACTCCATCCCTTACTTCTCTGTAAGGCAAAAAAGGGCACAAAACAATTAATGAAGGACTTCATATTTGCTTGACCTTTGAAATTCTTGACTTTTTAAATGTGTCCCTAATTCAGTTATTCAAAAACTAGCTCTTTTCATAACTCCTTTTAAAAATAGGGACATGGATCCTTATGGAAAAGTCCATAAGGACTTCAGTCCATCATGATGGGAGGAGGTTTCAGTATCTCCTGCTGTTAGCTATTTCCAAAATCACCCAAACTTCTACAGCTCAAAGACAAAACACAGCAAAGGACACATTAGCTTACCAAACTCTCACAAGCAGCACTGATACAGAACAGTAATTCAAATTCTCTGCAGTACACTTCATTTCCTCCACCATCACTATTGAATCTACTGGAACCTTTCAGCCAAATTGACAGAAATTCTTTAACAATGGGATCTCACTAGTTTATATCTATATTTACATCTAGCTTTATCTATCATATCTACCCATAATAGACTTAGAATCTCCAAAATGATGAATAAAATTGGAATTAAACCAATCTTCCATCACTAAAAACAATCAGAGAAAAAACTTTAAACCTTTTTACTACTGAAAGCAAAAATGTTTTAGCTTTCCCAAAATACTTCCAGAAACCTACATTTCTCAGGATTAGGGATCTTCCTGCATAGTTACTAGACAGACAGCATTTTTCCTTGGTGTTAGTCAAATACCACACACATATCTGACAGCACATTTTTAAGAAGGGAGGGATATTTGAAGAGAGCTATAATGATTAGAAGTGAGGAAGAAGGAGGGAAACAAGCATGTGCTGAAGAGTGCAAGAACTTCCACAGCTCAGGTTTCAAGGAGCCACTGTCTTTAGCAATGTTTCAAATTTTGAGGTCTGACAGATCTGCAGCCCTGTAATTGAAGGTGCTGAAGCAGAACATCTAGGTGCACGAATTCAGGTTCCTGGAACTTCAGACAAATTCATTCTACCAGTTTAAGAAATGTCTCAGGAAATGCATGTGCACCTTTAAGACCTCTTGTCTCTGCCATGTTCTGAAAATGGCCAAGCTTTGATATAATTGCATGTGTTTCAAAATATTTTTTAAAGGAAAAAAACTTCTGATAGAAACTATGTATTCTTAGTTGTTCTTTGTTTCACTTTAGTTCTGCTGGATATTATACAGTACAAGGGCATAGCTCTAATATGATGTTCACAGAAGGAGAAATTGTAGTCTTGTAGCCATGATGTATTCTAATGTTATCACAAAAATCTGGTGCTCTTAATAAATTAAATATTCAATAAATATGTGATGGCTTCAGGGTTCATTACTTTGCTTTCTTAAATTTCTAAACTGTATAATCCTGTGGTCCTCAAATTTGAAGAAATTTCTGCATCACTGAATAGGCACCGAGTGCCTTATCTCTAGAACTGATTATAAATAAAAAGCTGCAGACATACCTTTCAACTTTTAAAGTGAATTGCAGTGCAACTGTCCATCAGAATGCTATGTGATTATTTAGATTGCCAAAAGAAAATAAAGTGTGTGTAAAAGACACTTTATGTTAATTGTCTCATTGTACTAAGTATTATTTCTATATTATATGTAATATACAAGTGGTTTTCCTTTAAGGCTGAGACCCTTGCTATGAAAAGTACACTGCAGATTTTAACAGTTCAGTTTGTTTTCAGAGCTTTAGGGCCAATGACTTCTCCACATCAATTTTTATTTTTCCAGATAAGTTAATTTGGAAAATATTTAGCTCTGAGTTACTCAAGGTTAACCAACAGACTGTACAAAGCCTTCAAACTACTTCTCTCCTTTTTTGTGCACTATATTTGTGATTTTTCCATAAAGTTTTCATGCACTAAGACCCGTCAAAAAAGTAGGTAATTAGACATTTTGTAAACTTGAACAGTGCTATAATCACCAATGATATTTCACCAAGAAGCAAGAAAAACCTCTAGAGATACAAGTTTATGCTTTCTTATCACTTGAAGTTATCACTTATCAGACTTTATGGTTTTACTTTCCTTGATTTTTTTTCTTTTTTTCCCCTACTATTTTGTCCTCAGGGATGCATTGGTCATATGTAGATGTAGGAGTAAGCTATACTTTCAGCAGGCACTCAAAAACGTTTATGAAGGCAACAGTTCTCAGTTTACCTGATCACCAGTCATGACCTAAGATGATCAGGACAAATTGAACAGACAGATTTCTGTTCAAATGAAAAGTGGTAGAATACTTTGTTCAAGTTGTTAGTCTTCTAGAACGGACTTTCAGATGACCTCTCCTGGAACATGTTCCTTGTCAGAACACGAGTTTAGACTGGCTTTGACAAACATCCAGATGTCAGAACTCTAAGGCCAAGTTGATTCTGAGACAAGAGCTCAAGCACTAAAATTCAAGGTTCATTCTTAGGTTTGTTTAAGTGAACTCAGGTAAATTATAATACTTTCTGAAACATCAGGGTTAAATGTCTCTACAGACAAGAGAAAAATCAGTTTTCAGACAAATTTCCTGGTAGCAAAGGTGGAGTAGCTTTCATTTCAAATGCTGCATGCAAAATCAAGTGCTGAATTTTACCTGTTGCTCATCATACATTTGTAAAGATTATGGGGATCATGTCCTTCTCCCAGTGGAAAATAAATTCATGGAAGTTCCTTATACTGTTAACAAAGGAATAGAAGTTATTTAACTTCATTCTTTTAGTCTTCGGTAAAGGAACAATATGGCAAAATGTTCACTGCAGCAATACTTATCTACTGTATGACCAGATATTAGGTTGCTGTTCATTTTCCTGTGTACAAGCAGTCACTCTCCTCCTTTTTGATACTCTTCCTTTAGCCATTCAGAAGGCACTCAGCTATGCCTAGAAATTTACTCCATACCGTCACATTCAACTAAGTATGAAGCAAACAGCAAGAAAAGAAATTGGAGGGCTTTTTAATTAGCAGTTCAATGATCCTAAACTCACTGATTGGCATTCTGTAGAGTAGTTTAGTCTGTGTACAGCTTGAGAAGACTTCTCTGGAGTCATATAGGTCCTGCTCCACAGTATCAGTACTTTTTTATATTAGATAAATATTATGTATCACTTATGATGTTCTTGCACCACTAAGTGAAAAACAGAGATTTCAGGAATTAGGATTGCCATTTTCCCTGGTTGTATGTTGTTCCCAGTCTATAAGATGGAAAATATAGGCATGGTTTGAACACCAGTGTTCAAATTATTCATCAACAGCTTTTGATTTTTCGACATTTTGAAATTTTGTACTCTTTCAACCCTGTTTGTATTTAACCTACTGTGTGAAATGCTTGTTCTCTCACATTTCATTCAAAGTATTTGCTTCCCATGGTGGACACACAAGGTATATTTTTGCTCTCTAACAAGGTAACAGACCTTTTAAAATTAAAGAATAGATGACAAATAGTTATGAGGGCTAGCAAATACTTTGTTCTTGCACAGAAATACAGATGACCACCACAGGATTACTTGTGGATATCACACAAGAAAGAGCTTGTAACAGTTGAACCAAAATACTTGCTGGGAATCTGAAGATCTCCAGACCTTCTGAGCCATTAAGCATCCTTCCACCCAAGTCACAGTGTGCATTTCTCCTTACCAAAGCATGTACCACAATATGGTGGTTTTTTTCAAAGGAAAAGGAAAATGTCATTTCTGCTGAACAGATTTACAGTGGTACAGATAATGTTAATGATGAGGATTGTCTGTATTATGGTTTAGAATATAAATTGACCTGTGGGAGTGAGGAAATCATTCACTTCATTTCCTGCACAAAATCAAATTTGTCTCAACTTATTGTGGGATTTTTTTTATTGGATGGCTGAAAAGGGAGTAAAAATTTGCTTCTTTCTGAAACACTAGGCTACGTAGCTAGCTTGAATAATGATGACACATTCCAGTTAATGAAATTACAGCAGTATCAAACAATGCTACTCCATAAGTAATATATTGCTGACACTTCCACCAGTATTGTTTGCAGCAGACTGATATATTAAGTAAAAAAACCTCTAGATCATGCAGACTGGCACTGCTTGAGTAATGCAAAATTTTAATACTGCAGAGCATATCACACAAAAGAAACCTATCAGACCTCTGTTAACCATCCCATGAAGTAGGATTTTAATGCAAATATTTCTGTGATATTGCTCTATGATCCAGACTTGTGACAGCCTCATGTTTTCCTTTCCTTTGCCCATGCATGCACAAAAAGCAGGACACAAACCTTCTGATAATTACTTTGAAGATTTTGGAACTTCCAGACAGCAAATGTCAGAGGACATTGACTGTAAACTTGGCAGGTGCCCAAAACACATAACAGGCTCAAACAGTCCCATAAACGGTGTAAATGATGTTTGTACATTTTGGTAAAGCAGGAAGTTATGAAAATAATCATCTTCAGTAGAACAGTTTCTAGCTGTTTCAGAATCAGAAGGTGAAATTTGTCATACTGTAAAAGGCAGTAGAAAACACTAGAACTGATGTGGAGGGAGGAGAGGAAGATGGGATTTAATGATTACATTTGGAAGAACAGAAAGGGATGAATAAAACTTTTAAAACACTTTTCTGTGTGGCAGAAAGTGAACATCCATACATACACAAATAGAAAAACCTTCTCTTCTGGAAAATCCGTTCCAAACCAAAGACTGAATTTCATTACAAAAGGAAGGAGAAATTGGAGAAATTCACATTCTGAAAAAAGTGCTATCAATCTATTATTTGTAACTTGCTTTCCACTGAGCTGCAGAGGCACTGCTAAGGTGTTGAGCAGAGGTGCAGAGCTTTCATCATTATCAGGTCCTTAAGAGTCAATAAAGGAGAGTAATTTCTATTTTAATTCATACCTAGGTGCAAGTATCACAAGATTATCCTTCGGAGAGAAGAATCTTTAGCATTGAATAGAAGCCTCTTGATAGCAAAACAACTTCTGATTCTCTGAATATAGCCAGATGCCTAGAAGATAAAGCAATGGCAGCAAAGCCAGAGATGTCTGTTTTGAAATAGATCAACTGATAAACAAATCTTCCCTAATTTCAATAGGCAGGAGCCTACATTCAACAGATCTCGTCCTTCCTTCTCATGCCAGTGAATTCACAATACTTGGATAGCATGTGGAAAATAATGTGTTCTGTTGCTCTAATATAGGTGGAGACTAAATGCAGTGATATCAACTGGATTACCCTGGGTTTACAGCAGTGTAATTATAAGCAGAATGTGGCTTCATGTTTCTAAATATTTTAATATTTTATGAATATAAGAGATGAGACAGTCTGCTATAGTTCAGCTGCTAAACGATTTTTTTCACTAGAGTCTCAATGACTCCTTCTTAAAATTAGTCCACTGCTTTGTATTCCACAGAGTGCTCATTACAGCTGCCGTTAGTGCACAAAATCCCATGAACATATAAAATTACCCTAAAAATTGGTAATTTCAACCTTTCATTAGAAGGTCTTTTTCACAGGTTGAAGTCAGTCAAACACTAAGTAATTAAGATAATTTACTGTAGCGTGACTATGTTTTCAATACACTCCACAAGAAATGCCATAGGAGACATTTATAATAAAATTTTCTTAAGAAGCTTTCTTTTGCTTTGTACTGTTTTGGAGATGGAATTGATGAGAACATGGCACTTGAGTCTGAGCATCCCCCAAGAGCTTTACACTGCCAGTCTATTTGCAGTTGTTTTTACAATTTTGCAGCAATTGAGCATCACCAGTATCACTTAGAGCCAGTAATCCTGCTTAAAAAAAGCCCAGTAAAGTCACCTCAGTTTGGGGTTGTGTTAATTGCCCTTGGAGACTCTAGAGGGTACAGGTACAGGAGGCCTGCTTTGCTATTGGGTTTATTTTGCTTAGTTATTTGGTTTATTTTCTTCACCATTACCTGCCCTCACTGCTCACAGATTTCTGGACCCTTGAAGGGTGCTCTTTATAGATATTGCATTCTTTTTATGTGCAGACAAAGACAATTAGATGAAGCCACAGTTTCACTTCCTTATAGTGACAGGAAAGCAGAGAGGAAACCTAGGGAATATACAGAATGTTGGATTAGCCACTGCTGTAGGCTATAAAGACAACAGATATTCCACAACTATGTTGATTAGTAATTAGCACAAAGCAGATGGGAAATCATGCTGTCTCCACAGGAAGTTAATGCAAACTAGTTACAGTATTTATATGATGTTGAGACTACTCTGCTAAAATGTGTTTTAAATAAATAGCAGAACTGAAATTATCTTGACATTTCAGTTAAAAATAGGTAATGAATTAGAAATTAGCTTCACATTTATGCTGAAAAGAGATCAAAACTTCTCTATTTTAATAAATAATCATTCTAGGGTTTAAATCCTATTTAATTTTTACAGATATCTGCTTTAAATCTAGGCTTAGTTGCCATTTCTTAAGAGAAATAAATCTGCTGCTGCTCACTATGGACCTTGACTATGATTAATGAAAAATTCATTCTCAACTTGACTGGCGCACGACTACCATATATATCACAGAATGTTGTTTACTTTTGTTATTCAAAAGATTGGATGTTCAGATAATTGCAACTCTAAAGACTAGGGAATTTGGGCTACTTTGCAGAGCTGTTCTCAGGTGATCCCGTAAGTCATACTAGGAACTCCCTGATTTTATTTCTGTCTACCTAATCAATCCTGTAATAAATGTGGAGAAATACGCTGTCTAGGTGGGGGGCACAGAAATTTTGGGGATGAGGGGTTGAATAATAGATATGCCTCTTATGGGAAAAGAATAATCAACAAATACACTTTCATGTGGGAATAACTTAAACAAGTATTTCTGATACCAACTCTAGCATACATGACTGTTAGCCTGTCAAGACTGTAATAAATTCCCAATAATAAGAGAAATTGGAAGACAGGATGAAATAATTCATATTTTGTAAACTTTGGAATAGAAGGCTTCCTCAAATTTCATCCTCACTAAAAAAAAAAACAGTACACATGAGGGTTGTGTTGGATATAGCCTTTGTTGTTTTGATACAAACAAGTTTTGCAAAACAGGTTATGGTTTATGGACTAAGAATCCTTACTACATACATACAAATGTCTTCGAGGACTTCAAAAGAAATATGAAACTACTCTGATAGAAGAATCCAAGAAAGGCTTTAAAATATTTTTTTCCTAGTAGACAGTCAACTTCCTACCTGATACAAGAATCATGTCCATCCTCAGACCATAATAAACTAGAATAAATTTTCAAGAATTGCTTATTTTTGTACACAATTATTTCTTTCACAGATTACTTCAAAGAGAATGATCAGAGTGATCCTGAACCCTCAGGAGATAGCACCAGATACTATCAATCTATTAAGAAACATTTTGAGGAGAAAAAAAGTGGGTCATCATCTTTTGTGTCCTCCATTGAAGATGAGCAAAAGCCCCTGTTCTCTGGGATAGCTGATTACCCATCTGTAACAGAGAAAACCACGGAGATGGACTTTGAAGAAATGGATCATGACACAGAAGAAATTCTTACTGACAAAAGAAGCAGTTCTTGCAAAGGTAATCCAGCTGTTCCTATTTAGTAAAGTTTGAACAGACATCTTTTCAGTCCAATTAAGAAAAATAATTTTCTGAATGGTTCTCTTGATTGTTTACATAATATTTACTCCCAAAAGCTTATTAAAAAATATCTTAGATTAAAAAATCATTATTTTTCAAGAGAATTAATATAGTTTAATTCAGTGGGAACTGGATTACAGTTCTATGATACTGACTTGTAGAAGCTCCAAAAGATAATTCTAGGTTTTGCTATAAATTATCTTGTAACTGAACTACCTAAGTAATTTAAGCAAAATTGTCCACTGGTGTTGGACTTCACTGAGTGCTCCTTGTGATACCTGCACTCAAAGCTGTACGGCATCTCCCAGAGGGTATTTGATGTGCCAGAGATGACAGTAAAAATTATAGATAATGAGAGCCAGACTAGCTAAACCTAGTTATAGTTACACATGCACCAAAAATATGTTTTCAGATAACTAATTTTATTCACTGCATTGAAAAGGCACAAGAAAAATTAAGTGAAAAATAATAATAATAGCTTGAAAACATGCTATCTTGTCTTGCTGCATCTGTTGGTTAAAAGAGTGCCATTGCACCCCACAGAAAAAAAATCATGACTTCCATAAGTAACACATGAGATTAAAGATTTGAGCTTTTGTGTATGACAAATGATCAGGATCTATTAAGCAATCTCGGATACTTTTACATAGAGTTAAATCACATAATTAAACTTACATCTAATATACTAAAATATTAATTTTCTCAGTGATGTGAAAGGAAATTAATGAAAAAACCCTGTATTAATACACGATTTAAATATCACTGCAAGTTCATTTGTAATTCTTTCAGTCTGAAAGGAAGAATTACATATTTATTGTTTAATGCTGTTTTCCTCAAGGGTTTCCATTGAGACAATTTGACCATGTAAGTATCATTCAATAAACTTTAGGCTTTTAGGCTATCATTTGAAATAAACATAATGATTAATCAGATCACAAAATGATTTTAACATCTCAGAGGTATGAATTTGTGAGTTCTGGTCTCTTCAAGTTAAGGTCTTATAAATCTGCACCACATAAACTTGTTGTGTGCATATTGCAATTGGAAACCTTTCCTTTCCCCAACTAATAGCCAGAAATGTGTCTTTGCAGCTATAGCAACATTTTCCAAGGCAACATATTGCAGATTTTATTTGACCTAAATTTAGCATATCTAAAGGTTACATATTTTGATTAAGACCACATTCTTTTCCCCACTTCTAGAAATATTATGCAAGGTAATGAACTTTCTTGCAAAAAAATATGTATAAAACCTTCAAGGTCAATAAGATTAGCTTTTTCTGATATATGTTTTAAACTAAATTCTTATTTCTGCTATTAGAGATTGATTATAACTTTTCAAAAGAGTATAGTAATTTCACACTGATAAGCCGCACCTGGTTATAAGCTGCACTTCCAGGTAGCTGGGAAGACCACAGAATTTGTCCTTAAATAAGCACTGGGTGATAAGCCACACTTTTTTTTTTTTTTTTAAAGCGAGGCTCCATGTGCAACAAAGTAACGAGGTAGTAACAGAATCGCACAATCACAGGGTTTGGTGTCAGGTGTTCAATTTGCAGTTCTCATGGACCAGTGAAGCCTTTAAACGCAGCCCTAGGCGCCCTCCCCATGCCATGGGCCCTGGCACTCCTGCCCCCGGCGCTGGCTGCCGCAGCTCCCCACACAGCTCAAAAGCAGCAGCTCAGCAGGCTGGCCACGCGAAGCCGGCAAAACAGTTCAGCAAAGCACAAAGCCAGCAAAGCGACTCAGCAAAGCCCAAAGACGGCAAAGCGTGAAGGCAGCAAAGTGGTGGCAAAGCGGCTCGGCAAAGCACAAAGCTGGCAAAGCGGCTCGGCAAAGTGGTTCGGCAAAGCGCAAAGCCGGCAAAGCGGCTCCGCAGCAGCTCCCCCTCAGCCGGCTTGCACTTCTGGGTTGGCATTTTGCCAGAATTTCTCCACAAATAAGCCACATCTGGTGAATAGCCACACTTCTGGGATCGGCTTGATTCTTCAGTGAAATAGGTGCAGCTTATCAGTGTGAAATTACTGTAGTTACAAACATAATGAACTTGTGAAAAAAACTCTGCTTTTATGTATCCTCATATATTATGGTACCTTATAAATCTTGGATACAAATGCACTTGCATAAAGCTAGTCCAACTCATTACCACTGTGACTGATACATAATTAATTATTTTTACTTTCTTTTAAGCTTTGGTCAATATTTCAATGAATGGAAAGATAATTAATAATGTATTTTATAATTTTTCAGAAACAGTACAAACATCTCTCTCCTCATCCTAGAATGCAACTTTAAACTTTTGAGCATATGTCTCTTCTGTGAAGACCTGAGAATTTTTCTGTAATTTTTAACCCTGTGTAAAAGAAAAATGTTATTTTCACTTGGTCATTATTTGGACTAAAAGACTGATTCTTCAATTCTTCTGGTGAAGCAAGTTATACATTTATTGACTCAGTTTCAGTTTAAGATTCTTATAGCCCTGGAAGACCAGAGCTGGTTATAAAGTTGTAGCTGCTGATGGGCTTTTCTGGGGTTACTAATGAATATGGAATACCTGAAAACACACTTAGATGAGTAAAACACCATATTTTATAGAGTATTAACTTGTTTATGGTGTGTGGCATTGAAAATCTGTGATTTTAATGTATGACTTATTTTGTAAAACAACCAACATCTTTTTTTTTACAACATCTATGTTTTTACAGGACATTAAAAAGCAGTGAAATACTCTTGAAATTCGCTGCTTATAAGTCTGCTGGATTTACAAAATCCTTTGCACCTAAACTCATAAACTGAAACTTTACCCCTCAATTTTTCATAGTATGCTCCATTCAGTTTGCTGAGAGATTTCCAGCTTTTCCTTGGACACTGCAAATTGTGCCATGTCTGCCTCCTAAAACCAAATTACATGCTTCTGTGACACCCTTTATCTCTCTCTTTCTGGCTTAAGTTCCTGAGAAGTAGAACAGGTTGCTGTGTAGACAAGATGAAATCTCTTTCCTCTTCCTTCTGCCCAGTGCGTAAAATCAGTTATAGGTCGTCACATGAAATTCAAACACTCCATACAGCTCCAGGAAACCTTCTACCACCTGCTAAGCAAAGATCAGATAATGCAATAACTACCTTTGTCTGATAAAAACAAAAAAAATATATATAGAAAAAGAGAAGGATGTCTTACATTTGGAATCATGTAGTCAGAGCTCCCCTTCCTGGCTAAATCCACTTGAAATACTGAATCTGAGTGGGTTCTTTTTTTTTCTTTTCCTTTACTTAGAAAAACACTGCTCAAAGACATTTTTGAAAAGGATTAGCTATTAGCATTTGGACAAAGCTCTTACATGTCACCTACACTGTGGGTTTTTTTTCTCTTCTCTTTGAAACATGGCTCTAGCTGCTATGGTTGCTTAGAAAAATTTCACAAGTGTGAAATGAATGTAACCTATGCTGAGTTAACAGCATGCAGTGCCAAGAGAAGTGTAAGGAGAAGCACTGAGCAAAACATTCAGAGACTGATGGGGGATTCAAATCCAACTGCAGATGCCTAATAAGCAGTCAAGGATTTTGCCTAGCTGTATGCTGAAGGAGCAGCCTGGGTGCAATAAGAATTATAGTATGTTCTATAACTTCCTGTAGTTAAATAATTACAAATACAGCTCTAATGAGAATAGTATTAAGCAGATGTAAAAATTTAAACAGCCTTTTTTTATCACATCAAAGAAGAATGAGTGATTCTGATCAATTTTGACTGTTTGCATGACAGATTAACTTAAAGTAAACAAAGGCCATGGGGGGCAGGGTGAGCTGTAGAAAAAGCACAGTTCAACCTAAGTACGTCACCTGTAGGCCCTGCAAAGGTCACAGAATGATCTTTATTCTATACTTGATAAGTACAACAAGTATATTTGATTGTAATTGATGTGCATCCTTTCAACAGCTTGGTGAGCAGGAGAAATGGCATAGAGCCAAGAATGCAAACTAATTAATAAATCGACAGATGGGTAAATTTAGTAAACTGAGAGAGGAAAGAGAAATAGCCCAAACCAGAAGTCCAAGCAAAAGGAAAGTTTCCCTGAGCTCTGTTTGGTAGTCATGTGCAGTGTTTGGTCACAGACATCAGAGAACTGGCAGGGTCAAGAGGGATAAAATTTGGGCACAGCATTTACAGGGTGAGACCTGGAATAATCATCTTTTTTTTTTTTTTCCACAAAGGGCTGGAGGTAAAGAAATGAATATAAATTACTCATATAATAAGTGTTTTTAGATATTTCATGTTTACCATGAAGCTTCATTTAATATCAAAGTGATCTCTGGCTGACCCAGAAATGCTGAATATTTCATTGTTTTAGGAGTCTGAAATCATGAAACAAAACGAACAGGCACCTTTCCCCCCACAGCACCATAAGAGTTTCAGAGATGTGCTTTACATAGTGATATATGGATTGTGTGGAGAGTAGTGATGCTAAAAGCTACAAGAATGAAAATCAATTTCCTTTACGAGAATAATAAGCAGTACCCTTTGCAAGCAGCATGAGCTGCATTGGATGGCCCTTGTCTCAGAGAAAACATACTACACTTCACCAACCTAAGACAAGTAGCGTTACAGTAAATGGGTAAGAAAGGCAGCTCCCTGAGGCCTGGCACTTTTCTCTAGAGGGGATGTTTCAGTGCACTGTATCACATGCCCAGTGCTGCAAATTCAGTGCAGCAAATCCTTCTTTTACACCAAAGAGCTAAGCAGTGCATACACTTCAGTAGCGCATTCAAGGTCAAGAGAAGGCATCTTAGGCCTCTGAAGTGCACTTTCAAAGACATTCAAGTACATCATTTAACACCTTTAGGTTAACACAAGAATTTCTATTTTCAATTAATAAAAAACTGCTAAAAAAAACCACTTTGAGAAAATTTGAGATCCATTTGTAAAATAATAGAAACAAAAATAAGGAAAGCCGTCCAGTGGCAGAACTGTGATGTTGCTAACTAGAAAAAGTTGCTTGTTTAACTGCAGCTTCAAAATGTATGCATGTATTTGACCACTTTTATCTTTCCTTAAGAATTGGTAAGGAACAAAGAAAGATGTTTGGTCAATGAGCCAATGTACCAATTTAACTTTCAAAGTTCTGAGAAACTGAGTAAGTGGGATGCTTGAGAAGTGCCAACCCCTCTCTAACTCTATGTATAAAATCTATACTTTTATACGTTTTTGTTTTTCATCAGACATCAACAAAAGAAACTGGGAACAGGAGAACATCCAGGAGTACCAGGAGTCCCCAGTTCAACCAGCATTAACCCATGTTACATGGGGAATCTGTGAAACTGAAAGTGATTTTATATACGGGGAAGTGGAGAATCGATTAGATTTACTTCAAGAACAACTCAACAGGTAAAAATAAAAAGAAAAAAACCTCTATGTGGAAGAGTACATAATACAGCTGATACTGGTGATGCTACAGGAGGAATGAGTTTGTGCAGGAAGTTTCCGAAAACATTCAGCATCTTTAGAAGCCCAAAAGTACAAAAATGTGCCTGATGGGAATATCACTTTTTTTTCTCTGAATGTATTCTGAGGAGCCTGTATGTCACCTAAGTTAGGCTTTCCACAATCTTGTTAAAACAAATTCTGGGAAATCTGGGTACACAATTTTCAAACATTGCCAGAATATTCATGTCTTTTACCTCTAGGTATGTACATTAGCTACTCTGAATAGCTTTGCAGTAGAGCCCTTTTTCTCACTGTTTTGGAGAATTTTTTTAACCAAGAAGTTCTACTGAGACATCTCAAATTGTTAAATTTAAATCTCACCTCACCAAGAATGCTGTTCCTAGACAATAGAACCATCAAACAATTTGGGTTGGAAGGAACGTTAATGATCACCTAGTTCCAACCCCAACACAAAATGTCAATTTTCAATATCTTCAAGATCTGAAGTACTTTTTATTTCCTGGAGACTCAAAGTGCACCAGCTGCCTGCTTTATAAAATGCATTGCAGATTAATTCCCTTTTTGATCCATTAACGCTTTTTGCAACTCTGTAATAAGTAAGGCATGGGAGTATGCAAAGGCACAATACTTAGACCTGTTACAACAGAAAAATTTCTTCATCAGAGTCCAATATCGCCTTTGCTTAATCTATTACTCTTTACTGGCAGCAAAGCAGCATACCTTAGAGCTGGTTACACTATTTTGATCCATTCTGCACTGTAATTTACCATGTAGCTTCACTTAATTTTAAATTGCCCTATGCTCAGGACCATGGCTTTTTTTCATTATTTTCACTCTGTAATTCCATTAATTTCAATATTTTTCTATGACAACTATTATGACATGCACTCAGTCCTAATTATACTTCAGTAGCTATTCACTGGCATTCTGTGCTGTATATTTTAGCAATCAGTTTAAAGCCAGGTTAACTGCATATTGATTCCTTCATCCACCAGAATTCAATCAAATAAGAGTATTTTTCATTCCTGAATATGACATAATGCATTAAAAAGACATTTTTAACACTTAACCCTGAACTACTGCAATTTCTAATTACATTAAAGTCAAGTAACCTAAGTAACTGTAAATGTCACACAACTAAATGCCTGCAGGATCCCCACCAACAGCATGTAGTCTTTTGGTAACAGTTCATTTCCTGAAACTTTAACCTATCGAAACTGAAGTTATACCTGAAAGCTACCCAAAGTTTTATCACGCAAGTTGTCACTATTTTCTTTTATCAGACAATACAATTGTTGCTGATAAACTAAGAATTAAATTGTTATGTAATTTTTTTGAATCACTTTATTCTTTAACTCTTCCCATGTTTTCAAAGCTTTTCATGCTTTTGGGATTTGGGGCCTTATTGGGTTTTCTATGAATATAACAGGCAATATCCTTTCCTGCCTTTGTCACTTCTGACTTGCTAGCTTAGAAACCATAGTGACTTCTCCCTGAATTTTTCCATTTCCAAGTTAGAGACTTGGTATAACATTCAATTAATAAATAAATATAGAGACCTGAAAAGCCACTGTACAAGGAAAATGTCCCTAGAAGTCATCTGTTTCTCTTCTTTAAGCAATTTGAATTTCATAGCTATATGGGCCAAGCGTATATGGTTCTTGGGTTTGTTTGGGTAGCATGGATTTTTTTAAGTTTTGGAGAATGGAAGATGAACCTTTATATGCAATGATGATACATTTGAAGTACTTTCAAATACTAACAAAGTAAGAGGGGAGCAATCTTAGAGTTAATTCCAAGTAAAAAATAATCTTGAATGCACATCCTCCCATGCTATGTTTTATTCACTGAGGTGTTAAGGCCAGGTTTAGCAGATGGAAGTTCTCTGGATGGTGGCGTGCTGCAGTTCCTGCAGCATTTCCCCATGTCATCAGCACCATGCTTGTGTGAGAACCAGCACATTTGCAAGTAGCAAAGAACTCAAGAGAGATGACCAAGAGGGCAAGTAGGGCACATCTGACTCTAAGAGAAATCTGGGATTGGGACATTTTTCCTGGGAGCTGATGCCACAAAACCAGCTTTTCCTGATAAGGGAAGAAACAGCATCCCAATTACATTTCAGTCGTACCTTTTGGATTAATTTCACAGATGCTTTTTAAAGTAAATTATACAGGCAATGGACAGCTCCAACAGGATAAAAAATAACATCAGTGCAGTATGTAGCAAAAGCAAAAATCTGACAGCACGGGATCATTCCTGCTACAGTAGGGACCCCAAGTAGTAAGATTCACAACATTAAAGGCTGCTGACAAAGATTTGTTTGCTCTGTCAGAAGCTCAGTTGCTGTACACAAGGCTGTATTATCTGCATTGCCATCTGCCAGCATGTGCTGTAGCCTTCCAGCAGCTGGGAAGGTACAATAGGCATTACCTTTTCCTGAGTTTGTCACAGTTTTTGGCAAGACCATTTAAAAATCATTTCAGTGCTGTGGAATTGTGAGTATAGACAACATAATCAGCTCAAGTGTTTCAGAAGTCATATACAAATTTTTGAAAAGGCAAAAAAAAAAAATTAAAGGTACAAAATTTGAACATCAGAAATGCTGGCATTAATTCTGATGCCTGCATAAGTTTGAATAAATTTTCACAGTAATGAGAATTGGGCAGTTGGATTTTTAATGGTTTTGGAAGCATCTTTCTTTTTCTAACTGTGGAAAAAAACAAATGTGGTTTCTGCTTAGTTCAGTGCATTGTATCAGCATGTCAGAATTCATCATCAGATGCATCAAAATAATGTCCCATGCCCAGCCAGCACAAATCATTTTAGTTACAACAGAGAGAATACATTTATTCCAGTTATTTTCAGCCAGATACCCTGTCCCTCACGTTGCTTCTTGCGGCAAACTTAAGGCACAGTGATAAATTCATTCTTAGTGTAGGAAAAAAAAATAGAGAAAAGCTTGCAGGTATGTTGTGCCAAGGAAAGGGAGAGCCAGAAGCTTTGGAAGGCTGTGTACTCCCTCTGCTGTTCTCTCCTATTTAAGACACGGTCATGCCACAGCAAGCAAAGATTTTACTGGTAAACTGCAGGTCCCCTTGAACGCCTCCGTAATCAGTGTGTAAAATACACCTGTTCCTGGCTATGAGCTGACTGATTTCATGTTCCCTCTCTAGGCTTGAATCCCAAATGACTGCTGATATCCAAACCATCCTGCAGCTCCTGCAGAGGCAGTCAGCACTCATTCCACCTGCCTACAGCTTGGTGACAGCAAGTGCAGAGTATCAAGAGCCAGCAGTCCAGGTCATAAAAAAGCTTCAGCCCACAGCATCAATTAAAACAGACAGAAGTTTCAGTCCTTCATCTCAGGTAAGTTCATGTCCAATAAGATCAAAAGATGTTTCATAGTCTTTTTATCTTATAAGGAGGAAATGCATACCAATCTAGGTGCTGGTTCAATAGTTTAAGGAATATGAAATTATTATTTTGACCTAGCATCTCCACAGTAGGCTTAGACACCAGAGTTTCAGAGGCCACATTTTCTATGAGAGTCATAGAGATTCATACAACGATGTTATAATCAGACAGATTTACTTTATTGTCATTTTTTTCACAAAAGTTAGCAGAAAAGGAATCTAAGTGGTTAGAATATTCAGAATTATGCAATTCTAGAGTTATGCCCTAAAACAGAACTTCATTTTCAAGAATCTTGAGATCCGTACTCTTAGTCTGGGTCTCAAGAGTAATCAGTCCTTTAGAAAGGGCTGCTTATATGTGTATCTTGATGTCATATTAGCAAATTGGAGTGAAGGAAAAGATATCCAGACTTCTACAATTAATCAGCAGAATTGCATTCAATTACATTTAATCAAATGCAGTACCATGTAAAAAATATTTCAGTACACTGTTTAATTTTCAGGAATGGTTTTCCATCAACCATCTGAATGTGCTAATTTTGAACAGAACAAGGGCCTGGAAGAGACCAATGTAATTATTACAATCTTCTCTTCCCTTACAGTGTCCTGAAATTTCAGATGTTGAAAAATCGAAACTTAAATCCAAAGAATCCTTCTCAAGTGGAGTGCATCTGAACACAGCCTCAGAAGACAACCTGGCTTCTTTTTTAGACCAAGAAAGTGACCAGTCTGTAGAGCGTTCCCCACAGCCTTGTAAAACTCCTCTCCCACCAATTAGGCACCCCTCCTTGCCAGAATCTTCACTAAGCACTGTAGGAATCTTGAGTCTTCATAGGCATGTTTCTGATCCTGGTCTTCCTGGGAAATAGTACTTTTATACTATTACTTTGCATTAAAATGTAAGTGCTTTTAATGGCTGTTTCTCCTTTTTTTTTCTTTTTTTCTTTTTTCTTTTTTTTTTTTTGTATTTAAATCCTCTATACTTGACTCAGGGGCTACAAGGAATATAACATTATATGCAAAAGTACTGTATATTTTCCTAAATCTGAAGCTTGTAAGGTAAAGTTGAGCAGTTCCGATGTAAATATATATATATACACAAACTAACTGTATGTTCCAAATGTAAAACTGCCAGCATTCTCAAGGCACCTTATATTTTTATTTTTTTTAAAAAATAAAATGCATGTTCTGAAATTACAGTTTACGTTGCATGGAGATTACCATTTACTGCTGTCATGGAAATAGTATTTTATTGTGGATATGTCTTCAGAGCAAATAGGAGACCAATAACAATAATTCACATAGAAAAACTCCTACCTGACCAAGCTGAAATTCATGGAAAATGCTCTTCTAGCTCACTTTTGAAAATTGATTTATCTTTCTTGTTGTGAGTTTTTTCTAATAAATCACAATGAGTCTGAATCTAAAGAAAGAAAAAGGTAACCAAGTCTTCTGGACTTGAAACAATTAGGACAGAGAAAACAGCCTCCTTCCAAAATAGTTGAAGTAGGGCAGTATTTTAACAGAGAAAAAAACTGCCATATGATGGAAAGTATCACCATAGGTCACATCCACAAAACTGCATTAAATTGAATCATTTGTTTCCACCACATATTAGTTTTTGGTTTTTGTATTGTTATTTTTTTTAATTGCATCATAGAATTCAGCTGTGATGAGCAGACAGGTATTCTTCATCTGTCACAAAAACATAATCAAATGCAATAAATCTAATTTCTATGTAATGCAGAAGACTGTGCTCCTTTTGTTCAATACAAATGATTAAAAACCTGCTTTAATTTAAATATATTTTACACATTTTTGTTTTATAAGTATAGGGTGGCTTTCTGCAGTTACCTCTTTGTACTGACCGGCCGCTCTACAATGCTCATACACACATACCTCGCACACGCTCCTGGACGTGTGCATGTGTGTATTTTGTAGATGTACATAGGTGTGTATGTATGTGTATGTGTATATATATTTATATAAACACATACACACAAGTGTGTGTATATACCTACACTTACATGTAGGAGTATAGATATAGAGCTATATATATATATATATATATATATGTATATATGTAAAATCACTTTCAGGAACAATTGTAAACTTTCTTATTACAAAATGAGTAAGCTTAGCTTGTGTCCAAAGCTGACTACATTAGAATAAAATGATCTAAGGTCTGTAGGCTTTAAATACAGTATGTACTGTATGTGCATAATGCTTTGTGAATATTTAGATTTAATTTTATTAAAATATTATTCTGCTTCAAATGTTGTGTTTATTTTAGGAGAAAATTGCCTTTTTATTGCTGCTTTCACATATTTTAAATGTTCATATGATTTTCTGTTCTTATAGCTTTAGTGTGAAATTCCTGTAGGATGAGAACTAGTTACAGAAAAGCATGTAATCCAGTTGGAGAAGGAGCATTTAAATTTTGCCTAAAACCAACCTAAACCCTCTGTCCCAAATTGGTGCTACAGAGAGATACAATAGTGGCTGTCCCTCACATAGATACATTCCGTGTGTGTTGGGGTCAGAATGAAACAAGACACTTTAGTCATATGCAGAGATGGTGGATAAATCCAAGATGGGTGAATCTTTCCTCATTTAAAATTAGTGTGAGTGTTGAGCTACTGAGCACGGTTCTGCTTTACCTTTCCTCTTAAGGATACCAAAATCAATTAAGTCAATACCTTTGTCACTGAAAAGAAAAACCAACCCTTCCTACAGAAGATCAGATTTTCTACTGCCTCATGCTACTGTTGATTGTTGCAAGGTCCAAATGCTACAGGAGGCTGACTGTTCTGTCACGATGACAGGAGGGCTGCATTGCTCAGTGCCTTGCACGATCAGATCCTAGTGGCAGGAAAATTAATCCATAAATGCCAGAGGTTTATGTGAAAAAAGGAAACAGAGGAGTCGTGCAACTTTATTTGAATAAAGGGAGGGAGAGAGTCCACTGGGGCACACACACGCGGGGTTTTCTCTCTCTCTGTTTCGGAGGGCTCAGCCTCCTTTTATCCTGAGCTCCCAGCCGCACATTGCCCTCTCCCCTTCCCCACCTGCTTAGGTACTAGGAAGGTACAGCTTTCCTGAGCTGCCTACCACACATCCCTTCTTGAACCTGTCATTTTACCCAAAGTTCAGAAACTCGGGCTTGTGCAGACCCTTGACTGTTTCAGGAGCCAAGCTGTCTGGGCTCTGCAACAAACTTACTGCTTGAAGTTGGTAAAGGCATTAAGGTCCATTTCAAAGACGTTAACACCCATACCTTCGCTTATCAAATTGTTTGTAGAGACATCAGCGCACATCTTTCCTCCCGCTAGGGACCTGTCAGAATCTCTGCCTGCATATTCTCCATTGAAACAGGAGTGCTGGATAACAAATAAATACCTTCTGGGAGGTTTTGTCGTTTGGGTTTTTTAAAATAGGAAGTGTTAACGACTTCTGCTCTATCTCAGCCTGGTAAGTAACACTCATGTCTATTACATGAAACAAGTTAGCACTGTTACACGAAACAAGTTAGCACATTTTCTAAAAAGGCATTTTGGTTACACTACATTCTAAAAAGTCTGGTATAAATTCAAAATAAAATTAATGAAAATATATAATGCATGAGCTCTGCTTTGCAAAAGGCTTTTTGTCCAATTTTATCACTTGATACTTCTTATTACTGCAAAGAGACTGAGCAAAACAGGTGGCCTGAGGAAGGAGCATTGAGGAATAGGAAAAGTGACAGCTACTGTAGTCAGTCTAAGTGAAGGAAAAACTCCACTTCTTACTCCATTTTTTCAGGCTCAAAGACACTTTGTTCCTTCCTTTGTCCTTGTACAAGGAAAAAAATCTCAAATGGGTGAAAATAAAGGGGACTTTATAAAGTTATGGGAATTCGAAGCTCCCTGCTAAGGAAGGCAGAAAAGATGTCAATCTAGTTGCAACACCCTAGTTGCCTCTTCCTTGCCAGAAAGATCTGCCTTCTCATGTAACTTGCTTTCTTGTTGATGTTCAATGAAGTACATGACCCATTGCTTCAACTTTTTTTCTTCCAGAAACAGGTAAAAACCATTGAGTTTGTAAATGTGTTAATTTTCTGAAGAGCAAAAATTGCCCCTTTTATTTGCAGGTGATTTTGTTGGGGGTTTTGTGGGGGTTTTTGATGGAGCAGGCCTCCCTATAAATCCAGTCTGGTTTTCACTTAATAGAAATGGGTCTGTGTTATCCAAATCAGTAATGTTAAGGGTTGTTTAACCAACATAGTTTCAACATATCAATAGAAACTTTCAGAACTTTAGGAGCAAGTTTTGGGTTTGCTTGAACTTAAGAACACTTTGCTCTGTAAATTAAAACTTGTAGCTAAAAATACATATAAATTCCACGCTACAGATACAGAGAAGTTTTCTGGAAATTCAGGAATAGCTAAAGTAGCTGAAGTACAAAAGTAATGTGGACAATTGCTTCAAATATGAGAGGTGAGACTGTACAGATCAGCACAGCTCTTAAGGAAGCTCACTGGCTCCTACCAGTTACGGGTGTAGTTCAGCATTTAAAGCAAAGGAGAGGTTGATGCTTTTCAATAGTCACAGATTTACCATAATACACAGTGGTCATGTGTCTTGACTGGCCCAACTCTGTTTCCTGCAAGCATACTGCATGCCTCTTTCCTTCCATGTTCTCATGCTGCTTACTTTGCAAATGCATTTTCTGGTCTCTCACCTCACTGTTGGCTGTCCACAGATGAACCTCTCTTTCCTTTTCCTGCTGTAGATTGCAAGGTGTCCTAGCAATTTCATCTCTCTGGTGAGCACTCATCAAAGCTTCTGTCTCATTCATCGGCATCATAAGTAACGCACAAAAAGCTGAAATGCACTGCTTGTCATGGCCTCTGGCTGCCTGCTGAAGTGGAGCAACTGGAGTCTTGCCCACTGATAAATTTTATGTCCTCTCATTGGAGTTGCTGAGCTCTAAAATGCTGAACACAAATAGAATTGCAGGAGATTGCAATACCAGCACAGCAGAAAGAATGATTCCTCCCATGATTGGTGTACTTAATACCACACCTGCAGAACAGCACCTCTGATCTTTCTATCCTCTCTGTTAAATATTCTTACACCGTGTAAGAAAGTGCACTGCACAGTGCAGTGCAGCAATGTGCTGTACAGAGCCGTTCTGTGCAGTGTGATGGCGGGCTGTGCAGTGCAGAGATGTGTAGCAATGTGCGGTGCAGAGATGTGCAGTGATGTGCGGTGCAGTGATGTGCAGTGATGTGCCGTGCAATGGTGTGCAGTGAGTGATGTGCGATGCTGTGTGGTTCTGTGCGCTGCTGTGCCGTGCGCTGATGTGCGGTGTGGTGCGGGCCAATGCCGCACCCTTCGCGGCTCGGCCAGGTCCCGGCTTCCCCGCTGCGCCCCGGCCGAGCAGGGAAAGGTAGCGTCGGATCTGTAGCGGGGCCGGGCGGTGGCACTGCGCAGCCTTTGTCATAGCCGAGGGGAAGGACGAGTGCTCCTCCCTGACCTGCCACAGCGACTGCTATGAACCCTGACACTAATTTCAATCACATCTGAAAGGGACAAAGGCCTCGGAAATCAGCGTAAACATCCAGGACAGCGATAGAGTCAGAGTATCTTCATTATCCGTGGTAAGAGCAGGAGCTCAGCAACCATCTGTGCAACCTCACACTAGCTGGAATAAACAAGCAGCGTTCTTTATCTCTGGAAGTCTCAAATGTCCTTTTAATTTCTGAAAACTCTTACCGCAAAGGATTGTTGTGGGAGTAATGTACTGAGTTACCACCACAGCATACATAACAAAGCAAACACACAAACAACACATCGGCACACACTGAGCCCTATGGGCTCCTGAGATTGAGCAAGGAAGGCTCATGTGTCTTCGAGCTAAGGTGCTGGAGGCAGAAGAAAAAGTAGTGGGGGGAAAGAAATGATGCTTTTTACACAAATCTTTCAAGGGAAGCTTGCATAAAGCAGAAATGAAAAAGTAATGATGAAGTAACAGTGAAACTAGAGATAAGCAGAAAAAACAATGAAATGAAAGTAAGAGCAAATTAAGTTTCCTCTACAAAAGAAACCTCCAGCTGAAGGAACCTGCTCTGCTCTGAGAGCAGACTATTGCAACACATCTCAAAATGACAAGCAGCTGAGGGTGCAATTTTAACTACAGAGAATTTTAGGCTAGGAAAGGACCTCTGGAGATAGCTAGCTTTCCTTTGAAAGCAAGAAGTTAAATCAACAACACTATCAAGCCAAGTGTTGAATATTTCTATTGAGGAAGTTTCTGCTGCTTCTCTGAGCAATGTATTCCAACGTCTAATTGTTTCCAGAGTGGATATTTTCTTCTTACACCTGGACATAATTTCCTCTAAAGAAACATATTCCAATTCTCCTTTGTCCTGTGTACCTCAATGAATAACCATCCAGCTTTTAGGAGATGAAGAACAGTTGGTGTCTCAAAATAGGTTCTTTCACCCAGTTTGCAAGAGGCTGATCTACACACAGAGAATTGATTTATTTACAGTTCTGCTTTGCACAGAAAAATGTGCTTGGTAGCAAATTCACAAAGCCAGCACCATGACTATCATCATTTGTTTACATGTAAGCCACAAAGGCATGAACGCTCATTGGCTACAAGTTACATAGTTTTTCATATTAATTAGTGTTCTTGCTTCTATTGGTTAAATGATCCCCTCGCTGTTTAGGCTGATTAGTCCACATGCCCAGCCTTTCTCCTCTTCTGAGCCAGTGATTTCCTGGATCGATGGTGTGTGGTCACAATCTCCCCCTGCCAGAATTATCTTCTACCCAGTCAGAGCTGATCTCAGCGCAACTGCTGAGCTGTTGTCATTAGTTTCTTTCTTACTGTGGGAGTCCCGCTAAATGTCCTTGAGGCCCATAAATTCTGTGTTCTTTGTATCTGCTATCAGTGATACATTCTTCTTCCCAGGCTTTGTTAACCTCCCCTTAGGTCTGAGATCATTGAAACATGCCAGGCCCTGGGCCTTAACAGGGCAATTCTATTAGCAAGTATGTTTCTAACACACGTTTCTATCACTGTGATTGGATGTCTCCTGACCCTTCTTTCCACCAGGCTTTATAAACGCAGTTCTTTCAAACACGTGCCAGGCTTTCCAATGCTGTTGGCCTCTGGACACTCCAATTTTTCAGTCTCTTGAACTGTCCTGGACCAAAAATGAGCACAGTAACCCAGACACTCTCGGTTTATCATTTTGCCTTACCTCAGAATCACACTGAGGTTCCCCAAACTCCCGCCATGGAAACCAGGAGTGCTTCTGGGACTTCTGACATGTATGGTATGGGTGAAACCTCATTTCAGGGAGAGACTCTCAACAGCCCCAGACACCCATCGAGCACCTCACTGCTGCCAGTGTGTGCCTGGGCAGCAGCCAGCGCCCACAACTCAGACAGCTGTGAGCAGCCGGGGAAGCTCTTGAGCTGGAAAGTGAAAGACGTGTTTCTGTTTCTGATCGGGATTTTCAGCTCACGCTTACTGTCAAAGGTTTCGTTACTGCCAAGAGTTTCGTTTCCAGCACTGAGGAGTGGCGCTGAGCGGTGCCCGCGGCCGCCCTGCCCCGCCGAGCCCTGTCCCGCGGGCCGGGCCCTCACGCACCGCCCTCCCGAGCGAAAGCGAAAGCGGCGCGGGTGCCAGGCCGGGCGGGCCGGCTTTTGCGGGGCTTCGCGGAGGGTTCGCGGCCCCTGCTCGCCAGCCCCGGGCGCAGCCCCCGCGGCAGCCCCGAGTGCCGCCATGGCAGACAGCATCCGGGACGAGCAGTTCCTCTACATGATCTCCTGCTTCAGGCCGCGGCTGAAGCAGTTCATCCAGGTGCAGCCCGTGCTGGACCGGCTGCCGTCGCTAAGCGCGGAGGACAGGGACAGGGTGCGAGCGGCCGCGGTGCAGCGGGGCGCGGCGGCGGGGGCCGAGGAGCTGCTGCGGGCCGTGGAGCGCGGGCCCCGCGGCTGCGGCTGGGTCCGCGAGTTCTTGGTGGCGCTGGAGCAGGGCGGCTGTGGCCTGGCTGCCTGCTACGCCAGCCCCAGCCTGAGCCAGCTGCCCTCGCCGGAGCAGGAGGCCGAGCACGACCTGTGCGTGCAGCTGGTGCAGCTGCTGCACGGCACGCTGGTGGACAGGATGCGCGCCGTGCAGGTGGCCCAGAAGTGCCTGGAGATGGGAATCTTCCAGGACGAGGACATGGAACGGGTGAGTCCGGGTACAGGCAGTGCCGCACACTGTGGCCAGCCTCACTGGCTGTGGGGCAGGTAGGAAGCCACAATTACAAATGACACAGTAAATGTGGAAATGAAAGGGGAGTTCCCAGGTTTGAGGAAAAAGAGATGATGGGTCCAGGTAAATCAACGAACTACTGACAGTGGGCCAGCAGGTGGGATGCCAGCTAAGAAAAAATGCCAGGAGTGGAGGGTTGGACCAAGACAGTGTCTAAGTAGAAGAAATATGTCAGACTTTACTTATCATTTTGCCACAGACCTTAGGCTCAGAAGATCTCCTCTTCTGGCCCTTGAACCATACCAGGAAGTAGTGATGGTCTATAATACTAAAAAACACTTGAGTTAAAATAAAGCAAGGTTTGCCGTCCCCTTTTTTGCTATAGGCTCACTAAAGACTATCACAGTAGACAGTGAGATGAGCAGAAATTCCAGTTGAACAGGAACAAGGAACTGCAAACCTTTGATGAAAACATTGTTCAGTGTTTTTTCCACTTGGTTACAAATGACTTGCCCAGAATGTGACACCTACATGAAAGTGAAACAGCCTTAGAACAAATTAAAATAATAATTTCCGTAGCAATAAGGGGGAAACTGCTAAACTAAGGGTGGAACGAAATGACATTTGCACTCTGAGCCTTTGCGCTCACTTTTGAGGTAGTTTTATTCTCCATCTCAGCTAAGTGACTGTAAGATGCATAATTTTGTCTTGTGACCATCAGGTGACAGCAGTGATCAGATGGACCCTAGTTATTAGGGAGCCAAGCATGGTAACACAACAAGCAGATGTCAGATGTCGAGGCCTTTTAGCAAGCTTCTGCCTCCATTCCCTGGTCCTCATGTTCCCCTGGGTCACATTTTTGCTGCTGGTATTTCCATCGAACCATTTAATACCCTTCACAATCCTGCCAGTTTAAACTCCCGTGGAGTTTAGGCTTTCCTGATGCCTTCCACTTTCCACACACTTCCTTTTAGTCATGAAACTCAGTCAGATGTTCCCACTGCTGTGCTTGCCCATTTCCTTGCATATCAGAATGGGTGATTCTTGAGCCTTGGGAAAATGACCCTAGAGACTGAACACCTGTCTCAGGCTGCTTTGCTCTTGGGGTTGTGGTTTTGTTCCTCGTGTGATCACATGTCAAGTTCTGATTGTGACAGCCTTGGGACACTGTTCCATAGCTTCTTTGAGGGAAATGGCCACTTTCTAGAGGCTTAGATATTGTATTTTTAAGTGGGACTTGAGATGATGAAGCCAGACTTTAAGAAGAGAAATGTTCCATTTTATGTATGTTGCAGGTTAAGACTGAGATTTGGTAAACTGTGTGATACCACTTGTCCTTAATCAAGGATACCTATACCCTAAACCAGTCTGAACACCAATTATTATTACACAATGCTAATAATTATTATATAGTGGTTACTGTTGTAACCATTGTCTAGTACTACTCTCCAATTAAATTACAGATCTCCTAGGTTTTATATATCTTACCTAAAACCATATGAGAAGAACTTTAGGTTGGAGAAAATTGCAATAATTCACTTCTGATGAGTGGCAGGTCCACTTTATATCTTTATTTTTCAGTATGTTTTAATGGTGACAGGGAAACGCTTTTGCACCTCTACTATTCTTACAAACTTCCTCAGACCATTTTCAAAGTCTGTGTGAGGGTTGTTTCTGTTTTATTTAATTTTACCAGATCCAAACTGTTGCTGACAATCGTGGGAACAGAGATGGTGCAAGGGAACTACTGAGCAGAATAGTCCAGAAGAAAGATTGGTTCTCTTCTTTTTTGGTTGCTCTCCATGAAACCCAACATGAAGACCTTGCATGTGATTTAAGTGGAAATACAGAAGGTAATAATCCTATTTCACTGGTACTGATGTGTGGATTTTTAAGCTACTTTTTTTTTTTTTTTTGTACTGTTACTTAAGAAGTAATGCAGGATTCCCACCATATTGCTTAATTGTGACATCATGACTAATGCTTTTGATTGTCCAGGGATTTCAAAATCAAGTTATGTAACAGCTTAATTGATAGTTTTTAATTACTAAAAATCCTTATTAAGCAATATGAGAATTACAACAGTGTGGATTTGGTTACAATTAAACTGAATCTTACTTTTAAAACCCATTGGTTTTCAGTTAATATTAATTCATAAAAAATACTCTGAAGATTAATCTGATCAAGGAAAACACACTTTACCTGAATTTCTTCTTCAATACAAGTGTTTCCTTTACAGAACTGTTTACAAATATTTTTGGCATTTTAAGACATTTGTGAGTCTTAAAACATTATAAAATTTATTAAAAATAATACAATAAACTAGTAAAGTGGCTACTCCATTTCATTCCTGTATAATTCTTATCATACTGTAAAGTTATCCCAGTGCTCCCCTCTATTCTAAAATACAAAAAAGAAAGCAGCCCCCAAATAATTTATGCCTTATTTTTACTCCCCATATGTTTTATAAAATTTTAGAGACTAAATTATTTAACAGATTTTCCACTTAGCCCCTTCAGCCTGCTCAGTTAAGGAGCTCACCAGAACTGTCTCAGTGCTTTTAATTGCTGCATATGGGTCAGAGCATTAAGACTGAGGTAAGAGGGACACGAGGGTGTCTCTTCCAGCTTTGGGCAGGAATCCGATGGTTCTGCCAGACACAGACAGGCAGATGTGATGTTTGAGGATGCAGTTCAAAGATGGTTGAGTGCTGCAGTCTGTAGGACTAGACCAACCAAGTCAGAGCCTCAGAAGGTCATTCTGAGTCAAACTGGGAATAGTTCAGCAGCTATTGTGATCCTAATCTTCATTCTGTGTTGCAGCTGTGTGAGGCTTAAATTCTTGTCTTCACTACTTTGCCATTAGTAAGGTAAACAAAGTAACAATTATGCAAATTATTATTTTCATATTTTTACCTTCAATTCTTTTCACATTTTGCTTTTCTGACTTTTCAGTGTAGTGCAGACATTGTTGATGGATTACTAAATGAATGCATTTATTCCACGATTTCTTTGTAATCTTGGGCAATAGAGGCTGCAAAACAAACTGTACAGACTAATGCATAAAGCATGAATGGTGTTGCTCTTACCAGAGGATAAGTAATTTTCCATGTACACAGTCCTGTGTGTGCGTACATCCATAGTGTGTGGCTGCAGGAGTATGCCCTGACAAAAGGTCACAGAGAGGAAACAACTTCATTGGGCACTGTGGATGAGGAACACTGATGCTACCTACATTTTATCATTGCAGCTTGACCCCCTGTGATTTGTTACAGTATAACATGTTATTAGCAAACACCTACGCACAGAGATTGAGAACTTCACACAAATAAATCTATTAACCTCTTTAAGTTTAGTTTCTAATTGTAAATAAGTAAATTCTTAATCAATATTTATATTAAGGTCAAAATTCCAAACTATAACATCTGAGTCAAGACCAAGACCGTATGTTATACTGTTATGTGCATGATGAATACGGGTTAGTTCTGTTTTTTCTGTACTCCACACTGAAAAAAATGAAATGTTTTATAAAACCGCCTTAGAATTTCTCTATGTTTTCTGGGAACAGAGAATAAACAAAATGGGATGGAGCAGACTACAAATGAAGAAACAGAAGTTAGAAGCCAACCGGGATACATCAAAGAGGAGAATTTAAAACAGGAAGAAAATGTGGATGATAGTTTCAGCAGTGAGAACAGTGTGTTGGAAACATCCATGGAAAAGAATTCTATGCTGTCAGGTTTGTCCGCTAACTTGTATTTTGATCTGGTACCTGTGTGAATAAATGAGTAGTTTTCAAATATTTTTAATATTCTTGATTAAAATATTAATATTACTAGATTAATATTTTATTTCACACCCATCCATAATAGTCTTATACTATCCAATGACAAAATTGGGTTAACGTTGATAACTCCACACAGCGTTGACAAAGTTTAAGGTAAGAGGAATGTTTTTGTACCACTAAAACTGCAGCTGTATTAAGTACTTCTTTCAGGAAGGCTGAAAACTCTATATTGAAAACCATTTTTTGTTTTGAAAAGTCCTTTAGTGCTATCCAACAAGTAATTTTTCTGTTTATTGTAAGGTTTTTTTACTTACAGAATATATAACAACTTTTCCCATGTCACATACATACGCAGAAGTACATTTTTAGTAAAAATGCTTAATAATGATTGTGGCCTTTCGTTCATATAGATCCACTTTTAAAAACATGCCTTGGGAGTTGACTATTAGCAATAAAAATTACCAGAAACAATGCCCAACACAGCTGTGAACCAGTGATTCAAACATACACTGCATGATTCAGAAACCCTGTGTGTTCCAAGATCAGATGGAGCTCAAACAATAGTAATAGCTAAGGTAAATCGTACCTGAAATTATACTAGTGGGTTTAGTCAGCCAAAGGAGTAAGTCAGCTAAGGCTGCTCTCTTTTTATCAAACATTAATAATTTTTTTTAAAGAAATGGTTCCGAAAAATTGCAGCCTTTCAATGTGCAACAGTAATAGCCTATTTTTCATTTAGCATGATATTAACAGGGCACCACAATGCTTCGTATCAAGTAGTGAATTATTAACTACAGCAAAATTATCAACTTGGTTTTTCTGGTTTAGGACATCATTTGGCAGTATAAAAAGAGGAGCCAAATATTTCATGATAATTCAAAATAGGTCAGACTGGATTATTCTTTCTGGACAAAGCTGAGGCTCTTACTGGGCCTACTAAAGGTCTGTTTTCATTGCTGATCTACTTGTGAGGTTGAGGATTATAGAAAATTAGATCTATCAGTTATTAACTATGTGCCACAAGCTAACTGTAGTTTAAAAACTATGTTCTCAGCACATAACTGAAATTAAAGGAGTGGATATTAGCAGTTTGGGCAGTTGATCAGATCTGTGCAGTGAAATGGCTAAGAGTACATGAGTTCCATTACTTTGGTTCAGATTGACTTCAGTCTTGTGTGGACTGTGTGCCTGCAAGTAGTTAGAACAAATCTCATTTGGTTTCAGCTGACAATTTATTTCTTCTGATCTAAACCATCTCTGTGATGTGAACCCAAGTAGTGTAAGTGGGGACAATTGACAGATTCTGTAAATGCAGTTGTGAGATGAGCCAAAGCAGCAGTGTAAGTGCAGGGTAACAAGGGCTGCCAGGAAGCAGTGCTACTTGGAGATTTCTGCAGAGGAACTGCCTCACATTCAACCATCCTCGAGTGCAGTAACCTTTGATATCTATGCACTTGTGACTGAGACTTAACAGCACTCATATCTTTTTTCATTTCCTATTTTCATCCTTTCTCGTGATGTCATAAAACTGTAATTTTAGACCAGGCAGATTAAAATACCAATGGAATCGAGATTCTACTTCCAAGTGAGTTGGGAATCCACCTAGGTTGTAATTTGGTGTTGTCAGGTGTTGCCAGTTTTGCAGTACCATCTCACCATTCCTTTATGTCTCGAGAAGGGCATATTTCAAGAAGAAAGAAGCTTTTCAAGACACCTAAAATTACTGCCATTTGCATTATATCTGAGGGCTCCTCTGACCCTTTTATGTAGGTAGATGAAACAGAGACAGTCAGAAGGTATGAGAGCAGTAAGGTCATAAAAACTAGTAGAAATAGATATTTAAGAGATAGCTAGAGAAAAATTGAGCATGCAAAAACAAGGGTAAGAAACTTCACACACGCAAAATAATGCAAAAGCAAGTAAATTCACAAGGTCAACACTTGGATTAGGATGCTGCAGTTACCTATATAAGCAACAATTTAAATAATAGCAGCTCTCATTTTCAAGGCTTGCTTTCCATTGCATTCCATTGTCTCTCAAGTGTAAAGTATGAAAATCTTCCTGTGAAATAGTCAGCATTATAATGTGCAAGCAGGACTCTAAGGAAAGACTAGCAGAAGTGGTAAAAACAGCTGTTATAATTTTAACTCGTTTATCTTCATTATTTTGGAAATGCTTACTGATTTGGGTTTTTTAAAAATTATTTTCTTTTAAAATAATTCAAGCAAGTTGCCACAGTTGAAAATGGAGAACTTTATTCTATTCACCTTTCATTTGGAAGATGAGTATTTTGCATTTCACCACTGAGGTTTTCTGTTGAGAGATGTTTGTATAAGGCATGTTGCACATTGTAATTCAAATAGTTGTGTACATAATTATGGATTCATATTCTTATAACCTTCAGAAGGTCATTTTAGATGGGAGGCCATATGGAATAGATACACAGAAATTTAATTTTATCCTCCCTTTCCTATATTGTGTGGATTCCTAGAAAGTGAAACAGGACATAGCAGTGTCACCTTCATAGCTGGGAGTTCCCACTAATGCTAATTAGTTTGTCACAGGTCTTTGAACATACCTTGTAACTGGTGAGGTTTTCTTCTTTTTTTGTGCCTTTCTGTTGATAGCATTCATTTGTTAGAAAAACTACTAATACCTAACTCCTAGTTGTAGCCAAGATAGCTCCATAACTTTACTGAATGCAGACTAGGTTCAATTTCCACCTCAGTCACCAAGACTTTATAGTCCATATTCCAGGCATTCCTTTCTAGGATGCTGTAACTTCCATTCAGTGCTAAATGCTAGATTCACAGAATCTATTTTGCTTTTATGAATAATTTTGAGGGGAGACAGGGGAGATAGTAAGGTGTCTGAACCATAAAAGGATATTCACTGGGAAGAATTGGATGAAAACACAAGTTCCCTAGTGAATCGAGCAAAACTTCAGTCAACACTGTAATTCTGATTGCATCTGCATGATGTGGGCTCAGTTGCAGAGCGCTGTCGGTGAGCTGGTAGCTCAGCAAGTTTTCCCGGAAGAGCTGGGTTACTGCTTAGATACTAAAAGGAGTGAGTTTTGGGAATTCCAGCTTTACGGATGCGTGTAAGGCGTGGATGGCTCGGCAGAGGGCGAGCGGAGCACGGCAATCTCGGATGGCAGCGGAGCAGCCGGCGTGGCCGCTTCTGCTCTGCGCGGATCGGTTCATGATGAGCTCATCTCTGCTTGCACCAACTCGGCAACTACGGCTTGTGCTTTTCGTGTTACACGAAGACACATTAAAAAAAAAACAAATAAAAATGACCGTTCTGGTTTTGTTTTTATTCTGCTATAGATGTAGCTCCCAAGGCTTGCAGGGAGCAAGAGAATGTTTGCCAGGAACTTTTTTTTTTCTTTCTTTTTTCCTTTTGTCTTTTCACCTTTCTGGAAAGATACAGTAAAATAGGACTAAAGGGGATTGATTATGCAGGTGGTCATGTCTGGAACCTCTGCTTTTAAGCAATAAATCATGACCCATGATTTGGGTCATAATGATCATTACCTCAGCCGTGCTTTGGATATTAATCTTCCACTCCATCTTTTCTTCCATAAGGAAATGAATTATATTGTTCATTTTTTTATCATTACCAAAAATAGAGAAAATTAGATCTCAGCCATCCCCACCTGACATTCATCTAACATACTTTAACAACTTAGGGGGAGAGTAAACAATATGTGTTTGCCATTCATATTTGTACAGGAAATACATTATGCTAAATTTCTTTGTGTTTTTCATTTAGAGTCAGATGTCTCCATAGGAGATGGAAGTGTCAGTAACTTGAATGACAACCTGGGACAGAGCTACACAACCAGTGATTCAGGTACGTTTCCCTTCTGTTATTATTTAGTAATAACTAAAGTAAGCTCTGGGGGAAGTGCTATATGAGTGGGCTAAAACAAAACCCAGTAGAGGGCTTTCTTTCACTGTAAACTCTAGTTCACTGTATTTGGATGCCATACTTACTCTTACTTCGTTGTAAAACAGAAAACAGGTGCCATTTTTAATGGCCTGGACCTAAGCCCTAGCCCCAAAACAGTCGATTTACTGAGATAATCTGAAGCGGTCTCTAGACTTCGTCATCGTACAAACTGGTCAGTGAGGCAGAATGATAAAATCACACAGGCTGAAGAGAGCAGGAGTCATCCAGTGCAGTCACCTGGACAGATCTCCATAGTGCTGCCACACAGACGTGTTTCTTGTGCTCCCAGAGAGGAGCTGGATTGTACTTGAACCCTGCATAGGGTGAGAGGGAATAGGAATGTTTCAGAGGGAGCGAAAGGTGAGCAGAAGCATCTCCTGGGTACCTGCAGAACAAAAATGAAGAATAATGACCAACGTGCTTTAGTAACCTTATATGTAAAAGCAACCTAAGCAATGGGGGTTGCTATCTGAAGATCTTTGTAAACCTCATATTTAAACACATGTGCATGCTCTAAATACAGTTTTTAACTAAACATTGGACTGTGTTTAAATAATACTAATCAGACAGTATTATCTTGCTACGAATGAAGTCTGAGCCAAACTAAACATTGCTGTCGTAAAACACATCCCAGTATTTCTTTTTTGTCTTTTTTTTTTTTTTTTTTTTTTTTTCAAACTTCAGTCAAAAAAAAATTGGGAGCTGTCCACCATGGCGATCAGCCTGTTTACCTACACAGAATTCAAGAACTACTTTTTGTAATCTAGTGTTTATAAAATTTGTGCTGGGACTATGTCTTGTACAAGGGCAAGAAAAAATTTCAGCACCTTTCAAGACAGCTGGGCCTAATAAACCTAGTATTGTGTCAGTTAGGTCACTGTACATATTCTATATCCTATGCCTGCAAACTTTATTATAAATACTTTTAAAACAGTTTCAAGCTTTTAAAATCGCACATTTTATAAGTACACAGAAAATTCAGGATAGGTCAGATCTAAATTGCTACACTAGAGCTTTTAGTCTGTGTATTGTTAACTCCAAAGACCTTACTTTGCGCTCCTTTATCAACTGAGGACACTCATCAGTCACAATGTATTCTTTGACTCACTCTGTCACATGAAATGTCTGGACATGGGAATTTCTCTGCTCTGTGCACAGGCAGGCACACTGGATGAGTTGGTCAGGCTGAGCCAGGCTCCTGGCATTTGGCAGCACCTATGTATGTATGGATTCATCCTTTAAGATTCCTGAAGTATCTCTCAGTGAGCAAATTGGGCATTTACTGTGTCCTGTAATCCAGAGGAAAATAATAACAAAAACACTGTGGTTTTGTGAAGAATGGAGAACAGATTTTTTCAGTGTTTACTTGTTGTATGTTCTGTATACATGTGGTTTTTAAAAACAACTAGTTTAAAAGTTTTTTTAAAATCCGTGCTTTTTAATCATGTCTAGTAAACTCAGTGAGAGTAATAATGAGAAAAAATGCTAAGAAGATGCAGAGGCACTATTAATGGATTTTACAATTTGAGATTTTGCAGTAAGGCTGTTGACACTGACATGATACTGATTTTAATGCAAAGAATCATGTGGATTCAGCTGCATTTTATGTGCAAAGTTCATTCCACATTTTATAAAATTGTGTAGTTAGGACAATAGAATAATTATCATGTTTCTTTTAGCCCTGAGCAACAATTCAAATGGGTCTTGTATGAAGGCAGACAACTTCCCTAATATTATACTGAACATTATGAAAAATCTTTATTTATTTAATTCTTTAAACTGTGAAAAGATTTCTGTATTAGTCTTTATCTAAACAAGGGCTGAAGAAGCTAGGAGAGAGGTAAGTTAAATATTTTTCAGGCCTGGACTGTTAATTGAGGATGTTAAGGAACTGAAATTTAACCAAACAGATGGGTGATAAAGTGCTAGTTTCAATATGATTGAGCTATTGAATTTAGCCAACCAGAAAGCAAACAGCACTCTTCCTCAGAAGAGAGTAGTAGGAGTCAGATATGTAACAGCAAGTACTCTGGTGCACATGTCCCTGTGTCCAGGTAGCACTGCACTCACACTAAAAGGCAAAACAAGCAAAAAACACTTTAGAATGGCATTCAGATGTTTCCATCAGCAGTGTTTTATCAAGCTTCATTACTTTTTGTTAGTTTAATTTTATTTAATGGAATCAGGAATACTAGAAAAATATACTTATTTTGTGTGTAATGTATCAGTGATAATAAAAACCTCATGATTCTGCATTGATTGATATAATCAGGAAAGAAAACTTTGGTTTTTCTTCCCTCATTTTTTGTCTAGTAGAATCAATTTGTGCATTTTCTTCACTGAGGGCAGTTAATAACTGAAGAGCCATCTAAACTTATTTGTACGGAAAAAAAATCCCATGAAAACTCAATTGAAATAAATCCTTCTGATATTAAGATATTTATAAATAATTTTGACCCCCTAAATATATGAAAACTCAAGAGACTTGATATGCTTTTCTTACTGCTCAAAATATTTCAACAGTATTTTGTTTTCACTTTTACATTTAGAACATTGTTTCTTCTGTGAGCCATAGCCTAAACACTGTCATTGCATTTCCAATAAGAGATGGAAGGCTTTGGCCTCAGGTGGCAAATGTATATGGCTTTTTAATGAACATCCAATTGCATTAAGTGTGAGTCAGGCTAAGAAGCAACGTAATCTACCATGAGTAGGTGTGATTCTGCAGTTAGCTCCATCTTGTATGGGCAATTGAATTTTCTTATGTATTTGGTGTTTGAAACTCCCTTGACCATTTTTAAGTGTTCCATACTTTTTGTTCAGCCTATGGCTCCATTTTTCTTTCTCTGGGAAGTATTTAAAAAGGTAGTTCCCTTGCAACCAAATAAATTCCAGTATTGATGAAGGAGAACATCATAGAAGCTTGGCTAGGTTGTAAATACTGCAGCTCCAAACACAACCTTTGTTGGTCCAGTGCTATCAAACTGTATCATTTGAATTTATACCTAGCAGTCATTTCAGCATAGATGGGTGAAGCTGTACTGTGGTTTATTCCACCTGCCCTGAGTGGAATGGAATGGAAGCAGCTCTGATCCAGAGTTGCAAAGGTCCTCAGAGCAACATTGTCTGTGCTAGTGTGCTGTTTCTATCTATTCTGAAGACGCTTCTGATAGTAAATAAATATTTTTCCCTTTGACACTTTTTTACTCCTCTGATACATGTTCTGTGCCTCCTGTTTGAAACATATTTTGTTGTAACCTTAGATGAAGATGAAGAGCAGAGAAGAGCCTCACCTGAGCCAGATCTGACCCTGAGAGATTACCAGATGGAAGTTGCAAAGCCAGCACTGAATGGGGAGAATATTATAATATGTCTCCCTACAGGCAGTGGTAAAACCAGAGTGGCTGTTTACATTACTAAAGATCACTTGGATAAGAAGAAAAGAGCATCAGAGCCTGGAAAAGTCATAGTACTTGTTAATAAGGTAAGTTGGTCCATTCTTTAAAGAATATTATTTTTCAAACATCAAGCATTCTTAATACAGACACTGTAAAATTAATATAAATACAATTCTCAGCCTCTCCAAGTGTACTGTGTTTAAAGACATAGAGATCTAGACTGATCATCTCTCTTGCACCCTCAGCCTGGTGCAAGCACAAATTATGTCATTGTACCCCAGCGCAAGTGCAAATTTAGATGTGGCGTAATAACCACATTGTTGTAAAAAGTACAATTTCATTTTGTAATGAATTTTAGAAAATAAAAACTATTTTTCACATTCTGTGTTTCAATTTCTTAATGAAGGCCACCTAATGAATCTCACAGTAGTTAAAGAATGTTTTATCAGATTTTCTGATGATTGCTGTAATTTTTGGAGTTAAATTTAGTGCATATAAATTAATCTTCTATTGTAATATTAAAATACAGAAATTTTATTAAGGATTTTATTGAAATTGTAAACAATATTCATATCCTCTTAGAAGAATAAATGTGAAAGCATGTTATAAGCTCAGTTAAATAGCCAGAGTATGCATGTTTTTTTCTTTCTTTCAAAGACTCAGTTAAGCCAAAGTCCTTGGGACAAAAAGGTTTCACAGGACAAGTTCCAGGGAAGAAATTGGTTTTGGGATTTTTGCTGCTTATTTTTCTTTTGTTCACCTAAAAAGATTTTTGACAAATACAAGCATGTATTTTTAATCCTTTGTTTAATATGTTTTAAATTCTTTGAAAACTTTTGTTTAGGTTCCATTGGTAGAACAGCACTTACAAAGAGAGTTTAGTCCATTCCTGAAGCGTTGGTATAAGGTTACTGGTTTAAGTGGTGATTCTCAGCTGAAAATCTCATTTCCTGAAGTTGTCAGAAGAAATGATGTCATCATCAGTACAGCACAGATCCTTGAGAATTCACTGTTAAATGCATCCAAGGAAGAGGAAGAAACTGTCCACTTATCAGGCAAGTGTTTTATTCTGAAATCTTTACAGAGGATATAAAAGTATGTCTCTATTCTGGAAAATTGCAGAGTATAAATGTACCACATTCAGTAGGGTTTTATCAATTTACTAGTTTTGTAAATGCAAGCTGTAGTCAAAATCAGATCTTAATTAAAATGCATGCAGGCCAAAATTAGACTCTATAATTCATTTGTACTAAATATTTGTTACGCTTCCTATTTTATCTAAATAAATTCTTAAGCACAACTTTGTGCAGATGCAGTTGTACTGGTTCCACTTTCCAAGCTTGGTAGAGCATTGAGTCATATCACATGGAAGCCATACACAGGATGAGAAAAAAAACTATCAAAACTCAAATGTACTTTGAGTTTGAGAAATACAATGGAACACAAGATAGAAACCAATCTGTTGTAAAAGTTACGTATATTCTTTAAACTCTTGTAATTTTGCTGATATTCAATGATATGATGGCTTATAATTGTGTCTCTGTGAGCTCAGCAGATATAATGGTTTCTTACAACAGATGAAGGAAGCTGAAGAAAGCAAAAGATAAAGAAGGCAAGAATGTTTTCCCAGAATGCTAAAGTGGCAGATATCAGAGACATCAGAAAGGAAATGGTATTATCTGTCAGTGAGGTACAAACAGAACAGTGCATGGTATCAGCTCCAGGACCTGGGCTGCAGTGACCTTCCTCTGTGAGATGTTAACTTCTGCAATCTACTGCTTCTCAGATAGTGCAGGATGTAGGGCAGAGCTGTGATATTGGAAATAATGGTCCTGAGATAAAAGTATTGGTCTGGGTGTCACAGAGAGAGCAGAGAAGCCTGAGGGGTTGGTCTGTGTTTGTCATGCCTAGTGATGACTGGGGTACTGTTTGATCCAAACAAACTCCTGCAGAGCCACTTGGGTACCTCAGAATTGCATTCCTTCCTTCAGAATGCCTGGTTATTAACCCAGGCAGAGTACCAGCAATTTTCTTATACCTATTTCCTCTCTGCTGCATCTAGGTTAATAACCTTTCCTACATCTGAATCATTTTGGATTGCTGAAAAGAGGCATCTGAACATTTTTACTGGAACTGGTGGCCTGTTTAGAATTGAGCTGAGTCCCAGCCAGACTGTGTAATGATGTGGGTTGAATGGGTTCCACACTTCGCAAAGTTTCCTTCATAAGAAGCTACATTTTTTCCATAACTCAAGCAGCCCTGCACCTCATTTTTTTTTTCCATGCTATTACACCTGTGCTAGTAAGTTCAGCTGGACCAAAGCCAAGCAAGCATGAACACAGCCATCTTCATTTATATGGCTGTGACTTGGTTAACTTGCAGCCTTTATAAATCATCCTAATTAGTTTACAAGTTTTTTTCCAGATTTCTGTGCATACATTTTTCATCTGTTTCCACAGAGGTTTGCATTACACGTAACATGGAATTCCAGCCTCAGTGAAATAGACGGGACTCTCTTAATTGCATTTTACCAAATGTTTACTGTCTTTACCAAGGGCTGAAGTCACTGTATGAACTTTGTAAAAGCTGTGTATCACTTTGTTAATTGAAGAAACACATCCCTTCTGATAGGTTAGTTCCTACACAAGTAGTTGTAGGAGTATGCATGATGGAGATGATGGTCAAAATCAAAGGGATAAGTTCATGTTGGCAGAATATCTGAGAAACTGCCAGCACTGCTTCTGAAATCTTGCAATATGTAGAAATCTTGGAAATAAGTAAGAATTTAGATTTGAAACTACATCACTCTTGTCCAAACTAGCTTCCTGAACCACTGTGAAGGCAATCAGCTTTCCAGCACTGGCTTACTTTCCCAGCAGAAGCATTTGGTGTAGCCTTTAAATATAACTTCCCTTGTTTGGTCTCTGTCTTTCTTTAGGTTCTTCAATACCAGCTGAGACTGATTTAATTGTGTTAATTTCCAGCTTCTGCTGCCAGTTGTTGAAAACTGACTTGTAGTGATGCAACAATTTGAGCACATCAGTATGTTTACACATCAGTGTGTAAACAAGACCATGGAAATTGTCCACATTAAAAAAATATTTGTAAGAGTTTAACCCTGATCATTTCAGTGATCTTCTTTACAGTCATGTCCACAAACTTTCCTCAAATTGTTGGAAACAATGTTGAATTAGAGAGTTATTGGCTAGCTACAGAAGGACTGGGAGCTCCATAAACCAGTTTTGCTGTTAGAGGAACAGAAAAATATTCATGAATCTTTCAGCTCAGAACCTTGAAATTGATGTCACTGGCTGCATGTGCAGATACTTTAAAGACACGTTTTTTATATTTTTTGAGAAATTTGAAACAAAAAGTAATTTTAATTTTCCTTGTTGCACAGTATATTGCTTGCATGTAAATATACTGTGACCAAAAGGCACACAATGCCTGTCTGAATTTCCATCAGTTTCCTCCACTACAAAAGAGAGATGAGTGGTAGTGTGCCCACTAATCTGTTTGTTCTTTCCAGTAACACATCCATAAAGTAATATAAATATTTTAATTGGACACTAATAGGGAGGAAATCTCTGTGTTGCTACAAAATGAAAGCATATTCTGACCACAACAAGCGTTTCAATAATGTCTGAAAGGCTTCTAACATGTTATGTATCTTTTCAAAAGCAAACAATATGTAGTTTGTCACACACAGTTAAGGATATAAAAGATAGTATTGTGTTCAACTATGATATGTTCTTACCATTGGTAAGATATGAAAAATATTTCTCTGAAATTCTTTGTATCATCAGATTGTTTTTGCAAAAATAGAAAGTCTTTTTTTTCCATTACATGAAATGTAAAATTACTTGGCACACAAGGACTGTAGCAAAGGTTTCAAAGTCCATTAAATATATTCAGCATCCATCCACGCCTTTCTCCAACACTTCAGTTTCCTAGAACATTAGCTCTCAGACAAACTGATGGGTTCTTTTCAACACCATCCTTACCTGTTATAAGATTTAGTCACTCAAACTCTACATTTGAAATACCATTATTCAATTTAGGAGTCTTTTTTTTTTTTCAGATTTTTCCCTCATCATTATCGATGAGTGTCATCACACTCAAAAGGAAGCTGTCTACAACAATATAATGCGACGTTACTTAAAAGAAAAGATGAAGAACAGGAAGCTGGCAAAAGAAAACAAACCACTGATCCCACAGCCTCAGATTCTGGGACTTACAGCCTCACCTGGTGTAGGAGGTGCAACATCCTACTCAAAAGCTGAAGAGCATATTCTGAAAGTAAATAGCCCTAGCACTTACAAACCATCAAAGGGATATTGTCTTGTTCAAGTAAAACTTTTAAAATTAGTTTTAGGGTCCAAATAGGCAAGCTGATTTTTTCTTGTGTACATGGAAGTTCAGCTCATAACTGTTAAATTAACCCTCTAAAAATAGTGGAAATCCATGTACAAATAAAGGTTACTTTACAGGAAGAGTAAGGTTACTGAAAATGGAAGTTAAATGATTGCCTCACTTGAAAAAAAAATCCCAAGATCAGAGGCAAGAAATCCACAATGTAGTACAATTTTACGGTTACTAGAAGTCTTATTGTTCCATTGATGGCTAATAATTTACTGTTTATCCCTAAATACTAGAGACACAATGTATTTTATTTCTGTATTTCTACTGAGAATTTTTGTGAGTCCAAAAAATGAGAAACAATGTTGAATACTTAAAGCAGAAACCACTTGTGAGATACAGGTAGCATACAAATGTGTTTTGTTTTTTCAATTAGCTACTCACTGAGGTTGCCTGAACACCTGACTAAAGATAGTCTGTTGAATTCTATACCTAAAGAAACTACATCTTACTTGAAATTAAATGGTTTTTCATTAGTAATAGAAAAGTAGAATTTAGCCCAATAATGCAGTGAAAGCTACTGACTAGAAAATTGCACCAGAACAGAACGTGATATTGAACAAGTGAGGCCTGCAAGAATGTTTTATGCTGTATTGAAGTAGACAGAATTGCAAAGAATTTTGAGGCAAAAACTTGCTGGCAATGGACAAAGCAGAAAATTCCTTTTCATCAGCTCTGAATCCTAATGATAGGATTCTGGGGTTTGTATCTGAAGATTAATCTGAATCTGTAATCTGAATATGCAAGCTGAAATATACAACTACCACAGAATACATTGAAATGTTCACCTGGCAATCTTTCTTACTGTTTTCTCTGCTCAGAATAATGTTATGGTTTCCCTTATTACTTAATGACATGTACATATTTTTCCTTGGAAGAGGTCAAAAGCAGTAAAGTCCAGTTGAGTTGTGCACTTAGCACAGAAATTGTCTCTATGTCTTCCTGTTCCAGGAAAGACTATCTCAAATGGTTTTCTACTCTCATAACAGCTCTTTTATCATTAATCCCTAATACTTATTTTATCTTTTTCCATTTCGCCATTATTTTTTTTTTTATTTTGTGCTCCAAAATTTACTCTTCCAAAGTACTGATGCTGTATTTTCCTTCTCAAAATACTTGGTTCACATCCTGATCAACAATTTTTTTTCCTGCATGCAAGGATCACTTCTGACCTAAAAAGTAACTTGTGCAGTTTATCTCAAATGTTTTTCAAAGACTTGGATTTTATTGTGCTCATACTGCCTTTATCCAATTTTTGTGAGAAGAAAGTCAAGTTATATAAACCAAATATCTAAATAAGAATTTCTGTTACATTAATTCAGTTTTCATGTGAAATAACTCATTCGATGTTAAAGAAATAACATTTTGTTTTTTCCCAGATCTGTGCCAATCTTGATGCATGTAGAATTATGACTGTTGAAGAGCACGCCTCCCAGCTAAAGAATCAGGTGAAGGAACCGTCTAAGAAGACTGTGATTGCAGATGACAAAAAAAGGGTATGTTTTTTAAAAAAAAATCAGTATTAAAGTTATACAGCCCCTTAAAAAGGTCTTGTACGGTATCAAAAACATTTGCCTAATGCTTTTTTTCTATAGACTTTTGATGATCCAGAATGTTAATTTGAATATTTTTGCTTTCCTCTGCTTCAAAAACTATCGGTAAAGTCAAATAGAACTAAATTTTTATTTATGTTAGTTGTATTTTGAGTTATCTGGTCAAAAAGCCTTCTAAAGCTGAAATATTTGTATTGAAGTGATGATATTCCTTTTTTTTTTTAAGTCAGTATAAGTTTTGCAACATTTTGAACTGTGTAATTCCATAACACTAAACACGGTTAGCAATTTTACTTTTTTAATTTAAGGCTTAAATTTTGAATAATTATTCAATGTGGTACTAGCCAATGTTTTTTGTTGCCACAAGATGCTTACTTAGTTTTCCTGATTTATTTCTAGGATCCATTTAAAGAGAGAATTATTGAGATCATGACAGAAATACAAAACTATTGCCAGCTGCATCCAAAGTCTGAGTTTGGAACTCAGACATATGAACAGTGGGTGATCAGAGAGGAGAGAAGAGGTAACTGCATGGCAAATATACCTCAGCTTTGGATTTCTTTGGGTCGTTCTCTACTAAGACCTTTTTTTGTATTTTTGTTACCTTCTAGCTGCCAAAGAAGAAAAACGCAGGGAACGTGTCTGTGCAGAGCACTTGAAGAAATACAATGATGCACTCCAGATAAATGACACCATCCGAATGGTGGATGCCTACAATCACCTAAATAACTTTTATAAAGAAGAGAAAAGTAAGAAGACAGTAAGGAGTGATGATGATGATGATGATGAACCAGCAGTATCGAAACAGGATGAAACAGATGAATTTCTAATAGGTTTATTTCATGGTCAGTTTGAAACACATTGTGATATTTAATATTTGAAATCCATAATTGGACACTATTGTGGTTTGCCTCGGCTCATTAGTTACGGCATCCTAGAGATTGCTGTGTTGTTTATTATCACAATACCTTGATATCCCAGTTCATACAGTTTTGAATCTATTAAACAACATCATAGTGGGATCATATGTAATAATGGCTCTTCAGCTCCCACCTAAAGGCACCTTTTTTTGCTGCCAGTAAGTAAAAGCTGTTCTCTGTTTTTATCCAGTGAAATGTCCCTAAGGACACTCTTAACAGATACATGAAATAAGTAATTCTGTAGACATTCTTGGGGGGCAAAAGGTTGAGGAAATGGAATACAAAAGTAATGAAATTATGAGTTCTTAACCAACCCTTTCTGCCAAAGTTTGCTTGTCTATATACTAAGAAAGGAGAGTGCTGACTTTGAGTTAGCTTCAGGTAAAGAATATGTAGTTTGAGAATCAAACAAAAGATTGAACTGCAAAGACCAAAGTTAGTTGTTTTTTATTTTCAGATCAGCCACCTTGGAACAAGGATTCATCCATGAATCTTTTTTGCTCAGTTTTTTGCCTTTACTGCCTTTGCAATGATAAAGAGCTAGACAAATTTGCTCCCATCACCCATGGCTCTTGAGTGGTGCAAACAAAAATAAATTATACTGCAGAGTGTGACCCAGCTTCATGTATCAATGAACTACAGATTTTTCTCACTATCATTGAGAAATTCAGGAACTGGAAAAAACAACTATAGGTTAGATAATGTCAGCACGGTTTTAATGACTCAATACATGTCTATTCCTCCTTACTTAGCTTTTCAGTAGCATGGTGCTGCTGAGAACCAAAAATTTAAACCAACTAAAGATGAAACTTTGTTTCATTAGTACAATTTCTGTCTGCTTTTATTTTTGCAGGTAAATGAAGTCTGAAAAACCTGTCAATGAAAAATTAATTCCATTTTGTTAGGATTTTACCACTGAAAGTTCTAGGAGTAATAGAAGAAAATCTAAAATTTCTCAGCTTTAAGAACAGAATTCATCTCTGGGTGATAAACCCCCTGGAGCCCTTAGTATAGGTTTAACTCAGGTGGAAAATTGTTGGAGTTCATTACATTTATCTACTTTCTGTATGTATTTCTATGTTTGATTACATCCTAAAACATGACTAAGACTAGTCATAAAGCAGGTGTCTAGGTGGAGTAGCAGTTTGTGGTACATTGAGAATGATTGTCTTGGATTAGGTACACTGCCATAGTCTGCACAGGCTCATGATATCGGAGTGTACCAAAACAAAAAGTCCCTGCTTTGAAGTGTTCTTGTGTTGCATAACCAGCTGATAATGACACAGGTTTTTAAATATGAAAAGTTTTTTAAAAATTTAAAACACATAAGGAATCGTTCCTTCTTATGGTCAACAGAGCCAGTTGAAGAGAGTAATTCATGTGACAGTTCACTGAGTCCATTGAAATGTCTTGGAGCTGCAAAATCAATAACAAGGTGCCCATGCTGGTGTCTACTGTATGTTTCTAGAGAGGATTCCTACTTTAATTCATGTTCCAAGGACAATTTATGTCTAAATTTATATAAACTTTACCAGCTCTGAGGCTGTGCATATTAATCTGTTTCTCCCTGTAAGACTTTTACTATTAAAAATAGTTTTGTAAATATTACAAGCTGTGATTTAGCTCTTTATTACAGTGCATTTGACTCTGTACTAACTTTGTGTGTATAGGCAGGCTTTTTCCTTTGGCTTATTCTCACCATGAAATATAGGCAAACTGTACCTGTACAACAATGGTGATTTATTTTGATTGGAGTGTTTTTACTGAGTATAAACTCACTTCAAAAATAATTAGTATGCCACAGCTCTTCAAAGTGAATGCCAATTAGCCATGCTGAGAGAATTATATTGAAGATTACACTTTGCTTTGTGGGTTTTGGGGTTTATTTTGTTTTGAACTGCTACTTTACATGGCTACATATTCTTAATTTACATCTCTTCTTTTAAAGCAAAAAAGAAACAGCTGAAAGAGTTGACTGGAAAGCCAGAAAATGAAAATGAGAAGCTAATAAAGTTGAGAAATACTTTAATGGAGGAATTCACGAAGACTGAGGAACCTCGAGGAATCATTTTCACAAAGACTCGTCTAAGTGCCTCTGCTCTATTTGAGTGGATTAAGGACAACCCAAAATTTGAAGAAGTGGGAATTAGGGCCCATTATCTTATTGGCTCTGGACATAAGAGTGAAATGAAGCCCATGACTCAGGTACAGAACAATGCATGTCAACATTACCTCTTCTACATGATTTTGGAATACAGCTTCTTTGAGTACTGGGCTAGTGAACTGAAGTTCCAAGCCCAGAGTTACCTGCCAGAAGCTTGTCTTCATAAATATATATGAATAATAATGTTGGAACAATTTTATTCCCACAAGTAACAAGTTGTTTTTTCAGCTTTGGATTCTGTGGCAATAGGAGTAGCCAGTATCCATTGCCTAGAGTAGTGAATCATTAAAAGGGGCCCAAGTTGCAGCAAGGCATGGGGAGAAAAAGAAAACAAAATGGAAAGAGCAAAACTGCATTAATGTTTTCAAGTTCATTCTTATCAGGACAACAGAAATTCATGTTACATTTTAGCTGCTGAATTGAAAAGTAAAACTACAAAGTTGATTATGCCTGTCTTTTTGTAATATCATTGCTTAAATCAAATTACACCAATTCATATGCACGCTTCATGCTGACGCATAACCACTGAAAGAAAACTTGCCAAAATTCATACCAAAAATATCACAATTGATCACTCAGTTATGTCCATCTTGTACCATTGCATTCATTTCATACACCACATCTCTCTGGTGATTTACACTGCCATTAAAACATTCTCAAATCAAGATACTTTGTGTCACTTCTGTTCTGCTTTTTACTCCTCATATCAGCCTTTAAGCACAAATGGTGTGTTTTGCTGTTGGAGCAGGGTTCATTTTCTTATACTGCATTGAGTATCAAGGAAAAAAAGTTCTCTCAAAAAATTCTCTCCAAAAGTTGCTTGCATTATGAAACTTGGAATTTAGTTTCTCTGGCACATTTCACAAACAAAATAACTTTTGCATTTTGAAACTGACTATAGCAAATAGCCAGTTTCTGTTCTTCTACTCAAGCTGGTGATGAACACCCAGGTGATTCAGAAGTCTGTGATTTAGGTATTTTCTTTTTTCAGTGTATCGTTGTTCTTTTTGGTGCTACACAGAACATCACAGTTAGGGTCCGCATTTATTATGGGAAATTTTAAGTTCTGTAGAACTAGAGCTGGAAGTCTGTATTTGAATTGGAAATTACCAAAATGATAGAAATCTCATCTTATAAATAAGTATTTAAGAAATTGAAAAGAATAGAATAACTATATTATCAAATCTCCTAGTACCTGTGACATAGTCTGTGAAGTTCCAAGCTCATTTACCATAAAAGGATTGGCTTCTGCTCCCTCCTTTCTCAAAATATGGTGTGATGAACACCTGTTGTATTCAATAGGAGCTCCCTCTTTTGCAAGATGCTTAAATGCAGTTGTTAAAGCCACTTGATTTTTGGCACTCAGAAATAATGGGACTTTAATTCCTGAAACTTGTTAATTAGAAGAAACTGGTAACAGAAACTACTATTGAAAGTTAATTTAATGATTTTAATTTACAGAATGAGCAAAGGGATGTGATTGATAAATTTCGACATGGAAATATAAATTTACTAATTGCTACTACTGTAGCTGAGGAAGGGCTGGACATCAAAGAGTGTAACATCGTCATTCGCTATGGCCTCGTCACCAATGAAATTGCTATGGTGCAGGTATGAATTAATGAATTTTCTGCATACGTAACTTATTTCAATAGTGCTTTTCTTTTTGCAATGGGCAAATGGTGAATCATATACCTGATGTCTGGAAATAATTTTTAAATACTTGAATGCTAAAAGAGAAAATACACTCGCAACAAGGTTCATTTCCAATTGCCATCCTCAGTCTATATGCAATATAAAATTTGCCTCTCTCTGTAATGGTGTAGCATCTGTTCAAAGTTCTACACAAACATTAAGCTCTTTTAATAGAAGAGATACAAGACTATGGTCATCATATCAGTTGATAAAAGAGGCATTTGTACCATCAGTGTATGGAGACCACACCATCAACAACTAAAGAGAGGTTATTGCATATCAGAATACCAGTTTGATACATGCTCTCATTTAACTTGTGAACACAGATATTTATATATTTAATATTTAAATGCATGCTTATATTTCAGTATAGATTCAGTATTGCAAAACGTGCTAATTAAAAATCTCCTGAGCAGTTCTCACAGGTATTGTGGATGACACTGCAGAACGAGTATGTGTTATTCACTGATTCTTTATCTGAAAAAACTACTCTTTGGGGATGGTGCATATGGAATAGTGCATGTCTTCCATTACAAAACTAGGAAAAAAATGTTGTGTGATGTAATAGGGAGTATTGTGCTGCTTATTTTTGTATTCCTTGCAAATTGTAGGCTCGCGGTAGAGCTCGATCTGATGAAAGCACCTATGCTCTTGTGGCTTCAAGTGGCTCAGGGGCTGTTGAACGTGAAGATGTTAATATTTTTCGTGAGAAAATGATGTATAAGGCCATTCAGCGTGTTCAGAAGATGCCACAGGAAGAGTATTTAAATAAGGTATTCACTGCAGCTCTGCACTTTCCCTTTAAAGAAAACTGATTTATATTATATGAAGTACTTTCTATTTGAAATCTACTTAGAGGAAAAAAACTTAAAATAATACTAATTTCTGCATATGGCTTTGAATTCTTTTGCCAATATTTGTTTTATAATCTGTTTTCTTGTCCTCTAGAAAGGTCTGGTTTTCTGTTGTTAAGGGGAAAGCACACAAGCAAAGGAAAATTGACTAGAAGCCATGTTGACAGTGAACTCAGTGAAATAACTGAGAAAGAAAACTATTACTGTCATTCCAGCAGAATGTTACAGTGCTCTTACTGATCTGTTTCTAGATTCAGAGTTTCCAGTTGCAAAGTATAGTGGAAAAACAAATGAAGGCAAAGAGAGATCAGTGCAAGACATACAAGAAAAATCCTTCACTAATAAAATTCTTATGCAAAAATTGCTACAAGCCGATATGTTCTGGAGAAGACATACAAGTTATTGAAGACATGCATCATATCAGTGTGAAAAAAGATTTCCAGTAAGTGTTTATGAACTATTTTATCTCTTTCAGGCAGAAACAGATTTTCTTTTCAGCGAGGCTGTAACAGGGCCTGTAACCCTCTAGGCCCTGTGAGAAAAAAAATAGATTATTCCAATATTGTTGAGTCCCAGGCTCTGTGGAGTTTACAGTTAAGGAGCTTTAGCAAAATGCTTGTTCTTATTCCTGATTTCAAAGTGAATTGAATTTAAAACTTAAAAAAAAAAAAAAAAAAAAAGACGGAACTTCTGTGGTACTATTAACTAGGTTACTTACTATGTAGTATGGTATGTATTCCATTCTGCACAGGCTAATAGTAACCTTTAGGATCATGTACTCCCCAAATAAGCGATGCAGGAATGTACACATACTCTGCAGGTCTGGGTAGTCAGAACCAAATAATTCTATTAAGAGTTAATGTTGGGAATAATAAAGGGAACAAAAAAAAAACCCTTTAATTTTCAGGTATTATTTCTTTGACAATTCCTTGGCAAAAATCAAGCTAGATCTGTCTGTTTTTAGAACAAGAGCCTGCTGCTCCCATTGTAAGATGTGTGAGGGAGGATGCAGCTCCTGAAATGAAGAGGGACATGGAGTACGTATGTGTTTCATCATTACTTAGGAGCACGAAGCATGACCTTGCATTTTCTCAAACTCTTCAATGTCACAGTCAGAGTCTATGACTTTTTAGGTTTCATATCTGATTTCAGCAATCTCAGTCACTGTTTATATATGTCTGTATGTAGCATGGAATGACCAATGGATTCTGATGGGTGCTGTCTGTTTTCCAGAAGTCTTTATCATACAAGAGAAAATAAAACACTGCAAGATAAGCGTGCTGATTACCAGACAAATGGGGAAATTATATGCAAAGACTGTGGACAAGTGAGGAACATCTTATTTTCATACTCTTCTTCTTGTTATTCCTGTCTAATGATTTGTCTTATTTTATCTGAACTGCAATTTCTTTCTACTTGCAGGCTTGGGGAAATATGATGGTTCACCGAAGTCTTGACCTGCCTTGTCTAAAGATAAGAAATTTTGTGGTTGTGTTTGCAGACAAGAAAACAACAAAGCAAATTTTTAAAAAATGGGGAGAGCTGCCCATCACATTTCCTAGTTTTGATTATGCAGCTCACTGTCCTTCTAGCGATGAAGATTAAGGACTTACAATGAAAATAAAAGTTCTTTTCAACTTCTCTTCATTGATCAGAAGCTCCTGTGTCCCACAGAGAATGCTGCATCATCAGCACTGTGAAAGCTCCTGGACATAAGGAATCTGTCTTGAAAACAAAAAGTGAAGCAAGAAAGGAGAAGGACAAAGTCACACAGCTGCTATTTGCACTCAGATTTTTCTCCTGGACAGAGATGACAAATGCATTGCAGTCATATGTATTTATGGAACAAACTCCTGTCTCTTTTCACTACAGGGTGATAACACTGCCAAAAGTGTGTTAGATGACCTCTTGTCAATCCCAGAACATGAGAAGAGACCTTAAGATATGCCATGGTCATTATTTTCTTCATGCTATAATCATTTTGAAGATAAAGTATCTTAGAAGAGGAGCCACATAAAGAAGAGATTACCCAGTATTTCTGAATCACTGTTGCTACCTCAGTGTTTTCGTGACCGATTTCCTCCCCTCATAAATATAGCTGAAAGTTCATACACTTTGACCGACTAAAATTAAGTTTCCCTTAGACAACACTTCAAAAACTCAAGCCCTTAACCTGAAACTGATTATTTTAGTGTCCAAGATGCACATTGCCAAAGGGACTCTCTGTGTGTTAGTTTCATAGGATTGTTAGACTGGCTACAGGTGTGTATTGTTTTTCAATAAATTGCTATAACTAAACTTTGCCAACTGTTAATTCTCTTCCACTGGAAGTATTTAGACAACAACAATACCATAGCTTCACCCTAGAAATTTAAATGATGGTGGTATTCTGACTGTAAAAATAGCATAATGTTTCTTCATATTTACCTCATGGACAGATTTCTTGAAGACCTCTCCCCCATCCTCCCTTTGCAAGTAAGATATTGCAGAGTGGAAGAAAGGTTTGTTTGTTGTTACAACAGCAATTGACTTAATTATTAGAATAGCCCTTTGGGAGATCATCCAGATCATCCATTCATCATCTGGATGGTCTCTGGATTTCTTTATTAGTAAGTTGTTCCAGGTACATAAATGCAATATAATACACCTTACATAGTATTTTCAAGTATCTGAATTCATTTATTCAGTACTTTTAAAGAAGTGTAAAATGCTGGTAAAAAATACTTCATCATTTCATAAATTGCTGCTGAGTCTTCAATCAAATAGATTCCATGCTGAGTAGATTTTCTGAAATCTGAGCTTTTGATACATTCTTTTACTGAAGCAACAAAAGCATATGCAGATGAATTTCTTCACTTGTGCTACAGACCTGTAGGACAAACATGCCTGGGCTTCTTCTAATTCACCTGAGTGCTGTTGTTATACTCCCAGTTCCTAGCGTGACTGCCACATTGTCACCGAAGTTTAAAGAGTATTTGCACAATCTCACTTCAGCATAATGCATAATGAACCTCAAATTAATCCTGCTGGTGTGTAAGGTAACAAATTTCCAGTCAAGTTATTTTCTCTGAATGGGGTTGTAAAACACACCTATATTGCCCATCCAGGAAGTGTGAAGTTGTAAAAAAACAAGCTAAATTGCTGTATTTTATCTTCTGCTTACATCTGTATTTATTGCCTTTAGGGACCCAACATCCTCCAGGGAGTGTGACAAATTCTGATTGTATTTACTACTTACAGCTTTTATTAGTTCGTCAGGGTGGAAAGAAAAAAGAAAACGTGGTCTATGGGGATTTGTCTAGCTGTGTTTGTGGCTGCTTAAGAACTGGATCCACCTCAGTTGTATGTTCATTGCTCTGTCTCCTTTTGGTCTGATGTCATGCACAGCCTGCATCTGTAAATCTGCATTTCCTCACGAGTGAAGAGTAAATACTTTAGTAACCTTCCAGTAGTTGCGTAGCTGGTTGCGTAGCTGCTGGCCAAACTGACTATGTTTTCTGTTCCACAATTTGCCCATTTCTCCAGGTGACGTACTCTCTTTCTGCATTTCTTACACTTTTATTTCTCTTACAAGATGGGTTCCTTATGTTTTAGAAGTTACAAAGAGTTTGGCTGTTGAAAGAATTGCTGTTTGCTTCCTCACTGGTACTAGTCCAGAGAAGGGAGTTCAGGCATCAGCAATAGTTCTACAAAGCTTGTAAATATCATTCTCTGACAGGTAATTGTTTTTCTTCTAATCTGCAACCATTGTGAATCTTATTAAAACTCATTCCTATGTAATTTGATTTCTGAAGTAGACAAATGCATAGTATGCAGCATAAAGTCATTTTGTAAAGACTTTTAGATCATGTGAGATTGAATCATTTCCTTTGAAGCATTCTCTAAGTATGCATTCATTAGAAGAAGCTGCATATTTGGAATGGAAAACTAGCCTGATCAAAAACCTACATTTGCAATTTTGTGATGTTCTGGTTGTCAGAAATAACCAATGTTGGGAAGAAAAAATGTATTTCTATGAACCACATTATTGAAAATACAAACTGCATTAATTATGGAATGCTAGGAAACAAGTAGCAGTTTGGAAATATTAACATGAAGCATGAGTTACAAGGGGAAAAATTATTTTGTCACAATTCTTTTCTCTTACGGAAATTTTGAGTTTTATCTTGTTGGGAAAACTACTGGTTTTGAGCTGAGTTCTGCCCTTATTACACAGCATATTTTAGCACAACAAACAATATACATAAACAATGTATGTGTCCCTGTGTGTCCTTGTCCCTGTGTCCATTTCCCTGTGTGTGCCCTTGTCCCCATGCACGGGTCCGTCCGCGTGTGTGTCTCTGTCCTTGTGTGTCCATGTCGCTGTGAGTGTCTCTATTGTGCCCATGTGTATGTGTACGTATTGTGTCTATGTCCACATGTGTGTATGTCCCTGTATGTCTGTGTCCATGTGCTTGTCCATGTCCCCGTGTGTGTCCCTGTCCCCGTGTGTGTCCCTGTCCTAGTGTGTGTCTCTATCCCCGGGTGTGTCCCTGTCCCTGTCCCCGCGTGTATGTCCCTGTCCTTGCGTGTCCCTGTCCCAGTGTGTGTCCCTGTCCCTGTGTATCCCTGTCCCCGTGTGTGTCCCTGTCGCAGTGTATCCCTGTCGCAGTGTGTGTCCCTGTCCCCGAGTGTCCCTGTCCCCGTGTGTGTCCCTGTCCCCGTGTGTGTCC
>VRYO01002782.1:16075844-16125030 GCA_009812075.1 Sialia sialis
TAAGTCTGCCATTTTCTATGTTTATCACTAGTGTATCAAAGATTTTTAATATGCAGTCATAGTATTAGCAAGAGGAATTGAACTTACTGAACTTCTTGGGATATTTTCTGGACATATTGCTAGCTCAGAGTTTATATGGACAGGTTTTTGCCTTTAGATTGGCATTCAGTTTTATTCTGTGTGACAGCTTTCTTCTGCATTAGTGCAGACAAGGCTTGTGTCAACAGTCAATCTGACATGTGTATTCTACAGTAAGTAATAGTCACTTAGCAGAAGAAAATATGTATTATCATTACATAGTACCATAGAAGGCAATATGAAGAAGCATTTCCCAGGAAGTCAGTGTGATCTTACCAGAGAGGGCAACTAATGAGGAAGTGATGGAGCATGATATGAAACCTGAGAGCAACGAGTCATCTTGATTATCTGACTGTCATCTGAGAGCTCTGAGGAAACAAACAGGGGAAGTGGCAAAGATCTGCTAAGCTGCAGTGTGACATCTCTACTACCTCTGAAAACCCTGGCAGAAGTCCCTTTGATTTTAAAGGAGAAAGGATAGTGTCCAGAATGCCTAGTCCTGAAAGCTGCCGTTATAATGCTGTTGAACTTTAAAAATTGGCCTTTATCAGAAAAGTTCATGTGTCTTTCGAGGATTAAATATTTTGATTACTCTCACTCTTGTGAGTTGCATAGGGTCTACACAGGAGCTGCACAGCATAGTGCTCTTCTTATCCAATTGATTGACCTTGGATTTTCTTTTAAAATCTGCCCTAGCTTAAGTGTTTTAGCCTTGAGGAAAAATACAGCCAGACAAGAGCCAGAAAACCAGCCTCTACTTCTTGCATTATTTTAATACACTTATCTGACCTGTTTAGAAATCAAATATTTGAGTACCTGACTTCTTTCAAGAATCATTGTTAATTTTCTTTTGCAGCATTGAATAAAAAGTTCAAGTTTGGGTTCACTCATTGATCACTTTTCAGCATTATTTTTACCTGCATTCCTTCATCACTGTTTTTCATGTGACTACTAAGAGATATATGTGGATGGTGATTATTTTGCTAGCCATCTTCTAACAATGGTTAATGAGGCATGTACAGAGTTTGGAAGTAAGGGTTTGTAGGCACATCCTAATGTTTGACCATTTGTGCGAATATCTTGATTAAAATAGTTGCCTCTACAAGTTCATTAAATCCATGCTTTAAAAAAACATTTTAAAAAAGCAACCAACCTTTAATTTGCCATTTGTGTGGAAAAGGCTATTTGGACTCACAGGGTCTTCAGGTGTATGTGTCTGAGTGAATAAATGGTTGAAATAAATTAGTTTGTATAGTTGATTTTGCATTCTCAGAGATGAGTTCTTTCAGAGGCTGAAAAAATTTATCAGAACAGTAACAGAGAATTTTCCTTTCTGCTGCACCTACACTTTGCACATCTCCAGGACTATGATATTCTCACTGTTCCATGGCCCTAAATATAAGAGAAAGAAAATTCTGGACTAATAATTTCTTTTTCCCTCTTTTCATTAACAGAAAATTTTTTGTCTTATTCTTAGTTGTCAACACAGATGATGGTCCCAGGGCTCTTACATTGGAGGATTATTTGAATGGAAACTTCCAATATAAAACATTTTTTCCATATTGGGTGTCAGGTAAGTAAAACCTTTTTTCTAACATAGATAAGTCATTCTAATATGTATTTCAAGACTGGTTTACACAGACTGAGAAAAGTATTTTCTTTCCAGCTTTACTTTGAATGAATGCTAACTATGAAATTAAACAATGTGTTAGTCAAAACTTACGGTTGAAATTTACTGTTCTGTCAGTCATTCTAGAAAATCCAGGTATTTGATGTTTCAACAGACATGTCTGAGTCAATATAAACTATAATTTTACAGAGGCCTTCAGTGTTTCATTTCTTTTACTGTCATATTCATTGCAGTAAGTGAAAGAAATTTGTCAATGTGTCAGTCATTCCTTAAGCAATCTCCTTTTCATGCTTTTCACAGCACTTTTTCGCTAACCACTTGTAGTGATTGAGGTAGTCTGTCTTACAGACCCTGTTCTTTGTTTTCAGTAGTACCTGGCTCTGGAGTGAGGCCAGCCATTATAATTTCATTTAAGGAAGTGCTGACACTGCTGAAATTCCTGAGCTCCAGGATATTGCATAGAAAATAAAGTTGGATTTCTGAGTTCCTTAAGGTGGAGACATGAATTTAGTTGCTGATATAAATGTGTCTGTATGTGGCTGAAGCGCTGCTCTTGTTGTCAATGAATTGCACAGCCCAGGAAGACTGGAGCTAGCCTGGATTACATCCTAGCACACATACTACTCCCATCTCTGTGCCGCCTCAAGTACTGTTCTCTGCCAATAGCAAGAAGCATAGTGCCCATTCATATGGAGTTCCACCAAGCTAGGTTTAGCCCACAATTTTAGAACTGAAGTAAAGCCTAATATGGCATTGCTTGCAGTGATTCAGTTTTACAATTATCAGTTTGATATAACTTGTTTGACTTAAAACTTAGGTCTCAGTTAGAATTCTGTCTGAATGTCTGAAGAATGTAGGCAGCATATCACTTAAACCTAATATTCTTCTTCTCTCTTTATAGCTTTCTCACTTAGACTTGTCTTTCCTTTCAAGAGTCACAAAACTCGCACAAAAGTCACGCCATAGATTCCATAGATAGTCATGCCTACAGCATTCCATATGTCTATTTCTCTTCTGAAACAAGGAGTTAAAATTGTGTATCTCGTCCTAAGCATGATTTTAAACACAAATACTGTTACACAAATCACACAAGAGTGCTCAGAAGATCCAAGAGTGATCTAATTTCCTAAAAATGAACATCTTCACAATTGTTTCAGGCTGCTTTTTAACTTTTAGTCTTGTTTTCTAGCTACTCCAAATATATAATTCCTTCTCTCTGTTGATAGCAGTAAAAATAATAATCTGAAACTAAAATTCTGATCTTCATTCTCAACCAAACTAAAGCTCAGATCCTGAGCACAAGCAGGGTTAAATTCCATTTTCAGTGAAGCCCACCCACCCTCATTTTGTAGGACTTTTGTGAGTAAGAGCAGAGTCATGCAGTGTCAGTTGCATGGTATTGCTGTTATCTGCAGAATATACTAGTAATGTAACTAGAGAATATTCTAGTAAAATTATGTTTTTCTTTAAAACATTTACATTTTGATCTTGACTTTCTAATGAGTCTGTCGCTGGTATTCTTGATCAGACATTGATAAGAATAAAATCTGGCATTTACTTGCAAAGTTAAATAGTTGATCCTCTGTACTGTGTATAATCTCAAAAATATACTCAAGAATCTTGAAGACAGTTATCAAGAAACTGTACCTCAGCATCATTAGAAGAAAAACATTTTTTATGTACATACCAAAAGATAATTACTTAAAACTAATTATTTGGAAGAGGTGTAAATTCATTGATAAACAGATTTGTTCTGTATATGTTCAGTGAAGGTAACAGGAATTTTATCTTGTTTATAAAGATAATGAATATCTTCATCAGTCTGCAGAAGATGATATTATTCTTTACAATGTTGAAATTAATTACGCAACCACCATCATGACAAACAGCACAATGGTATGTACCTTTTTAATTAATAAAAAGGCAGAAAAGTGCAGTTAAGTTTAAAAGTGAGTGAGACTAGAATCTAATCTTCTTAATTTTTCAGAAACAAGTTAATGCTTCAAATTATGTGATGTCATCAGACAAATATTTCATAGCTCTGGAAAGCAATTATTCAAAGGTAATTATTTTAATATAACTCTTAATATAATGTTTAATTTTGTTTAGTATTTTTTTTACTGTGTTTACCATAGGTAAATGTTTCTTGGTGCTTTCCTGACTGAGGGGTAGGCTGTGAAGATGCAGCTGAATATTTGTAATTAGATTATCTTTTTCAATAATATTCTCTTGCTTCATTCCTGCAGCTGTGGAGATACTCTTATACGGCATCGTATCACATCTATGATCTCATAAATGGGTAAGGCCTGAAATTTCTTACGGAGAGCTGTGGTGAATGCACTGTAGTGATGTGCTTGCAAGCATTCACTCCAAAACTGTAGTGATGTGAATACCAATTTGCTTGGCTTTTGCCTAAATCCGTTGGGTTACTTGTTTGCTTGAGAAAAACAATGTTCTCTACGAATAATCATACTTTTTTTCATCTGGATTAATTTTTCTGCTCAGTATTCTCCTTTGTCTCCATTCCTTTCTACTAATTCATTATTTTTATCATTGATCTAATCTTCAGCTTTCCTAAAACTCTTGTAGCAGCCCATCCTTCATTCTTTAAAAGTCTATAGCTTCTCCCATGGCATTTGGTCTCTTTCCCAAGATTGCCCAAACCACCCCCCTTTCCACCCAAATCCAAAGGAGGCCATCTGCCTCTGCAGTCACCTTTTTGTGCTGTAAGTAGCAGTGTGACCAAATGCTTCTTAGTTCTGTGCAGCAGGGGCTGCACTGAGCTGCACCATTCTTGGAAAACGGTTGGGTCAAGGTGACAGGAAGAAGTTGCTACAAACTAATGTGAGTAGAGAGGTACTGCACGTGGCTTAGGATCCCCAACAAGTGCTGGACGTGCTGCTGTCACATCCGCCTCAGTGTATGCTGAGTTCACATTTCCCAATAACCTGCTGAGACTGTAATGCAGACTGCAGCTACAGCAAATGACTGTAGGTGCTTGTGCAGCATATGGGAAGTGATAAGGCTGGCTCCTTAGGCTGTTGGATAGATTTTCAAAGGAGCAAGTTTAAGCCTTTGCCAGCACTGCTGCACGCCATTGTGTTAACTGCATGTCTCTGCCTGCCTTAATTGTGCATTGCTCAAGAAACAATAAGCACTTATAAAATAACTTTGTGACTTTTTTATTAATGTACTGTTTGCTCTGTGCACAAAAAGCCATCTCAACTTCTTTCCTTTTTTTAGTGGTTTTGTAACAGAAAATCAGCTTCCACATAAAATTCAGTACATATCCTGGTCACCCACTGGACACAAATTGGTTAGTAAAGATAATTAAATGCTAGAATGAATTTGCTTTGTATGGCTACAAGATATTTATCTGCCTTTGGTTATGAGAAATAATGACAAAGAAAACAGTTTATCTTGTTCAGATTTTACTGTCTGTGTTTCAATAGAAGAATAGTCCATGTTCTTAGGTATATTATGTGTTTCAATTTGCTCACCAGTCTCTACCCAGAATTTTATATAAGATTTTATATACCCAAATAATTTTATATAAGATTAAATGCATTTTCAAGGCCTGAAAAGCAATTGGTTTCCCTTTGATGCTGAGTAACATGTGAATTTAAAATGGAGATTTAAAGATACAATATTCAAAATCTGCTCTAGAATTTTTACTGAACATAGAATTTGACCGGTAATGTATAATTTTTTTGCTGAGGTACCAACTCTTGCAGAATTTACAAGGGCTATTAGTGTAACATTTCCCATTTTGTATTCATTAGGTCTTGCTAGTGTAATGACTATTCAATTGTGACTGCAGAAGATCTTGCTCTAATCCTGTTTTTGCCTGTACTCTTAAAAAAACTTCCTTCTCTTTAGGTATATGTATATCAGAATAATATCTATTTGAAACAAAGTCCCAGAGAGGCACCAATTAAAATAACTAGTGATGGAAAACAGAATGAAATATTTAATGGGATTCCTGACTGGGTCTATGAAGGTAAGAAGGTAAATCTTGAAGGGCAACAACATGATAAATGCTTTGTTTAGATTGGTTCTGGTTTTCACAATCCATTTAAAAATATCTGTGTTCACACTCCTTTTTTGAAGCCCTAAGCATTACTTCTTTTCCATATTGTATTTGCTGTAGAATGTATGAATAACATATAATCAAAATCCTGAGTTTTTGTTACTAAAATTGTATCAGGACTCTACAAAGTCCTCTTCCTTCTGATGCAAAGGCAGAGGCTGAGAATTAAGATTTGAAGTTTTAATTTCAGTGCAAATTTGGCACTTTCGTTCATCCAAAGAAGTTTTTAAAAAACACGCACACAGGAAAATCCCAAGTGAGTTATGCAGGATCTGTGTGCATGTTTTGAGATGTTTGATATTATTTATTTAGTGTAACTGTCTTTATGTGTCTAGATTGCTGATTAGAGTGCTAAAATAGATTGGAAGATAGATTATAAACTATTTTTTTCCCTCAGAGGAGATGCTAGCAACAAAATATGCACTGTGGTGGTCTCCAAGTGGAAGATATTTAGCATATGTACAATTTAATGATTCTGACATACCAGTCATTGAATATTCATATTTTGGTGAGGACCAGTATCCTAGAAAAATAACTATCCCGTACCCAAAGGTATGTTTTACGATTCCTTTGACTTCCTTTCTGTTGAGAAATGAGTTACAACAGTGAGAAAATTAACTGTGCTTAATTCCTTAAGTGGCTAAATCCATTGTGACTTAAATGAAAGAAAACAAGCTTGATCTAAGTTCTGAAAAGTTGTAGATGCATACAAAATTTAAATATAATTTAAATATAATACCAGTAAAATTAATGGAATTACTCATGTAGGTAAAAAGCATGTGCAAAAGTGCACACTTTCATAGTCAAGCCTTAATAGTTTTCAATTCAATTTACTTATTCTGATGTGTAAACTATGCAGTTGTTATTTTTCATTATAGCAAATAAATTATGAGAATAAATTATTTTTTATTTCTGAAAAAAGAAAAAGGGCTTTGGCAGCTTCACTTTATTTGCACACTTCAGAGTGCTTTTTGATCTCAAGGGGCTTTGGATTTTAATTGCTTTCAAGTGGCAGATCTAAGGCAAGAAGGTTTTGGCTTGGCATTTCATCAGCCTGCATTAGAGAGCTCTCCTGACTCTTATCATGTTCGTATGATTGCAAAGGATCATGTTAATGTATCTTAAGAATTTGCTCACCTGTCAGTTGGGTCACAGTTCTTAAGTAAAACTGGATGGTTTAGGCCACACATGGAGAAGAATTAAAAAACTGATAACGTATGCAGTGAGGAAGGAACCATGAAATCACTTCAAGCAGCCATTTCCCCACTGGGATGTCAAACAGCACTTGCATTCATGTGAATAAACTGGAGTTCTGTGCTGAAGTCAGTGTAATGTGTGCTGCAGAGACCCACACTGTAAACAGAACAATGGTTCTCACCAAGTATATTTTCTGTAGAGAAAGGCACTAAACTCAAATGTTTAAAAGGTTTTCTTCTTTATGTATGAAATGATACAAAATTAAGTATGTGCTACTGCTGTAGTGTCACTCTGAGATCTTATAAGACCATTTGCTCTATTAGACTTAACTGAATTCATATTTGTAACCTGTCTTCTTTCCTGCAAAAAGTGCTTCCACTTTCCTCAATCTGAATTATTCAGAGCCTGGTTTTAATAACCTGAAACATTTTCTTTGAAGGCTGGAGCTAAAAATCCTACTGTTAAAGTGTTTATTGTAGACACTATTAACTCTGAAGCATATGGTCCTAAGGAGGTGCCAGCTCCTGCAATCGTAGCATCCAGGTAGTGTGCCCTCAAATATGTCTTTTCTTGTTTATAAAAAGATTTTTTCTATATCTTTAAATGCTTGAACCTCTGAGTTGTACTTTTGCTAACAGTGTACTGCGATATTAAACTCCTAGAAGGATCAGAAGCTAACTAGAAATATATTTTTATTTTGGTTGTCCATATGATGCATTGTTATAAAGGATAAAAAAGTACCTTAAAACAGTGGAAGCTTTGCTGTTGTTTTTCAGATAACAATGTGGGGGATGCAGTCTGTAGCAATGTTTATATACTCCTGTTGTTTAATAACTGCCCTTTCTTCCTTTTGTTTTTCCATATTTTAGTGATCACTATTTTACTTGGCTTACTTGGGTAACAGATACTCGAATCTGTGTGCAGTGGCTGAAGAGAATACAGAATTTTTCAGTCTTAGCTATTTGTGACTTCAAAGAGCATTCAAATACTTGGGATTGTCCAGAGGTAATGAAGTTGGAAATATAAATCTAAAATTACTGAAATTAGTATTTGTTAATCCCTGCCATAGTTATATTTTAAAGTTTTTTATCACAAAAATCTTTTACTAGTAGTGATACATTTTTCAGTATTTTAATTGCTGGAAGAGAAATGAAAAATATTAATTACTCCAGGAAATAAAATCACCACATTTGTTCTTTGTGAAGCTTAAATAACAATCAAAACAAGAAAACAACAACCACCACCAGAAAAATGCTATTGAGAGGCTTTCAGTAATGTTGTTTATTTCCTTCTTGTGTTAGCATCTTCAAAAGTGGAACCATATAGGATCTGTACTTTTTTTAAAGAAAATCTTACTATGCCATGTTTAAATTCCATACTGAGTCTGACTAATGTTTAGATTAATGTTAGATTATTTGAAAGAACATACACCCTGATAGTAAGGCAAGTTTTATGGTAGAAGAAATTCTTCTCTTTTATCAAATCATACAGTTCTAAACAGTAGACCATTTTTCAGAAACACAATCAGATCTGAAAAGAAAACTTCAGGCTAATTGCAACAGTTACTACATTTGGTTTCAGTAGGTCATTTCTGTGATTTAGTTGGGAAAGAAGATCATGCTCTGCTGAACAGAACAGAGCTTTGTAAAGCTTGAAGAGTGTACACACAGATAAACTCATATAGATCCTGAAAGAAAGAAAACCCTGAATTTCAGTAACTCTAGTACAGAGATCTCATTTGTTGTATTTTATTCTGGTGCTTTTGGCTTGTCTTGTTCTTAGGGTTCATGGTACAGAACATGTGTTAAAACTAACATTAGGTGAAACCTTGAACTAATAGGAGATAAAAGACAAAAATAGTTATAAAAGCATTCAGTATAAATTATAAAAAAATACTTATAAAAGCATTCTGTATAAATTATAAATTATAAATTATAAATTATAAATTAATTATAAATTCAGAGTTTATTGACACAGCCTTTTCAAGCTGAAAATAATTTTTACTCCTCTTTAACATGAAAATTGTTGTAAATTTAAAAGGAATTTAGGGTCCTGTTATTTCAAAAGCACTTTATTGAAGTAGTATTCCTCAGAGAAATATTGTAATTTATTAGGAAAAAATCCCATTTTTAATGCAGCATTTCCTATGTTTCCTAAATAATTGTTCCACTTTATAGGTACTTTAACACTGAATCTCTACTTTGCCTCCAAGTAAGCTATATTTTAATAATTATGTATTTTAATGGAAAGAAAAAAAAAATATAAGTTTTCTAGGATTCTACCTCAATCCACTGAAGAACTTTAACACTGGCTTAACTTTTAGCACACAACCAGTTTTATTTACTTCAGTAGATCTGTTTATGTGTTTAAAATTAAGCGTGTGCTTAATAGCTTTGCTGGAACCAGACCAGACCAGACCAATTAACATCTTTCAGGACAGTGTTCATGATCCTTGTTTAATTGCATTTCTCCATGAAACCTTATTTATGGAGTCACTACTGACATTTCTATAATTCTATATTTATACAGCGATACAATGCTTTTATCACATTAAAGTTTGCACAAATGGCCAATCGAAGGAGTGTGAACAGATGGGGCTGCTGCATTAGCTCTATTTGCCATCAGAAAGTATATCTCTGAACATTTCCTTTGGCAAAAATCGTTCTCTTGTTGAATTCAGATTGCATTCAGTCTCTAATGTACAATAAATGCGCTATGGTTTATGTATTTGAAAATAAAAAAATATAATCTGCAAGATGTTCCTAAAGTGTAGATGCATCAGAAATGTTCACATCTTCAACTCTTGCTCATGTAACTAGACCACAGAAACCAATATGAGCAGTGAAGCTATTCATATGAGTGAAAGGTAGGCATGTCATTGTGAAATCAGGACTACTGAAATGAGAGAATTTAAATATATCCCTAATGTACTATGTCCTCAAGATCTGAGTCTTAATTTAAAGAAAGGAAAATAATGTTAGGATGCAGATATAAAACAATAAATCCCACTTTTATTGTCTTAAAAAGAAATAAAATCCATCTTTTCTGTTAGTTAGCTCTATGCAGCCCTTGCAAATTACTAAATAGTCTTCTAAGGGACAAGGACCCTGCATGGTTTCAAGTCAAGTCACTTTGTGGGGATTAAATTAGAAGGTAAAACATGTGATTTTAAATAGTAATTATATTATTTTGAGGATAAGAAATACAAAATGTATTCCTTAGAAAGCAAATTTGTTAAATGTATTTCAGACTGTGAAGAAATACTGTATTGAATAAACAGTATAAAGAAAAATTTGCACAATAAAAAAATAAATACATTGCTTGAATGCAGAATTTTTAGATGTCACTAGAAACTTTACAAGCAAAACTTAAGTACAAATGTAAAAGCACCTTTAGCTGTATCATTCATGCTCAGTATAAGTCTGTTTCCAAATCATTTTTAAGAACAAGGAATTCAGATCTTCTGAATTTATATTCATAGTCTCAGGGTGCCTAGCAGTCACATCATTCACTGCATTAAATCAACATCACAGCTCTTAAATCAAAGAAAATATAAACCAGCTGAAAATCTAAACCAAATGTTTAGTATTAATATTCCTGATATTATTTTACTTGGATTTTTGCAAAAAAATTAATGAGATTAATTAGTTGTTCATTCTTGTTTTCAGTGAAAAAGTTGCATAATTGCTTTAAATTTTATGTAGGTCTGATGATGGCTGTTAAAAAAAATAATTTAATTAATGTAATGCCCTCAATACAGCAATATTATTTACTCAGAGAACCTCCAGCTCCCTGAACCTTCATAGCAAATATTCTAAAATTCTTAAAATTTTAAATTTTACAGGCAGCTACTGATTTATTTGAAGATTTCAAATCTCCAGAACTCAATCTTTTTAAAGATTGTATGTTTGCTTTTGTTTTTCAGAATCAACAGCACATAGAAGAGAGTAAAACAGGATGGGCAGGCGGAGTAGGTGTTCTTGTTTACTCTATTTTAATTCCGTTGAAAGCTGCAGCTTCCTGCATCTTCCCATCAGTGTTTTGAAACATGAAGCACCCTTCTGGGACGCACAGCACTACTGCTTAGACTTGTTGCACTATAGGACTGAGACTTTCAATGCTATGCCAAACATGGTATCTGGCTACCTGCTTTCTAAATTTAAAAACCTATTTCTGTCCCGACCAACTGACTAGACAGGAAAGTTGGTCGAGACAGAAATTAATGAAGGGAGAAAAGTAATGAAAAGAGGTAGATTTATAGTTATGTGTAATCCTTAAAAGCATTCTGGAGCCTAAGAATAGGTGTAAAATTGCTAGAGCAAGGGATAAAATAGGCTATCACGGTATCTTAAGAATGAAACCTTTCCACTCAGAACAGTTTTAGTGCCAGGTGCTGCACATCTTCAGCTAAGGGGGAACCTTCAACGTAAGATATCCCACTTCGAATGGCAGGTGATACTTCTCTGGAGTTACCTCTTAGAAAAAGATGTTTTCTCTGCCCAGTAACCCTAGACAACCATACACCTTTGGAAACTTGCAGTAGAAACAAACCCACAAGGAAATTGTAAGAGCATGAGATCAGTATTTACAGTCATATAGTCCAACAGTGAATACATAGTGTTGCTTATACTTACTTTCAGGCAGGGGAAGTTAACAGAAACAAGTACATATGTTAACCTCACGCTGCCTGAATGTCCTGCAGTGGACTTAACAATGAGCTTCAATTTTCAGTGCACTATCCCTTAAGAGATGTTTTAATGCGAAAATCATATATTTACAAGGATTAGTTATCTTATTTTTTTTTTTTTGGACACTTCATTTGAGGTTCTGATGACAGATTTGTATTAGAGCGTAAGAATTTGCACACATGCATAAATCCCAGCTTTTTCATTTATGGGCTTTCTAGTATTAGGAATGACTGATACAGTTTCCAGGAGACTTTAACTTGTGATCACAAGTTCTAGTTGATCTTGAGTTAATATTATTCAAAAGTTATATTCACTCAGGAGTGTTTGACTATATTTAAAGTGCTTGCAGGTTGTTCCTATGTCTTCATGTTTTGAGAACAAAACCTACGGTTGCATCAATTAAACTTTGAATGACAATTTTAGTAAAATAAGTGATTGAAAGAAAGTAAAAGTTGAATGATCTTAGCTGGAATAATCTGTTCTTTAAAATTAGTGAAATAGTTTGGGAAACCAGATATTCCTTTCTTTGAATGCTATGCTTGTTCAGTGAAAGAACCAAGCTTTGAAGTCCACAGAATATTCAGTCTGGCACCATTCATGAACATTCGCTTTATTCAGAAATATTTCATTTGTTAAAAATAATTTCTGCCTGTTTTTAAATAACTAAAGATAGGTCATTCAGAATATACAAATTATTTCACTGACAAATAGAGAACTCTCATTTGTGGTGTTCTTGAGGTATCTATATTATCAGTTTAAGAAATCACAAATGACAGAAATTGTAACGTGATCACAAGGAAGTTGAATATCACAGGTACAAACTTGTGCAAAGTATTTTGTCCCATTTGAACTGATTAAATAGTCTTGTTACTTTTAGTATGTGTAGTATAATCTTCTAAACAACTCGTACAGTCTTATGTCTCATCTACTGTTTTTTTTCCATTGTTTCAGTTCTTTGTTTCTGCACCATATTTTACATCAGACAGCAGTTCATACTACAAAATTTTTAGTGACAAAAGTGGTTATAAGCATATTCATTATATCAATGGCTCTGTGGTAAGTGAAGCAAAGTGTTTTACATTGATCTAGCGTCCTGAAATAATTCTATAGTATTCAGTAACTTAAATGTCTCACTACACAGGAGAATGCAATCCAAGTTACAAGTGGCGAATGGGAGGCAATATACATTTTCAGAGTAACAAATGATGCAATGTAAGTGTCGTGATGAAAAAAGATTGTGAGTGTTGTCAGTAAAAGCAACATTTAATCATTTGAACACTGTTTGTTAACTCATTACGTTATAATTCGGTGTAATTTGTTTTTTATCTGCATCCACAACAAATTTGTATGCTAAGGCACTGCATTGGGTTGTAAACACGATTTACTTACGAAAGATTATTTGCAAATTGCCCTCAATTTTCTATTTATTTTTATCACTCATCTTAGAGAGGCTTATTTAAAAACATTTAATTTAATCATGTGGTTAACCCTCACACAATTTGCAGTTACTTGTCTTTTTATGGTCTCTCATTCAGCTTACTGTATAGATAGAAACTGCTTACTTAATTGGAGAGATTAGCTCATGAGAATTAAGATAGAACTCCTATTTATATGGCTTATGTGTCACCTAATCATAGTGTGAGTGAAGATTTATTAAGATGAAAGATATATAAGCTTAACTACTATTCCATCACATGCAGAAATCTCAAAAAGTCTAAAATAACTTCCAAGACAGCTTTTTATCTTGATGCTTGTTCATAGGTCATCACTTTATGGATTGTTTATTAACATATGAATGAATTTGCAGTTTCTATTCAAGCAATGAATTTGAAGGCCATCCAGGACGAAGGAATATTTACAAGTAAGTGTTATCAACATTATCTTAATGATAGTAGGTTAATAAAAGATGTATCTGGATTTATCAATAAAACAACTTAGTTTCAAGATGTTTAATGAGTAATTTCACAAGCTATTTTAACTAAATCTTAACCTCAGATTCTGTCTAACAGTTGAAGAGAAATGACATCTAACATTTAAATATCCTCTTGGAGAAAAATTGATAAAAAGGCCAAGCATTTATTTTTGAATTAACTGTTCTGAAAGTACAGGACATGTATTCAATAATATGAGACAGATACATGTAAAGTTAATTTTAGCAAAATAACAATTGCTTTATTTGATTTTTCTCTTAGAATCAGCATTGGAAGTGAACCTATGAGAAAACAATGCATTACTTGCAATTTAAGGAAAGAGAGATGTCAGTATTATACAGCAAGATTCAGTGAACATTCTAAGTATTATGCCTTGATCTGTTATGGTATGTATGGCATGGGAACAAATGTATTATCAGTTGTTCTTTAAAATTTATAGCACTGTAGTTAATGCTGATTATCCCAAATAATTTTTGTATGACTCACTGAAATTTCACTAGAACCAGGAAAGGTTTCCAGAAAGAGACTTCCCATGCTCAAAAATTTTGTGAAAATGTTTAGGTAAATACAGATATATTCAGGATTATTTTACTTTTTCAACAAAAAACTTGGGATTTTGAGATTTAAAAACCAATTTTTTAATGTCTTTCATGTCACAGAACAGATTTTAATCCAGCTCATGAGAGCCATGTTTTTTCTTCAGCCTCCAGATCAGGATTTAGAAACATATGCTCCTTACCAATTTACGTGACTGAAGTTAGCTGTGAGAAACTACTTTACTGTATTTCCCAACTGAAAATATTGAGACTTGTGTTAGCCAGAAATATTGGCTATTTAACACCTCAGAACATTCTTAATAACTGATCTAAGAAAAATTCGGTTCAAGATCATTGAATGTGATCATTGAATCTGCTTGCAAGACACAAGTATTAAATGAAGTCAGCTTCTTTGTAATAAATTATGTAATTTCAGTGATCTGAGGTTTCATCCACTGCTGAACACAAAAAAATCGTGACATCACAATCTAAAAAAAAAAGAGGAAAAGGATCCAAGGATTTCCTTTTGTGTACTTCTTATAAAGTTTACTGTTCTTGTGATTCTGCACTGACTGATCAGCTGAAAAGTTTCGTAGAACTTCTGTTGAGCAGAGAACCAAATGTTGCAAATAACAACACCTTTCAATCATTCTAGCACAAAATAGTCAGTAAGGTCGTCACCATGTGAAAGGCACTCACCTTCACAAATACGATGTGACATGTTCTCAGAAGAATGTTTCACACTGTTAGTTCTGCATTCACCTTACGTAATCACATCTCAGGTATTAACTAGATGTCACTTCATCTCTAGGGAGGAAGCATCAGTAGATTTAAAGCTGCTTCTATTATGTTTGCTAAGCAATGCCCGTGTATATACAAGTCTTTGTACAAACATTACCTTATGTATTGCAGCAGGGACTAGCGAGTTATACAGCAGAAAATATTCAGATATGTGCATCAACTTTGAGCTCTTTAGCTCCTGTCAGTTGTCAATGTTAATGTAATACAGTGCATCACCAAATTCCAGCTTCAAAATGTAAACTGACTTTTTATCATTCTTACAACAGGTCCTGGGATTCCCATTTCTACTCTTTTTGAGAACCGTGGTGATAGAGGTACTGCAAGTATCCTGTCTGTTTCTGAGCAATTGGTATACTCCTTTACCTCTAATCCAGATCAAAGTCTTCTAATACAATATTTAGGATTGGGATCAAGAAGCCCTTCATCTTGTTTGGTATTAAAATAGTGTCTTTCTAGATTTGTTCATTAGTAAAATCCAAATATGAATGAACACACTGATGCGTTTATCTTAATTCCTGAGTCCAGCACTTTTATAGCATCCTGCTGTTTTTCCTGTTTTCAGACTGCAGATAAAATGAACTTGGGCAACTCTTTGTCTATCAAATTTTGATTCCAAAGTATGTAGAAAACATTATTGTGATTTCCAGAATATTCCTTTTCACATTTGGATCAACACAAGACTTTCTTTTTCATGAGGCAACACTACCTGATACAAAAGGCAATAGTGTACTATTTAGAGTTTAAAGTTTGACCTATTGTACTGTACTAATTAGAGTTTGGATCAATGACTCCAGCCATCAGTAGGGATGTCAGAGAAGAGCAGAACCTCTTTTAGATGATGAGTTCAAATAACTGCTTCAGACAAGGTGTAATTATTGATACAAAGTGTGATCTTCAGCAAGAAACATCCAGAGCCCTTATTCTTTAAGTAGCATTTTAGTGAAGACTGTTTGCAACCAAGCAAAGCAGGAACTTTCTAGCTATGAAAATATTAATTATTCTGCAGTGAATCTTCTCTCTCTCTGTCGCTTGTTTTTTTCCCTAAAAGTTCTTCTCCAACTTTAAGCCCTCAGTTCCTGGAATGTTATGAAAACTAGTATGGTTCTGTATAAACTTCAGTGATTTAGCATTCCCTTCCTTCCCCAGTAATCAGTGGAAATGAGCTGATAGTTGTAATGGTCCTTTACAGTTCAGTCTGCACTGATACCCACTGTTAAACTGAGTGTTATCTGACCAAAAGATACACAAAAACATGAGGAAGACAAATGCCACAATATTGTTAAACTCACTTAATCCGTGGTGATTCATGTAGAAGTCAGTGAATCAGTCTCCAGTAGTAGTCTCCAGTAGTGGTTGGTACACCTTATTTTATAACCACTTAAAATTTTTTGCAAATAGAAGATAGGTTAATGTGTCTATTGCAGTTATGGTATAAAAACACTGTGTTCTGGTATTTCTTCTGCAGAAGATTTAAATAGATTTAAAGGTTTAAAGACAGTGCCTGCATGGATTTTTTTTTAATATATTTAATCCATTGTTATAAGTCTGTTTTTCCTAATTCATTGTTAACTTTCATATAAAGAGCACCTACTATCTTATCAAACTATGCATTGCTTGAAATGCAACTAAGTGCCCAAGTGCAGTGATGTGTTTCTCAGCCTCTCTGCAGCAGAGAACAATTTCCTGTAATGGATTTTCACCACTGATTTCATCATGGCTCCCTCTTCTTTGCTGTTATTCCCAGGAATAAAAACAAATTCAGGCTTCTCTTTGACTTCTTCATTACCTTTTTTGAATTAATTTTCCTTCAGTTCCTTGCTTTCATAATCTCTTCTGTGGTGCAAAATTATTTTTAGTAAATCCATTTTCATTGCAGTTGGCAGCATTTTGAAACTGTATCTCCCATGAATTTTAGTAGGAGCCAGTTAAACTGACATTGATCAGTTTGGAAGTTCCTTCCAGGATGCCTACAATTCAGTTGTGGTAATGGGGAAGTTTCAGGAATTTTGAGGGGAAGGATGGAAAAGGGTTCAGCTGAGTTTATATGGGCATCCAAAGGCAGGATGATCTTTCAGCCGTAAAAAACCCACTTGAATCTGCAAAACGTGTCAAGTTTTTGAAAGAACAAGTTCTAGTATTATATTTCTGGCATGTCCTAAGCACTACCTAGCTCAATATATATTGAGAGAAAAATGCTTCTTGTACTTTTTTAGAACATTTCCAGAAACAAGGAGGAGGGAAAGGTAAAGGAAAAAAGAAAAAAATCCTGCAGTTTTAAAAGATTCTTTCATTCTGAAAGTGAAGCTAAAAGTCACAGATTTCCATTAGGTTTCCAATACTCTTTATCCCTCACTACTCATGGGAAAAGTCATAAAGAAACAAGACCCAGTGGTTTCATAATATACAGTTCTGCGGTCTGTCCTGTAAGTTCAGTAAATTTTAAACAATTTTTTTTAAATTATGTGACTGTAAATTTGGTTTAAAGCAAGTAAAACAATAATGTTTAGACTTTTAAAAGAAAAAAAATTTACAAAGGTTTACTAACTGAGCAGTAATACGGACAGTGAGATAATAAGTCTGGTGTCTTTGTGTAGGAGCATATCACACAGTGGTTAAGTGAAGCTTTGCCATAACCCCTGGAGAAGATGAATTTCCTGCATTACCCACAAACAAGCTATTCCCTGAGGACTGTGTGTTTGACCACGCTGCCTAAGGGTCTCAGAAGTTAAACTGATGTTAGTCTGATAAGCAAGAGAGGAGATACAGGACTGTGTTTTGCACAGTGCCATGAATTTTGTATTTCTAGCTCCCCCATTTTACAAAACTGGTATGAGGGATCTGCTGGAGAAAGCTGTTCCTTCTTAACATGCGGGACTCTAACACTCAGAGGCAACATGTGAAATGATTTGCATTGCAAAATGTACATCCTATAAAAATCTAACGAGTATTTGTGCACTGCAATACCAGTGCTTTTCTTTCATTTAGCTATGTGATCAAGCCTAATTAGAAGTGTCTGAGTGGATTTCATTACTCTGCTTGTAAATTTCACAGATTTCCATTCTGTTCTAATAACACAAAGTAAAGGAATCTCAATTACTGAAGAGAAATTAACAATAAATCAGTTAATAATTCTGGCATTTCTTTTCCTTAGAGCTCAGAGTATTGGAAGACAATTGGGAATTGCAGTCTGCTTTGCAAGAGATCAGACTGCCAAAAGAAGAAATTAATAAACTTGAAGTGGATGGTATAAGTAAGAATTACACGTCTTTATTGTACTTTTTATTCTAATAATTTTAATATTTTGCCTTAATTTTGTTGTAGTAAATATTGTCTTTCTGTAGAGCAAAGTTGTTAGCCTGTCAGCTTGGGAAGAAGAGGCCTAGTTCTGCCCTGTCCAATACCAGTTAATTTGTCTATGCCTCAGAGTATCTCTCAGTAAAATAGAGTTAAAATACATTTGTTTCACAACGCAAGTTTTTTTTAAAAATCTTGAATACTTTTGGTAAAGAGTTTAAATATTGTGTAAAAAACAATATAATATGGTGGTAATAAAATTGGAAATGTAAACTGCTGTTCATGTGTTATGCATTATATTTATTTGCTTGCATTGTTCTTTGCAGTAGTGACTTACCAACAGTATCCCATGGTAATAAATCAGTGTAAAGTTTCCAAAACTAATATCTGATAATCTTAAAACAGTTGTGCTTTTCTAGGCACCTGGAAAAACTAGGAACCTAGACTTTTGTGAAGTAATAATTTAATGCATAGCTAAATTAAAGTAAATGTGTGTTTCTTTGAAGCTGTTCTTCAACAGCTCAATATAAACAGTTCATTGCATCAGTTCTGTGATTCACAGTTCATGCGCTATGTATTATGTGCTGATTCATGTTCATACCCGGTTACACCAGACTCTGGTGTTTGAACCATTAAGAATCAAATTTTAATTTGTCTTTTCTAGCTTTGTGGTACAAAATGCTTCTACCCCCACAGTTCGACAGATCCAAGAAGTATCCTCTGCTTATTCAGGTGTATGTAACTCTTACTTTCTTTGAATGTTTTTTGTTGTTGTTGTTACAAAACACACTTTTTCTAATTTAACAAAAACTAGGACATTTGAAACATTTTATAAAGCAAAAGTAAAACTACTTAGTTCTGTTTCATTCATTGTGGATTTTTCAATATATTTCTGGAATAGAAATGGAGATCAATAAGGATGTTGATGTTAATCTTACCATGGTAAGGATTACTTTCTCAAAGGAAGAAAAAGGCTAAAATCATGTGGACTACTCCTTGCTTTGTAGCTGCCTCTGTTTATCATGAGACAGTCTGAAAGTACTGATTTCAGCTTTGCTAATACGAAAAAGATAGAAGAGCCTGCTTCATTTTTTAAGAAGAATAGAAAACTAAGTCATGTGGACTTGATTGTTAAGAGCATTTGCCATAATTTATTGCAGGCAGAAAAGGCAATAAAAATTGCAGTGGTCAAAAAAAAATATGCAGAAAGGAGAGCTGAGTGGGTGTAGTAAACTTTACATAATTTTTTATTAACCAATGATGATCCAAAGGTCCAAGAATGCTAAGTATGTTTGAATTTTAGAGTAGAAGAGTCCTGTCCTTGAGGTCAAATGTGTAATTTGCGTTAGGCTATTCTCATGAGGAGTGTCTCTGTATTGCTTAGCTATGTGGAGTGTGATCTACCCACAGCTCCTTACTGAAACAAAAAAGGTCTGGGGATAGCCAAAAAATGTAAGGAGCTGTATTTTTCTCTTTTCTTTTCTTTTCTTTCCTTTTCTTTTCTTTTCTTTTCTTTTCTTTTCTTTTCTTTTCTTTTCTTTTCTTTTCTTTTCTTTTCGCATGTAGGAATCAAATGCAAAAAAGCAAAAAGCACCAAAAAGAGGTGTTACTCCTAAGGAATTTGGAGACAGCAAAGAACTGAATTTTTGAGGGATCGCTCTTCCCTCAAGGATTCCCCTTAAGACAAGCAGCTCACACTGCACCACTTAGTTTCAGCCAAAACCGATTATTTGCCTTAGGAGTAAGTCCTAAATTATTAAAATGGATTTTAGATAGCAAAATCTCATAACTACATGAAAATAGCAGAAGAACTGTTTGTCTACTAAGCTCTATGAACCACAGTCATGCAGCAAAATACATGTGGAGAAAATGTTATCAGTACCAATAGCTATAGTCCAGTGTCCAATAACCATTTATAAATTTGTAAGTACGAGTTGAAAATGTGTAAATTTTCATCCTCAGGTATGGAGGACCTTGCAGCCAAAATGTAAAGGAAACCTTTAGCATTAGCTGGATAACCTATCTTGCAAGCAAAGAGGGAATTATTGTTGCTCTGGTGGATGGCAGAGGGACAGCTTATCAAGGTGACAAGATTTTGCATGCGGTATATCGAAGACTTGGAGTCTATGAAGTTGAGGACCAAATCTCAGCAGTTAAGTAAGTAGACTATCACCCTGTATAGCTGTTGTATTTGTATACCTGTGTGTTGTATACCAAGAAGTAGTAAGGTGAAAGAAATATTGAATTCTCAGCCTTTCTTCTGAAGACCCGAGGTCTCCAGGATATAAGACAAAAACATATGTAAAAATAAAATATTAGCGTTTGCTTGATGTCAGTGAGATTTTGACTGGTACATTAAGTCCATATACCACTAAGTCCACATTTAGACCTCATGACTTGCATTGCATAAGAGAATCATAAGAGGATTAAATCCTAAGCCTAAAGAAATACAATTGTCAGTGGTGAGAGGTAAGCCAATTACCCATTTTTCTAAAGTTATTTCCTATAGGGTAAGCCTACTTCAGTGACCAGAGAGATTAGTGAGAGGGATTTACCTCGCTGATTGGCTAAAGGTCAAATGAGAAGTTTGTATGGAAACTGAATCTGACACGAATGTTCGACAGGTCAAGGCGTCACAAACTTGCATTCTGTGCTGTTTTAGGATAGTTAAGAACAACCGAAAGTATCTGAGGTTTCCTGATAAGCGTTCCCCAACAGTTGCTCCTGTACATGAAAACACTTATAAGTGTTCTAAGGAAAACCTATTCCCTATGCAGAGATTTTGGGAGGAGGTGAGAGCGGAGGATTTCAAAGGAAGGTTATCTTGTTAATTTTACAGATACAGTAGCACTGCTAAAGTGAGTATTTGAAGAAGTGTTAGTTTGAACCCCACAGAGATGACTGCAGGGCAGGAATTTAGCCTAGCCTTTGGTGTGGAATTTGGCCTGTCAGAGTATGGATACATTTCCAGGTGCAACAGTAAACACTCTATTTTCTCCAGAACTCGGCTAGGATACTCGAGTATCTTAGCTGGAAATTGGATGTAGCAACCCAGGTTTTCACAGCTTTCTCTGCTTGTTTGAGAGTATTGCCTGTATTTACAAGTATGTGTGAGGAGGATATCTTTCTCTTTCTGCTTTGCAATAATTCATTCCCTCCTCAATGTTATAAATATAAATGCACCATTATCCTTTTTAGTGACAAATGGAACAGAATAGCTGTATATCATGTCAAGTTTCTGTATTATTCTATTATTTTGTTTTCTATCTTGAAACTTCTGGGAGGAGTGGCATACTTCAAAATATCACAAGAATACTTCTTTATTTTTCTGAATAATCACTCAGACACAGAATATCAGAGGGAACCTAAACTGATTCTGATTCTGCTGTTGCAAAATCTGCTGACACAGGCCATGAAAAAATGACCTCACACTTCACACTTCCCAGTTTTCTGTCAGCAACTAGACTAAATTTTTATTCAGTTAAATGTAGTGCATTCCATCTTCCTGATCTAAAGCATAGGTTAAGATGCATGATTTTTAAAGAGCCTCTATACTCCAGTGAGAATTTCTTGGAGGGCTTTTACTGTAGGTGGAGCCCCGAGGATTAAGACAGTAATATAACAAAGCTGAGTAATTTTTTGGCTTTTCTAACTCTGTCCCGCCCACATACTACCACATACTACCCTACATTTTGAGTGTTGTCAATCACTTGGGCTTGTCCTAGTAAATAAGGCTACTCTGTGTCCTGATGTGTATCTGCACCTATCTATCACTCTCAACCCTTTGTGGTCTTTTGCCTCATCTTCTTTTCATTGCTGTTGCTAATACATCTTTAAAAATACAATCTCCACACTGTGATGCAGGATATTTGTAGGAGACCTAATATTTATGATTCTTTTTGACCTGTTTGACTCTTGAGAGCCTAAGAAGTTTTGCACCTTTTATACATTTCAGGGTTATTACCTACTTGTAGCATTAGTAGATGATTCCTTCATTTTATTTTTTTTTAATTAAAGTAGCCATACTTTTCAGGCAAATAAAACAAAATATTATTTCTCCAGGGAATCCGTGATCTCCTCTTTAGAAATCAAAGTATTAACTCATTGTGATATCAGTATGTTGGGTATCATGCATGACAAAGTCTGAATATTAATAGTAATCCAGCACCTCTGGCACTAAAGCAATGAAAATTATCCTCATCCACTGGAACAAAGATTATTATGATGAAACTATTAATGTCAGCATTTTTTATTCTTTTAGGAAAAATTCTTCCTCTTCCCTTCCAACAACTATTGATTGAATAGTTGATGTTTTGTAGAAATTAGGCATGCCATGTTGATTGTCAGTTTGCTCAAATTCATGGGATATGTGAAAAAAAGTGAAAAAGACCCTATTTTTTTGATAATTTTCTTGTGATACTAGCAATTTTTTGCAATAATGCATTTATTTCTGTGATTTTATTTTCCACAGAAAATTTATAGAAATGGGCTTTATTGATGAGAAACGAGTAGCAATATGGGGCTGGGTAAGTGATTGGAGTTTTTATATCTATCTTTAAATAATCTGGCAGTATAATTTTATTATTATTTTTATTCCTGTTTCTTTCTTAAATATGTATAACATTTATTCTGCAAATGAGTGAAGGTATTGCCAGAGGGGATGGTTGCAATTGCAACTCTTCAAGCCCCCAAAAAATGAATCTTTGGCAGCTTAAGAGAGAATTTTGAGAAGCTCATGTCTAATGCACTGTTTGGACTGGAATTTAAGCCAAATTAAGTAATTTTATTTGGCTTTACTTTTAACTCAGGGACTTACTGGCATGCTGTCAAAATTCAAGTGTTCTTTCTGATCTGAGATTAAAATAGTGAGAAAAATCCTATGACTATCTCTCATGAGAAAATGTGACCCCTGCATCATCCTGAATCACTGTGTACTTGGCTGGCTTTGCAATGGTCATCAGGGAGGAATCTGGGTCTGAGGGGTTTCACCAAGATCTGGAAAAATTGGACGGTGTGGGAGTCATTCCAAATTATTAGCCAGTCTATTTTTCATCTTTGCATTTTTCATGTATTTCTCTGTAATGCTCCCAGAACCTTGAACAGCCAGATGTATTGCCTGACCTTAGGCAGCACAGGAACACAGTTGCTAAAATCTTTCTATGCAGCTTCTACCAACCAGTATTTAAGTTACTTTGGTACAGTTGCTACTCTAACACTCAAATCAAACGGGTACCATTAAGTGACACAGACACTTAGAAGTGAATAATTAGGTAATTTAAGGCCTCAAGAAAATATTTTCTTTTTAAAATTAAATCATATTTTATTTCACCAGAGCCAGCCATGAGCTTGGACACATTGTATTCCAGCAGTGGATATAATATCTAAATCAAGGCTCTACTGCCAAACCTATCAGTCTTTTTTTCTAATTTATTTCCAATTTATTATACCATTTCCTGGTCTGTAAGCTTTGAAAGGAGTTGAAAGTTTTTACCTTATTTATAAGCTGCTGCTTGGGGAGTGTGCATGAACTTGTGCTTTCAGACTCACCAAACTCTTCAAGATGGCAAAAAACTCTTAAACAAGCACTAAAGTAATTTGGGTTGTGAACTATCTTAATACCTTACTTTTTAGCTTTGTGGACTTATTTTTTGAAAGATCAGATGGGAAAATCCAATGAGTTGGAAAAATTCTGCAGATCACTCTTCCTACTACTATATTCCTCACTATCTTTTCAAGCTGAAAAGGCAACAGGATGGACTAACTTAACTTCTGTACAAAAAAAAATAATAATTTGGCTTATATCCCTTAGTCTTTCACATGATGCTGAAGTAATCTTCAGAATTTTTCATGACACACCATATTTTTATCCCTCCCTTCATTCCAAAGTAAACAGAAACCCATTATTTTGCAAAGACTTTATATGAGTTTTTCCAACCTCAGTTCCACATCCTGTGGAGAGCTTTTTATTTGCATTATTTTCCTGTCTCAGCAACTAACCCCAGTTTCACAGATCTGTTCTTATATCCAGGCTTACTTCCTGCTTTACCCTTCTTATGGCCGTGAACTTATTCTTCCTTTCTGGGCCCCAGTCTGAGGAATCAGGCCAGAAAATACTAGGAACAGTGGCAGGCAGTAGGGAGGAATTGCTCCATCCTGAGTTAGATAAGTATATTAGTGCTGATGATTGAGTTGGTTCACTATGCTAATCTTCAGCAAAAATTAGGTAGTTTGTTAAGGGAGGGAAAAAGCCTCTAACTCTTCTTGGAGGTGCACCTTGAAAGGATGTGAGGCATTGAAAACAAGGTGCCAGAAGGAAGGTGTCTGTTTAGTTTAAGGAAAAAAAATATGACAACACTGATCACTGTTGAAGCAGATTGAGTAGATAGGATGTGTACTTTGGATGTGACTGGGATTGGTATCATTTACATCTGAAGTTAGCCCTGTGTTGAGCTCTACATTGTGTTAGATCCCTGTGAAGGATGCTATCAAATTAAATTTTCCTGTGACTGTAAGTGGTAATAAAAGCAGTATCCTGTGATAAACATTGTAGAAGTAGCAAAAAAAAGTGATTAGATAAAATTGTCTAATGTTTTTCACAAGAAATTGCATCAGATCCATTTGATATCAATAAATTTCATAAAACCTCAACCTTTTGTTACTTTTTCCTCCATGCATTCAAACCAAATTAGTTAATCTGGAATTAATTTATTGGATTTTAATTCAGAGAACAGAATGATACTTCACCAGTAATGTTAAACTGTCTGTGATTTCCTCCTAGTCCTATGGTGGCTATGTAACTTCTTTGGCACTTGGATCTGGCAGTGGAGTATTTAAATGTGGAATGGCTGTGGCTCCTGTTTCCAGCTGGGAATATTACGGTATGGAAACTTGTCATAAATACTGACTTGGAAAGCAAAATGTAGCATTTAATGACTTCTTAAATTAAATCATTGCAGGAGACTGGCAATTTGAAACATAAAGACATTTAAATTACCTAGATCTGAAACTTTTAAGACCTTAAGTTTAATGTTTTTCTTGCTGAAAATAACTGAGAGCAACTGGCAGTTTGGAACTGACTTTGTCACAAAGAAGATATGTCTGCATAATTCCATATGCACTGCTGTAACAGTAAGTGTATAAAGCCATCTCAATAAATTGCTATTAAGGAGTGATCTGCCTACAAATCCTGTTATGACATTATCATTGAATTCAGAAGCAGCTGAACTGATTTATCTGCCAGTAACACAGTCATACTACACTTCAACTTCTGACACCATAGATGACCTGTGTCAGGTATCAGTATTTCTGATGACTGCAAATTTGTTTCCAAAAAACAGTAAAAAGAGGACTATTGTGTTTGATTTTTTTTTAATTAAATGCTTTTCCCTTTAAATGTTTCTCAGCCACACCCACTATTATGTTATGATATATATTTTTATTTATGTTTATGGAATTAGACTCCAAACTGTTGAGAAGAAATAACACTGGGAGTACAGTAATTTCACACTCATAAGCCGCACCTGGTGATAAGCCGCATTTCTGGGTAGCCGGGAAGACCACGGAATTTGTCCATAAATAAGCTGCACCGGGTGATTAGCCACACTTCCGCGATCGGCTGGATTCTTCAGTGAAATAGGTGCGGCTTATCAGTGTGCAATTACTGTACATTCCCAAGGCCTTCCTGTGTGAATAAAGCAGGAACTTACTCATACTTGCCGACCTGTTAAGCTTTTGGCATGGTGTTAAGGAACCTTAGTGTAAAAAAAAATCATGGCATGAATATTTTCAATGAGTAAAATGTAGCACTTTGAACACATTTACTTAGCATATGGTCGTTTTCTAAGAAGTCTTGGTTATGAGAAAAATTTTTGGTTAAATGGGAAAGATTCCTTCCCTGACTGCTAGCACAGACATTCCTTGTATTTATGGTGTTTTGCAAACAAAGGGGAAAATATTTGTATGACACAGGAAGCATAGTCTTCGTGTTTTCACTGGCATCAAGATTTTTTTAAAGACATTTTTACTCATGATCACAAAATTATTTCCAGGATGCAGGCATAAAGCACTGCTTTTGCAAAAGTCCCTTAATGAAAGAAGAGTTATAAAAATTTGTCCCAGCATCACAGCTCAAATTAAGCTTTTAAGTTCAAGCAGATTAGACCTGCACCACTGCAATCTCTTCATCAGCTGAATTTTCAGGTGACAGTTAAAGAATCTTGCTGAAAACACACTGCAAAATCCAAACAGGCAAATGTACCTCCACTAAGGAAGGAAGGAAACAGAAGGAAGTCATGAGTCATAATTTTTGCTAAAGAGATCATGTTAACATTAGGGGCAAAGCTGCAGGATGTTATGTCCTTGCGTCTCTGAGTAGTATCAGCATGTCAGAGGATATACTGGCCCCTAGAGCTTCTAAATTCTGTCCAACCTTCTTTCACATGTACAGATGAGATTCTGGACCATAATGTTTTGTCAGAAGCTCCCCCTCCATTCTGAGTCAGAGTTAATAACAGCTGAACAATTGTAAGATGGAAAGGAAGATTCCATTCAGGGACAATGTGCAGTTAAAAGCATTATATCTGTGACTGTTTTATTAAAATTTATTTAAATTTATATGCTTTTCCTTCCTCAATAATTGACAAGCTGAATCTTCCACTTAGTCATTATAATGCAATTCTGCTGACCTCTGTGGACTTGTTGTAGCTATATTGGTAGAAGAGAGTGGAAAAACTGGCTCAGAATACTGTAGAAATGCCTGCCATTTAGAAAGAGTCTATTTTATTGAAAACTTATGCCCAATATGGTTGTTTGACACTGTGTTGACAACAGATATTGCACATTTTCTGTTTTCATGGAATGATAAAGGATTTTGATAAAAGACGGGCTACTTTAATTTTTTTGGTACTTATATTACAAATTATCTTCAGAAGCCTTATTTAGCTGATCTGGGAGACACAGTACACATCTTTAGTTCTCAGTGGTAGCACATGTAAATGACACATAATAAACTATGGGAACAAGAATATATTGATTCATTTTCTTTTCCGGGAAGGATTCTCATTTCTGTTTTTTAACAATTTTTTTTCTAATACAGTGTTTTAAACTAGATAAAATAGACAATTCCAATTCCTCAATGATTGCAATGGCCCTCACCTATCTTTTGAGAGGGAAAGATGATAGCTCTTCTTTGTCAGAAAGCCATGACTCCCTTAAATAAATGAAATCTTTTTAATACTGCAGCTTGACTGCTCAATATGTGTCAGTTACTCTTTCAAGGCAAGGTCATAAAGAAAGTCATCTTCTGGTAGTAGCAGCTGCTGTGTCAGTCCATAGATTTTCATAACAGCTCCTAGCTAAAGTACAAATATCTAGGCAGCTCAAAGAGAGACTTTTCTACTGATTTCTTGGTGATGAATACTATTCAGTTATTCACATTTATTTTGTCAAATCTGTTACCAGTCTTTTTTGTAATTAGAAAAAAGAATTTAACAGAGACCTGAAAAGCAATGGGCCACCTTTTCAGTTCATGCCTGCATCTTTTCCTCCTCCCTGTAATTGCTGAATATGTACATTCAATAGGCAAAAGGACGACATCCATATCCATATTTACTGTTAATACATACACAAATCCTCAGCTCCTCTTTTTAAGGTGTCAGAGTTAGTCTGTGTCATCTTTTCACCATGCACCTTTATTGGTTCATTGCCATATTCAGCTGACTTCAGGAGTTCAACCCTACAGCATAAAGCAGTATTAATTAATTACAGTAATTTCACAATTATAAGCCGCACCTTTTTCACTGAAGAATCCAGCCTACCCCAGTAGTGCGGCTAATCATCAGGTGCGGCTTATCTATGGACAAATCCCAGTGAAACGCCAACCCGGAAGTGAGAGCCGGCCGGGAGGGCACCTGGGGCTGCCTTTAAAGGCTTCACTGGTCTATGAAAACTGTTTGCAACTTGAGCCCCTGACACCAGACCCCGTGTTGGTGCAATTCTGTTACTAATTTGTTACTTTGTTACACATGGATCCTCGCAGTAAAAAAAAAAAAAAGTGCAGCTTATATTCAGGTGCAGCTTATAATTGGGAAATTACTGTACCTTTATCCACAAAACCTAAATTAGTGTAAAACCACTATTTCTACAAAGGTGGTTTGGAGAACAGTAAATAATTAGCCTTTGTAGTTATTTTTTAAAATATATTTAAATTTGGTGTGTTATGAGGAAACCAAGAACAGACATGGTTAAAGATAATTTAATTTCCTATGTGTCATTGAAGCTACAAAATATCTGCACTTTCTTTACCTTTAGCTTTTTTTCTTCTTTAATTTCAGCATCGATCTACACAGAACGATTTATGGGTCTTCCTATAAAATCCGATAATCTTGAGCACTATAAGGTGAGAATTGTGTTTCTCGGCTGACCTGCCTTAAATTTGAATCACACTTCCATGAATAAGGGGAACTGTGAAGACAGAAAGTGGCCCACCAGCTCTCATGATACAGTCCTTTTTTAGCAAAGCTACTGCCATGAAATTCTTATCTACATAATTAACCGTGGTTTTGTATTTATAAACCCCAAAAATACTAAATGGAAATCTTTATTTTCTTACTTGGACAAGTCAGACTGTTCTGCCAGTGCAAACCATAGGCCTAAAAAGAACTCAAGTGAGGGGGATTAAGATGTTGATATTGTTAAGGTTTTGATTGGTACTGTTACCTGTGATATGCAAACTGCTTCATGGAAATTTAGGTCTCTGATAGTAAGATCATAAGCATACTAAATAATCAGAGCAGTTCCTAGAACAGGTTGCCATTCTTTTCTTCACATTGATAGTTTCCTCTAGCCGCACACACGCCAGCTCTGGATACAGAGAGGCCTGAATTAGTGGAAATGCTCCTGTTAAAGATTTGAATTGTGTTCTCAGTACATATTTCCATCCCAGCTCAAAGAACAGAAATGCTCCATGCCTAACAGCCCTGATAGAACTGTCTGGGTAGGCAGGAATGAGAGCAGTCTGGGAATGACATGACTAGTGCTATTCTTTGTATGAATTGTCTCTTAGAAAGACACTAAATATCAGATCTGTTTCTGATGGTGTGGAAACATTTATGATGGCACAGAAAGCTGCCTGCTGCAAGCCAGTCTTTCACAGGGATCTTTTGTGGACAGACATCATCAATATAGTGCAGATTAATATTTTTTCTCCTGCTAGTGCTTTTCAGAACACATGCAAATGATATAAGAAAAAAACAGTATTTATTTATAGGTATTATTGTCCTGAAGCCAAAGTCACAGATCACAGTTGCACAGAATCATTTAGACTTCTGAGATCATCAGGTCCAGCCATTAACCTTGCAGTGCCAAGTGCACCACTAAACTACGTCCCCAGGTGCCACATCTACATGTCTTTTAAATACCTTCCCAAATGGTGGCTCAACCACTGCCCTGAGCAGCTTGTTCCAATGCCTGACAACCCTTTCCATGAAGAAATTTTTCCTCATATCCAGTCTTAACCTCCTCTGGCATAATTTGAGGCCATTTCCTCTTGTCCAGTTGATTGTTGCCTGGGATAAGAGGCCAATCCCCATACCTGGCTAAAACATACTTTCAGGGAGTTACAGAGAATTTTAAGGTCCCTCCTGAGCCTCCTCTTCTTCAGGCTAAACACCCTCAGCCATTCCTCAGAGGATTCACTCTTCATACCCTCACCAGCTCCATTGTCTTTTTCAGGATACACTGCAGCACCTCAATGTCTTTCTTGGGCCCAAAACTGAACACAGGATTCGAGGTGTGGCGTTAGCAGTGCCCAGTACTCACTTCTCTGGTCCTGCTAGCCACACTACTTTTGGTACAGGCCAGGATGGCTCTGGCCTTCTTGGCTATCTGGGCGTGCACTGGCTCATGTCCAGCTGTTTTCAACCAGTACAATACAGGCCCTTTTCTACCAGAGAGGTTTGCAGTCACCCTTGCACATGGTCCCTAATACTGCGTAAGAGTGGTTGTGACCCGAGAGCAGGACATGGCACTTTGCCTTGTTGAACCTCAGACATCTGGCTTTGGGTTATTGATCCAGGCTGTTCAGATCCCTCTGTAGAGACTGATGTGTGTGCATATACATATATATATAGCCATATATATATGGTTCCTAGTTTAATCTCAGACTGATATGAAGTCACTGCTGTCATGTCAGTTCAACTGTTTGATTGTTTTTCTACTAGGTAATGAGAGCCTTTCAGCACTATAAATAAGTGGTTTAAATTGAAGTTGCTGAACTGTTCTTTTTTCCTCTCGACAGAATTCAACTGTGATGGCAAGAGCAAAGAATTTCCAAAACGTAGAGTATCTTCTCATCCATGGAACAGCAGATGGTGAGGTTTGCAAATGGCAGAACAAACACAGAGCCAGAATCACTTTGTTTGAAAAACATTAAGCATCTATCTTTGATTGGGTCAGGACTTAGATATTTGGTAGATTTCCATATGACCTATCATAAGATGCTTATTCGTTCTTAGTAATGTCAGCTGTATCACTTGATAATTAGTGGACACAGCTAAATGCACTATAACTTTATGCTTTGTTTCAACATGTTTCAACAGACAATCTCTTTTTTTTTTTCTTTTTAGATAACGTACATTTTCAGAACTCAGCACAAATTGCAAAAGCTCTGGTTAATGCGCAGGTGGATTTCCAGGCAATGGTAAATAATACACTATTTTTCATTTTGAAAAGTGGTTCATAACTTTATCAATAAGCTTATCTGACATTTGGCAGTGTTTTTAATAACCCTGTTCAACTGAATGTGCTTCAAAATTTGGCAATTGCTAATGCATTTGTTATTCTCCATAAACAACTTCTCAATTTCTTCCCCAAATGATTTGCCTGCTCTTTTTTTTCCCCCTGCCCTTTGGATGCTAGCAGGATTTTCCTCTTGTCAAGAATAACTTGGAGGCTTTTAAAATGAGCCAGTGAGAAGAATAAGAATCCAGCCACCTTATGAGTGTTTCTGATACCTGGTAAAAGAGGAAGATAAAAGAGCTGAGTTCTGGGGACAAATTGTCACTGGTTGTAGTAGACTCTGTCTTGAATTGGACTTGTCTGCCACAGGCATAAAGTGAAACAAGCAAAAATTATCAAGTTACTCTTTTCTCTTGAGCCATCCACTTTCTTATGTATAGCAATAAAATCAATTTTTTGTATTGTTTAACTCTTGCAGAATTGTAAACATAACATAAGAGGTTTATGTTTTGTTTTTGTTTTTTCTTTCAGTGGTATACTGATCAGAACCATGGAATTCCAGGCCTTTCCAGCAAACATCTCTACACACATATGACCCACTTCCTCAAACAATGCTTTTCTTTGTCAGAATAAATAGGCTACTCAGAGCATGCTAAGGCATCTGAGACATCTCTGGGAGAATGAAATGACAGCAGTGCCCAAATTGTATAGTTTTCAGGTGAATTGATCATAGGAACTTTGAAATTTAAAACTTGTTGTTTACATCCACTTTTGATACTGTATATTAGCAAATGTTACGGTAACAAATGTTTTGACACATTTGCTACCTGTTTAACAGAAAAAATAAAATCAGAATGTAAAAGGTCTTGTGCATCTATTGCTGACTTGCTTAAACTTACATTCTGCAGTCCAAGAAAGGTGGTTCATTGCAAATTCACACTGTTAGATTAATATGATTGCATTTGTTAACTAGAACTGTAAAATGGGATAGTACAAAGGAAGCAGTGCAAATACCTAATTACCATCCTAACAAGAACTAGTTTCTCAAAATTTATTTTGAACTTTTTGTAAAGAATCCAAGAAGAGATTGGAACAGACAATATTTAACACTGAAGTTTGGGTACTTATTGAGAGTATTGAATGTGTTCAAATTTTATTCAACTCTTATTTGAAACCTTGATCTGCAAAACTCTCCATGTTCATGTTTAAACATGAAAGGAAGACACTCATGATAAATATTGTATATCAGTGAGTTTTTTCACTTGTATTCCAAATATATGAGCCACATTGACTCATTTTTAATTTCAAATCATCACCTCAGCATTCAAATTTATCTCAGTGTCGTTCATCCCAGACTGGAGGGGAAAGATCAAAAGATTTTGCAAGCTTTCTTTGCCTTGTTTCTAGTGAAACTATTTTAGGGAGTCTTTAAAAAGTGCTGGAAGCTAATAATGATTGGAATACTTGTATTATTTTCATTTGTAATTAAATCAGTCCTATCATAATAAAATAATATTAACAAGATAATTGCCAAGAGATCCACTGTAGATTAAACAAGTCTTTTGTAATGCATTAAAAAAATTCTGAATTAGTCTACTGCATTAGAACCATGGTCTTTCTGCCACAATCTCTTTTATTAGCTGTTAAGAGTACAGAATAACCTGAAATAGATTGTATTGCCTTCCCACAAAGCAAGCTGCTTCCTAACTCTCAGTCTGAGACCAGTTGCTGCTTCTTTGTGGAAAAGCAAGGGATTTCATTTGACTTTCTTGACAAAAACATGGGGTTTGGCCAAAATAATTAAAATGTGGAAGTGATTTGCTATGTAACAGCTTCCTTCGTTTGTTAATGGCAATATCAAATCTGATTTTCCACACATGAGAACATTCCTTAGATACATCTTTATGTAAATGTAGTTGCCAAGCTGTTTGTAATGGTTAAATTATACTTTGATGGGAACTCTTCAGAAAATACTCAATTAGTTCAGGTTTTTTTGGAAACACTGCCAATTATGTGACGTTAATGAGCTTTTTGTTGGTAATGTAATTAAAATTCAACTGCTGTAATGGCTAAAGGAAAAAATTATAGCTGTGAGAAAGTTAACATTAAGCAAATATAACATGAAGTGGGCCTAATTAGATGTTGATTATATGGTCCTATGTGCATTTGCTGCACACAACAGTAGTCTCAGAAATGTAGTTATCTTACAAATAAAGAATACATTTCAGTTGAAATACTGAGATTTAACTCTCAATTTGTTGTATTGATACAATACCATGGAAATCATTGCAATGTTGTGGTGAAAGAGAAAAAAATTAAGTTCTTATATGATGTGCTTAAAGTTTAAAATACCTGAATATGTCAATGAGAACCTAGAGTAATTTCCAAAAAAGCCTGGTATCAATCTCACACAGATATCAATATATTAAAGTCACTTTCAATTTCTGCACCTTTAGTTTAGTTATAGTTTTGGAAATCCTCTAAGTTCTGGAAATTTGGCCAGATAGATTGGCCCTTTGTCAGTACTCTAAGTAATAAAATGATGTAATGTGTTGTTCACACCCTGCCCAAAGATGTCATATGAACCTTTTGGAAGTATTTGAAATAAGGGACATTCCAGGAAAATCTGTCAAATAAAATAACAGAAGGTATCTCTTTCTCAAGGGGTTAATTAGCTATTTCATTATTAATCTGCCCTGAGCTCCATTTGTTTCCTAAGGCAATCAGAGTACACATCTTCCGAAGTGTTCACCATCTACTTTGGCTTGTAGGCAGCACTTTTGGAAATAAATTTTTTTTTTAAATAAGTTCAGTTCTGCCACCATTTTTCCTTCATTATTTTTCATGTTGTTAATTTCTTTGCCTTACACTGTCTTTTTGCCAAAGAATGGGAATATGTCTCCAGCAGAGTGTGACATTTAACACTGAATTGCTGAAATAATATCTAACCTGAAAGCTTTATGATAGAACAGCCATGTGTTTTGATAACACGGGAGAAAATTTCCTAGGATGCTAAGAGTGTTAAAAAGCCCTCTTAAAAATACATCAACATCAGATTGCTGGCTGGGCTGTGCTTATAACAGGTACTATCACAGTTAATCACTAGAACTGGTGCAGAGCACTGCAAACCTGCCCTCGTACTGTAACAGAATCACAGAATGGTTGGAGTTGGAAGGGAACTTTGGAGTTCCCACTTCCCTGTTCACACCAGGCTACCTACATTCTGTAGCCCAGGACTTTGTCCAGATGGCTTTTGAATACCTAAAAGTCATCTGGGTGCTCTCCAACCTCCCTGGGCCACCACTGACTGTGCTTGGTCAGCCTCATAGTAAAAAAAATGTGCTCAGTTCCTTATGCTCAGACAGAACATTCTGTGTTTCAGTTTGTGCCTGCCTCTTGTTCTGTCATCGGGCACCACCGAAAAGAGGCTAGCTCAGCCTTCTTTGGACAATATCATCCCTTCAGATGCTTATATGCAGGGATGAGATTCTCCCAAGCCCTTTCCTTCTCTAGAAAAAGAATGTGTTCCATTCTGCCTTGTCTACAAACACAGTCCATGTCACAAGCATTACCCCAATGGTGGTATTTTAATTAATGGACAGTTATTTGCCCCATTCCACTTCAATTAGAGAGAAGAGCCTTAAGAGATTACAGGATAGGCTCTTTTGTAACAGATCTTCAACAGTTCAATTTGAAAGGGATTTCCTGGGGTGTCAAGGTGAAGCTAAAAAAATACATGAATAAAAAGTATACATAACTGTACTGCAGACATAGAATATGGTGTGTAAGAGCCAACACTAGGACCCACTTTGAATTAAGATAGCTCTTATGACAAGAATGCACACCCAAAATAATGTTGCTTCCCACTTAAAAATGTTTTAGGGTATCTGGTTTTCAAAAAATGCTGAGCACTTTCTGTTCTTTTCTCTTTTGGATAACACTCTCACACTTAGATACTCAAACATACCACTTCAGACAGTGAAACATGAGTATTCGGATACCTGTCATATAACCAAGGTATCCAAGCCTCTTTAGATAGGATGTAGTTGTTCTGAATTAGTAGACAGACCCTTGATAAATAGCACAAATACAGTTGTTTACAAGTCAGTTTCCTATGAATATTTTCTAGCTTTTACAAATTGAAACTAAAGCTGAAAAGTAAAAATTGCTTTTTTTCTAGGAGCTGAAGTGTACATAAATCGTAGGAAGTCACTGATTCCACTCCAAACCTGTTTTCTTCATCTACCTTATTCGTGCTGAGTGAGCTGTGCACATAAAAGAACCTGCAATCCTTATACTTCAAACGCAGACCTACATGATTTGTTTCACATAGGATACTGCAGCTGCAAGGAAGAAAAGTCCTGAAAAAAAATTTAGCAGAAAACCAGTCAGGTTCTAGAATGTGGTTAGTGTTATGCTCATTTTACTCAGATATCATGTCCAATTCAGTCTGCATTCAATACTTCCCAGTTTGCCAGTCAGTTCCAATTACAAGGCACAGCTGTTTAGAACATTTTATAGAGTCATTTGAAGACTCTATATTTAATCTGAATAATTCATAGTATTTGCTAAGAGCATTTGGTATTACTTTCAATTATGAACATTGTCTTCTCAGAATGTAAAAAAACTAGTACATATTTGGCCAGCTCTTCTGCTTGCGCAAATTGGTGCAGCTCCATTGACTTGCAGTGGAGCGATTCCAACTTATGTGACTAGACAGTGTGGGCTACAGCAAAGTTACAGTGTGGCTCCTGAGGTACAAACCACTCATCTCCCCAGGCAGAGAGCATGGAGCTGCATGCTGTGGAAAGGCCTAAAGACCCCAAACTGACTCTCCATTTCAGAAAGCCATTGTTGCTCCCCAAAGGGTGGCCGTGGAGTTGCATACATACATGGATAGACACTGTGCGTGTAATGTACAAGCACTCGTTTATGGATGTAACTTGGTGGTTTATGTGTGCATGTCTTTACACATATGTTCCTCCCATATTGGTTCCCATTCTCTGAAGGGGAGTGCTCTTTGTAATTATCGTGTAACAAAGATAGCAAAACACAAGGGGCTGCAGAGACCAGACCTCTGAACTCACAGCTGACAAGGTTAGGAGAGAATGCTTTCTGCATATTATAAGGAAGTAAAGGGTGTGGGCCTGTAGTCATACCCCAAGATACATCCTCCTCCCTTTAGACGTGTAATGAAAATTAATACAATAGTAATAAATACCACTCCAATTGAATCATGAGAAAAATGAAAATTTCCCTAAGGCAGGGCACTCTCAGCTTCTGTCTCTCAGTCTAAGTAAAAGTATTGTCTCATTTGAGAACAGTGGTATAGAGGACAGTGAGGTTGCCCTTGATTTTTGCCAAGAGGTGCCTCCTAACCAGTGTACTTTAAAATGTGAGGAACAAACCTGAGTATATGGGCATCTCATACACTTAAAATTTTCCACTTTTGTTTGGAAACTCTTGTGTGCTGTGCTCCTGAAATATATACTGTATACTCAGGTATGGCAACTGAGGATTGCGTGGTGCTTGATGGCAGTTCATTTCTTTCCTGTACATTTTATTTTCTGTGTACCACTTGAAAAACAAATAACCAGTCACCTTCTAGATGCTAGATAACCTTCTAGATTATACAGCTCTGTAACAACCTGCCCAACCAGGTGCACTGAGGTGCTCTGTCTCCTTTTTGTTTTTTTTTTCTGGAATCATGCTGCTGTAAACAAGGAACTTTATATGACACAAAAAAATAAACTGAAATAAAAGGAGAAGAGCTGTCTGTTTCCTGGAGGAGAGGATATTGTCTCACATTCCGTATTGCCTTTTTCCAAAGTATCTTTAATTCAACGTGCAGAGAGGTGACTGTAGCAATCCATGTAAAGCCTGTGTGTGTCCTCCTGGTGCAGAAGGGCTGGAAAGGGCCCTTTGATCTCCATCTGCTGCATTGCCCGGGTACTGCAGGACGCGCTGGTGGCACCCACCCCGCCGACTAGAAATGGAAAAAAAAATAACCATGAATCTCATAGATTGAGTCAATAGCATAGAAAAATTACACTTAACAAAAATTGAATTTGATTAAGTGGACTGTGTAATGAGACTTAATATTTCCCCGAGCCTCTACCATGGTACCAAAGCCAGATATTTAGGACAGAGCTCTAGGAAGGATTCAGTATATTTTGTTTGCCACTCTAATATGGTTATTAAGTTTATACACTACCTCAGTTGTATCGTATGGGCTATGCCAATATGACAGTAGTCAGTCAGCAGAAAATTCAAGATTCTAAATATTAAGTGTTGCAAATCAGAAATTGGAGAAATTGCTGCCTTGATCCCAGGCACCTTTTGCCCATTGTTTGTCATGTTAATGCCCTTCTGTTTGATATTTACTACTTTGGACATTGCTACCTCACTCCTTTTGCAAATCCATGTTAGCATTGATGTCATAAAGTAAGCAGAATGAATGTGTGAAATTGCTTGTAAAATTATCAAATGAAATGAATAGCAAATACGATGACTTTTTTTTAAAGTTGAATAAGGAAACTGTCAGCAATGATGCACTCCTGTAATGCTTACTAGAGCTGAACAGTAGATATATAAGTCTGTGCAAAAGAGGCAGCTAGGCAGAGCTCAGGATCCCCAAGGCTTGCCATAGTTGCAGGAGAGAGAGTAGCTCTTTCTGCAACTGCCACATATCACTTCAAAGTATAATAAGGTAAGATTTCTATGAACTACCAGTTATTTATTTGAGAAAGCCGAGTGCATTGTCTGCATTGTGTTGCCCAAAATTTGCAATAGAGGTGCAGATCTTTCAGCAAATGTGTTTTCTTCTGAGGTTATACTCACTGATATTTGGAGTTAGTGACATAATAATTTAAATCTTTTGATGTATTGATTACTCCAACAGACAATGATCTGAAAAAGGGAAATGAATAGTTTGTGTTGCAGAACTGATTGTGAGAAGGAAGATTAACCATGAGAACATGAAAGACAAGCATTGTAGTAAGAATTTAAATGAGATACACAATTACTGATTTTTATATTTTTTATCTCCTTTAGTAACTTCTGTAGAGATATTTAATTAATGTGAGTTTAAAATCATTCACTCCTTATAGATACTGCCTAATATGAATCAATGAGGATTAAGTTAGAAGCATGGAAACAAGTTCAGTGGGTTTATGTAGACACTGATTTAAAACTGTCCAAGACAGATTGTCACTCTGTCACCCTACAGACTGTCACTCCACTACCCCACTTTTAGATTAATTTGTCTCAAGCAACTATTATTTTCATATCACTGTAAGATCAGAAAAGGAAATTTTATAGCACAGAAGCAAATTTAAAGTGTTTCAATAGTTATCATGATTATTGTATACAATTTAATTTAATTTAGCCTTCCATCCTACTATGGAATTCCTTAGACTAGAACTGTTGGATTTTATAGAACTTTCCACAAGGCATTACAGCATGGTAGGTAAATTAGATGTAAAATACATCTACCTGAAAAAGTAACTTATTTATAGAAATTATTGCTATTTGCAGGCAATTTCATATCAATCCAAGTCTATTTTATCCATTCATGCATGTTCATATGAAACTATTTCCTTTTTTTACAACTTTTTAATGTAACATTTTGTTTTTAAACTGGAAATGCATACAAATGTGACTTTTGAAAGATTTTTTTGAAAACTCAATGAAATTAAGCTAATTAAAATTGTACATGGATACAAAAAATCTACTACATCTGCAGTAGAATATATTAGAAAATTAGAAAAATCAGGTTTGTCAAGGAAACAATATTCAAATAAATATCTGATCAAGAATTGAGAGGTATATTTGTTATATATTTCTGGTGGTTCAAACTGAGATGTCTTAAATTTTTCATTTTCAATCAGAAAGAAATGAAAATATTTTCATTAGTATAATATGCATAGGAATAAAAATTTTCTGTGTAAGATTAGCTTTCATTTTCCTGAACCTTGACAATAGGTTTACATGTTTTTTAGCAATATCTACTGGTAATCTAAATAACTTGAGAAAATAAAACCTTTCCTCTGATTGAGAAATTATTTGATTAGCCAGTATAAACTAAGAAAATATTATTTTTCTGATAATTTCTTTTTCTCTATATAATATGTCTATATTACCAAGAATAAAATTACAATTTCTTCTTTTAAAACTCTTAACGTGCTTAACTTGTCAAGAACTGCTGTTGCTGATTTGACTTACCAATAGCAAGTACTAAATGTTGGAAAAACAAAACTGATGCTAATTTTTTTTAAAGAACACATTTGACAGAAGGTTAACCCTTTTTGGAAAATCTTATTTCATTAATGAGGAATCTCAAAAATTTTATAAATTTCAAAACTGCATTTATACTTATTTCTTTTTAATGATCTCCCAATTTTGATTCTGAAAAATTTAGAAAGCAGCTGAAAATGCATGTAACTTTAATCTTAATACTTAGGGAATAAAGTAGCCAGTTGGAATGTTCACATCTCAAAGTTCTATAGGCCTGAGACATTAGAGTTAGACCCAAGATAAACTGAAATCACTGAATATCTCTTTACTGACTACAGTGACTTTGAATTATTGTTTAATAACTTTTATACAAAAGAAAAGCTTTTGGTGTTGGATATTTCATTCCGCCTGAGTGACTTGGGTTTATGGCTAATCTGGATCACAGTTTAATAAAGCTACAGAGGGCTGTAGGACTATTTAGCACAACAAGTTTACTTATATATGTGCTGTAATATCCAGACTTTATCTGGTGCCCAAGTCTGGGTTAATTCATTTACAGCTGTATCAGCTACCAGACAGGTCCATCAAACCATTTTGAAACGACCACAACAGAGTCATTTCCCAAAGAACAGGCAGAGCTTTTGTTCCATTGCTAGAAGCCTCTAAAATGTGAAACTCTGCATTCCTTGAGATAAACATTGGATGTCAGTGTTGCACCACCAAATTACAGCTCCAACTGAAACAGTGAAAACAGAGCTCCGTACTAGAGTTAGGGTTTCAGTAAGACTGACTACATGACTACTGTGGTATCTGTTGGTACTATAGCAGGGTATGTTTAAGTAAAGGGGTCAACTCTTACATGCCAGGACATTGCACAAGGCAGAAACGAGTCTCCAGGCACTGATGAAAAAATGAGTAATACTGGTAGTGGCTTCTGGTGAAGAAAGGGGAAACTGATTCCATCGCTTACTAGTGAAATCCATCAAAAATACTATAGTTATATATTTATTTTCCTGAGTTTGATGAATATTTAAGACTTTGATTGCCTCAAGTATTTTGACAACGATACTGAGGTATTCTAGTAAAATATTCATACTACTCAGCCAGATTCTCTTAAAAATCAGGCCTCACGAAGTACAGGTCCAATAGATTCTTCCTAACCATTGGTAACATGCTTGCAAACAGTCAAGCTTTGCATCTCCAACTATAAGTTATTTTAAAACAGATGGAAGAAACTAGTTTCAAAAAAAATCTGCTATGAAGGGGCAGACTACTGGAGCCGAGTAGAAGTCCAACAGCAGTAAGATTTTTGATGCAGGAGATTACCTTTTCAGAGGTGTTCATTTGCATTGCTCAATGCAGAGCCAACTCTCAATCTCAAAACTGAGTAATCTGCACCTTCGCTACACATCATTTGCTCATAATTTTCTAACACTTACTCCAGTCCATAGTATATTTAAATTCACCCTATTTTGACAAGGCGTTACAATAGAGAATATATATTTTTTCACTCAGACTGCCTTATTTTATAAATGATTGCGTAAATAACTGAGTAAATAACTGCTGCAGTGGAGACACAGCAGTAGGGCACAGATTAAATTTAATGGGGAGAATGTTTTGAGACTGGGACTTACTTTGCTACCACTGTACTTCAAGGCACTCGGGTGTCTATGTCCCTTTGTTTTTCAGAGTGTATCATAAACCTCCATGAAAAATGCCATGGATGGCAAAAGGGCTTTTTCAAATACGCAACTATCAGCCCAAGTACATGATGAAATTATTTCCAGTGATATTTTGCTGATGTGAACTCATTACAACTTCTGTGAGAAAGGAAGGATGGGGAGCTGCTGATGTGTATTCCTGCTTCGTTTTTTCTCTAGTGAATGATCAAGGAAAAAAAAAATCACAGCCACATCACTACCCCCAGTTTTGCAATAGAACAGTATTACAGATCTCATGCTTGCCATCAGCAGAACACAGAGAAAAGGAGAGAACAGGCCCTTATCCACACATTGCAAGACAGGCCACAGTTGCTCTCAGCTCTCCTTATATCAGAGAATACAGACAGAGCCTAAAGACTAGAACAGAGACCACATTTTTGAATGCCTACCCAAAGCCCCAAAATGTCATCCACTGGACGTGAAACACATCCTAGAAGGCTCTTTATATTCATCTTCAAGTTTAGATCAGCACTAAGAATGTCTCTTTTTGATGTAATTGATTCAGACATATAAAAACATTATAACATTTTTCTTTGTTGCTTTATTTCTGTTTTGACAGGCAATGAAAATGAAAAGCATTTATTTTGTTGCTGGTCTCCTTTTAATGATAGTTCAAGGCAGCTGGCAAAATCCTCTTCAGGATACAGAGGAGAAATCAAGGTAAATTCCATAGACCAACGTTTTACAAATACTTGGCCTGAACTTTATTTTCTTACACTTTGAAGCCAAACAAACTATGATTTAAAGATCAGTTTATGCAGTAGTTGATCTACCATTGAAATTTGCAGGGTTTTTAATATTGCATTGCTTAGCACAGAAATTTAGGGTATTAAAACAATAGCTACCTTTTATATCCAAGAAGACTAATTGTAATTGTGCAGTGTCTAATCTACTATACAGATGCCTTTTATCACACAGCTACTGATCAGTATGCCACTTGCTTTCACTTTGTGGGAGTAAAAAATAGAATTGTTAAACGAAAAATCAATGCACCTGTGGACTGCACTGTAACCATTCAGCAATGATTCAAAAGGTCTAAATTTCTCACAGATCATTCAAATCTTCCCATTCTGAACCAATAGAAGAATCTAGACAGCTGAATGAAGTGAAACGTCACTCCCAAGGCACATTCACCAGTGATTACACCAAGTACCTGGACACCAGAAGAGCTCAGGACTTTGTGCAATGGTTAATGAGCACTAAAAGAAATGGGTAAGCATTTTGGTCACATTGATACAGATCTCCACACACAGAAACAGATAAAAATCTAGCCAATTCAGTTCCTTGGCATCAGTTTCCCATCCCAGACCATGGATAAACCTCAAATAAGTGAAGTACTTGAGGAAAATTTATACATACAATCATAGACTCATTTAGGTAGAAAAGGACTTCTAAGATTATCAAGTCCAGCCATTAATAGAATATTAATAAATTATTATAAATGAGAAACATGCAAAATCCATCAAAAGTATCTGATATACCACCTAAAAAGACTGTCTCAGCCTCTTTGGGGCAGATTTTCTCAGTGAATCAAATTCAATATGAATAAAATATATAAATATAATGTACAATTCTGGGCCATTAGGCTTTAACAAAACTTTCCTATCTATGGATACTCTAATCTTGATGTTTTCATTTGTGAAAAGGCAGCTAAAGTGCAAGTGTTGTTTACTACTGGATAACAGAATCACCACTATAAGTTGGCATGGTTTTTTTCAGATATACTTTGATTATACTCAAGCTAGTAACCTGACAACAAGACTAATGTAGTGTGTCACACTAAGTGTGTCAGTCTTACGTTCTAAAGAAAATCTGTCAAATAAGAAATCCAAAAATCTATTAAATTAATGCTTTTATATCTCTGTGGAAGTCTTTAAAGTATAAAGTAACAATTTCTACACATTGTACCAATTTAAATTCATATGTCTGAAATATAATGAATATAATATTCATCTATCAGTAATGGGGATTTACCACAATATTTAAACAATAACCAATAAAAGCTTATGCAGGATCTGTAATGTACTGGTAATAATGATCTAATGATTGTGCAATTTCACTACAGCCAACAAGCACAGGAGGACAAAGAAAATGACAAAGTCCCTGACCAGCTCTCAAGGTATTCTGTTTGTCACAACTTGTTATTCAAAACCAGTCAGAGCTAAACACAAAAGAGAACAACTAGTGTTCTTTGCAATGTTACCACAATCGAAGAAATATGAATCAAATACATTATACACCTGCTTCTCACAAGGAAAGAGGATATGTCTCTATGTTATTTATTCCTGTACCTCTGCTCTATATGCAGTGGATGCCAGGAATGCAACAGGATGAGAACACGTTTTTTGGGAAAGCACATTTCAAGTAAACAAGGAGAGGAGAGAATAACACAAAAACTAGGTGTAGAGAAAGGCTAAAGAAAAAAAACAAAAACAAAAACAAACAACCAATGTTGAAGAATAAAAAACAATGAGAAGATTAGTGAAAGGAAGATGGCCAGGAAACTTTGCAGAAAGCTGATTAAACATGATGCAATGTTCAGCCCTCAGCATCCACTCCCATGTTTTGTAAACCACTTATTACAGAAAGGAGAACACAAGACCTGCTGAAGGCCAGAATTCTGTTTCTTGACTGTGTTTTTGGGAAAGGGTTAGAGAGATTGAAAATTTTCAATAAATAAAGGAGAAATTGAGTAAGTGTTTTTGCAAAACAGATTAAAAATACCTATAATAATCCTTGTCAGAAAATCCAAAAATGATATCCCAGATCACAAAGATCCTTATATTCACACTGTCAATATTAATAACAAATTTGTAATAATGTTTCCACTTCATTGAAACAGCATATCTCAAAAAAAAAAAATTAACATTTCATTAAAAATGTTCCAAACAACTCTAGTTAGCATGCTGATGAAAAGTGCAGATGGTACTAAATTAGGAGGAATGGTGACATCCCAAGAAGAAAAAATAATAGAAGGAGCTAGATTTGAGCAGAAATTAGCAAATTCTGAAACATAAGTGCTAGGGAATTTATTAATGGAAAATATTCCATAACATGCCTACTTCTCAGTGCAGTTTGCCTTCCCAAGAGCCAGTGTAAAATAATTTTGTGTTATATCTGAGAAAGAACCACAATGAGGTGTAGGGAGGGAGAAGATAAAGTCTTTAGTAAGATAGAGTTGATCAGACTTTTCCAAGATTATGACTTGGTCAGAATGATGATTAAAAAGGTGTTCACAAACCAAATAAAAATGTAAACTTAAAAGGAATTAAGTCTGAATAGTTTGGCTCAGATCTAATGAAGGTAAAGGTAGGGGAAGCATTTAACAAAGGGTAACAAAAAGCATGTCTGTATGATACAATACTGTTTCTAGCTCATGCTTAATTAGTCCAGCAAAAACCATTCCAATACAGCTGTAATTGTTTTCCATACCTGAAGTGAGTTGTTCTGAACTAGCTCAGGAATCTCTGCAGAAAACTGTAGTGCAGAGTACAGGCAATACCTTCAGAACTGAATCCTAACAAGAAAAAATATGTCAAGATCAATTTGAGGCGCAAAAAGAACCCCTCTCTCCTATAGACGTGCTAGTCTATAGGAGTGGGAAATTTAAGTTAATAGATTGTTAAAAAGTTAAATTCTTACTCAGCCTGCTCCTGTGGTACTGCTCTTCTTTCAGCAATGCAATCTCCAAGCGTCATGCTGAATTTGAGAGACATGCTGAGGGCACCTACACCAGTGACATCACCTCTTATTTGGAAGGTCAAGCTGCCAAAGAGTTCATTGCTTGGTTAGTGAATGGACGAGGAAGAAGAGAGTAAGAATCCATCCATTCCTATTATTAAGTTTTGCCTAGCATTTGGGGTTAGAAATCATGTCTGATGAAACTTTGATGTGTTTTGATCATTCTTGCTGTATTTCATTTCTTTTGTATTAGAAGATATTCTGTTGGTGATTGACTACCACTTTGCATTATTAAGTTCAAATACAGATTAAAACCTGTTTGTTATGCTGTTACACTCTAAAAGGTGAAGTTTTATTCAAGGTCAACACATCTAAAACTAAACCAGACCTTCTTCCTCTAACTACCACCTTTCCCCTTCACATAACATTGCTTACAGTCTTCTTAACTATCTTTGATTATTCAAGTCAGTGTCATCTTAAATTACCTTCTCTTTTTTTGCTTTTACAGTCCATCTTTTCCTCTGCAGTATTTCCAAGATTCAATTTTTTACCAATGTCATCGGGTGTACTCTGTGTGCTGATGATCATTCCCAGCAGTAACTAATAACTTCTTTTCCTCTTCCCATGCTTCTGAGTCTCTCCAAGCTGCTGCTGCCATAACAACTTTCATTGGCTGTAACTTATCTTCCTTTTTAAGATGCCTTTCATCCTTTTGCTGTGGTTTGCGGTTCCCTGGACACGATGCTCCACTAATGGTTTTACCTATCTATGATTTCTTTCATTTCTATCTTGTTCTCCACATACTCATTGCAGATTTCTCTATCCCATCCACTTCTGTACTCCCTCATCAGTTTGCATCTTTTGTCATGATGGTCATACATCTAGAATGGCATTGCCTTCAGTTTCCTGCAGGCACTTTCTGCTCATCTATTTCCAGCTCTGCATGGTTAGGAGGAACACCATGCAGCTGCCGTTCTCCACCTTTTAACTGTTCTGTACTTATTTGTGCCTTTAGACTGTAAGCTCTTTGGGGCAGGGATATCAGTTCATTCTCTGATTAAAATTCTACCAGTTGTAAAGTATTATGTCTCTCGCATTACATAATAATAATAATAATAATATAATAAATAATAATAAAATACAATCTGTAAGACAAGATTGTGTGTTGTAGTTAAGGAAGACTAAAGAGGCAAAAGTAAGTTTTGTAAATATTTACAAGTTCCTGAAAAAAACAGAGTTAAATAAATTAGGTCAGCTATACAGAGAAGAGAGATGCTGATTTTCCTTCCTGGTTATGTTTAGACTTCCACTTGCTTTTCTGTCATGTTTTATTTTCATCAGCAGAAACAGGGTATTTCTGTATCCAATTCAGATAAATACAACCTCAATGAACTTATAAACCAATGAGCAATTAATTGTAGACAACTCTTCTGCTTTCCAATATTTGTACTCTTTGTGGTTGAGCTTACATATAGACTTTCTTGAAATGAGCCAGTCTGCTTGTCACTGGATCCAGGGCCCAGGGTGCTTCAGCACCAGCCCATCTTAATGAAACCCATCCAGATCTTCCTGTATTTGATGGGATGAAACAAGAGAGGAAATTTTTCTAAATCAACCTCTGGTTCTGACAAACTGATTTTCCAGCAGTCAGAAAAGAATAGAACAAGAACCAGGATCTGATTTTACATCAAACAAGCACACAAGTTTTAGACAGGTGCTTTAAGTGAGCTATTTCAACCACCCTTTTGCAAAAAAAAAATTTCTGCTCTTAAGAATTATTATGAAATATGATTTTGAGTAAATAAATAGGCCTTATGTCCAAATAAAATAGAAGAAAGTATGAAAATCTGAGTGTAATGATTTAGTAGTTGTATTTCTTAAATAACAATTTTTAGTAAATGCACTGATGGCTAATCTACATGGCATAGACATTGCAAACTGAGGTATACTTTTGCATGTATGGCTTTTTCAAAACTGCCAGAGAGGAGTTTAGGCTCACTGGAAGGAACAGCTGTCTGTTTTGAAAATAATGCCTCAAAAGATGTTCTGACATGCATCATGTTCTACTGAGCCATAACATCAGGCTCAACCCCTAACTCCTTAAAATCACAGAGAATGCATAGTCTGTTAGAACCCTGTAATAAGGCCCTTTTAAATGGTTTGTTTGTTTTGTCCTGCACATTGTTGATAATTTCTTACCTTTGAAGTTTCCCAGAAAAAGCTCTTGTGGCTGAAGAAATGGGTCGAAGACATGCAGATGGCACTTTCACGAGTGATATCAACAAAGTCCTTGATGACATGGCAGCCAAAGAGTTCCTAAAATGGCTAATTAACACAAAAGTTACCCAGAGGTGCCTGAATTTTATACTATTCTTAATATACTGATGTTTAAAATGTATTTCTCACACCTGGGGAAAATACTACTAATTTTTGTCTTAGCTACTGATATATCTGTAGTATATTGCAAACATCATTACAGAGAGATGAAGGAAGATAAGACACTAAATGGAACTCATCCCAAATCTTATTTTAATTTTTATCAATGCTGAACCTCGCTAATAATTTCCTATTTAACTTGAAAGTAGTTCTGCCACTGAATCTTACCAGAAGTAAAATCATATTGAATTACTGAGAAATAAAACTTTTCTTTGCATGGACACTATAAAATCTAAAATATTTATTGGTAAAATGACACTAAATTAATTATTATTTAAAGCCTGTGATATAAAACACTGCCTTAATATGTGGTTTGTCATTAGGGAACAGTGCTGTAATCTGAGTTCCTGACAGGTGACTGTTTAGGAATCCTGCTTTAGATTGCCTGTATGTAGGCAAAGCAGCATTTTCTAAATGAGCTCTGCAAACAGGTTAATATTTGGGAATTATTTGTTAAAATTAATAAAGCTTTTAAAAAATAATTAAATGCCAACTCAAGACACATATGAGTGGCCAGATTTTTTAAAATGTTGGATATCCCCCTTGCATTACTAAAGCACCCAAAATGACTAGTTGATTTTGGAAATCTGAAACAAATATTGTCTCAAAAAATTTAGAAGTTTTAGTTAAAATATAATTTTTATGAACATGTTACTATTTTTATGTTTGTAGTTCAGCATTGAAACAAACAATTTAGCAAAATAATCTATTAGAAACTACTAAAATGCTTTTCCTTTAGGAATAATTGTTATTAGAAACAGACATAGAGAGGTCTGTGGAACTAACATCTGCTCACTCTTAAACAGAAAAAATATGTTCCACACATATTTCATAAATCTTGGGAGACTTAGAATATTTCCTAATTGCTGCTGATTTTTTTTTCTTTTTTTTTTACCCCCAGAGACCTTTTGGAAGAATACCAGTAAAAATGCAGAATAAAATGAGATAAATGAAGATCTTCATTTCATCAACTGCCAGTTATTAAGAGATTCTGAAATCTGTATTCTGTCATTTATATTTGGTGTAACAAAGCTATGTCACCTTGCATGCCAGGAAATAATTGTACTATAGTTTAGTGTTGCCAAAGGTTTATATATGGAAAACCTGTTGTCTAAGGGATGGTTTTCTTAACAGCTTTAAGAAAGTGAAAGTTTGATAACTTAATATTTTCCATTTATTAGGACTAAAGTAACTCCATTTATATTTAAGGATAAAATTATTTTTCTAAAAAATTTTACTTCTACACACAAATTATTCAATCACCAATTATATGTATTATTCATAAGGGGCTGGCAGTCACGAATTCCTGAGAAGTGAATATCCCTCTTAAAACCTTTGTTATAAAAAGGCTAAGCTTTAAGGATATGAAATTATAGCCTTAAATAAATTTTTTTCAAGCTTCTTTTCTGTTGACTTCTCATGTGTATATGCTGTGTTCCTCTTTGCTGTCCATTTAATTTTATTCTAATATTTTAGTGTCACTGAGATCCTAGAAGTAGTTTGTTTGGAATGATAAAACAAATTCAGCATTGTTTTGTCATGTTTTCTCTGCCATGATTCCCAGAAAAGAGCTGTAAGAACTTTGAACTATCTTTAGGTGAAAAATAAATCATGTAAGATGAAGCTAGAGAGGGAAACATGACTGAAGAGACAATTATTCTTCATTAGCAAAAATTTTGGCTAGAACACGAGGGAAGCTTTGAAAAATGTTAAGTGCATTATACCCTGTAAGTGTGGAAACTGCCCCTGAACTTCAAATTTTATAAGACTGCCAAGTCAAACCAATGCCCTCTGTGTTATATTTCTTCCTTGCTTCCTTCCTTCCCTCCTTCCTTCCTTCTTTCCCTCTTCCTCTGAGAATCACTTTTATGTGCTGCTACCTGCTACTTCCAATGACTACCAAAAGCCCCTTTTCTGCCCTTCCTATTTTGGCAATATACCAGGCATCTATATTAAAATGTCCTAAAGGGCAATGGTTTAAAAGAAATTCAATGGGCTTAACAAGTATACAGTAATTTCACGATTATAAGCCGCACCCAAATATAAGCCGCACTTCCGGGTAGCCGGGAAGACCATGGGTTTTGTCCATATATAAGCCGCACCCAAATATAAGCCGCACTTTTTTTTTTTTTT